>CAXAMN010009114.1:19601-97310 GCA_963970005.1 Durusdinium trenchii | reverse complement strand
TTCACTGTCTGGTCCACCTGTGCACGCTTTGCAGGCGATCTTGGTCCGTATATACATGCGTATACATCTATGGCCTTTAGAACATGACAAAACATACTGCATTTGAACCATGAATAGTCTAGAAAATCTTCACCAGGCACCCAAACCTGGTCCAGCATTCAGACCCTCAGAATTACTGGACGTCATCTGGAGCGCACCTGCAGAAGCAAGAGCACGCGATCAAAATGGTGGGTTGAGGACTCTGCAATCATGAGCAATATGAATGACAATGATCACTACACTCACTAGAGAATGCACAAAAAAAACATTACAGAAATCCTGGCAACTAGAAAATGTCAACTTAATCGCATGTCCTTTCTCTGACGTGACAGCTGTACTAGACTGACGATGATGACGATGTATCCCACCTACCCGCCCAAATTATAACCTTCGTCGTGCCTCCAGAAGATTTCAGTCGCAGCGGCGGGCTGTTGAAAAATGACCGTCGGATTCTGTGCTCAGGCGTTTCAAAGCCATCAGATGCTTGGCTACCAGGACTGACAGCAGGCCCACGCGCCGGCACTGGCGCGGAGACCTTGCTCTCCGGCGTAGTAGCAATTCCACGCGTCGGCCCTGCAGCTTTCTCAGGAGGTCTGCTGGCCTTTACAGGTGCTGCAGGTTCTGATGGCTTTGCCGGCTTTGCCGGCGTTGCCTTTGCCGGCCCTGGCTCGGAGACCTTGCTTTCCGGCGCAGTAGCAATTCCATGCACCGGCTCTGCAGCTTTCTCAGGATGACTGCTGGCCTTTACAGGTGCTGCAGATTCTGATGGCTTTGCCGGCTTTGCCGGCTTGGCCTTTGCCGGCGTTGGCTTTGGCTTTGCCGCCGGCTTTCCCTTGTCGTTCTTTCGCTTTTCCAACCACTGGTCAAGAGGAAGAGGCTTATCCTCAGAGAAACCACCACAGCTATGCGAAAAAACAATTTCTACAAAATGACATTTTTCAGTGTTACAGTCAACTACCCTCACTACAAAATGATACCACATGTAACTGAAAAGCGGACACGTGCCAACTTGCCAACTGTCCTTTTTTGCTTGACAGTCTCACGCTTCCCTACTGAAAGATATCTCCCCTACTATCATCCATTTGGCCTACATGAAGGCCCCCCGAATTGCGTCCAGATGCTCAGCAACTGGACCCGGCTTCAAACTTGTCGCTGTAAAAGCCGGTCGTGAATGCATTGTTTTAACCAACAGTGAAACACGGCTCTACAAAAGCTCTTGGTAAACTTGGCTGAATCTGCTAGGTGTTGCCCACCTTGCCAGCCTGTTCTCCCATCCTTCATCGTGATCTTCTTGTGATACTCCTCAGGTTAACCATGTGGCATTTTCTAGTCTAACTCAATCTCTATTTTATATTATCTCATTCATTTTGTAGTCAGCACACCTTGTGCTGCCAGGCATCTTTCTTTAACTTCCTCCGTGCTTGGCGTCTGCGAAAACGAGCCTGCAGAAGCACATGCATTCAACTGTATTACTGTATTTTGTCATGTGTATATTGAATTAAATTGATATAATACAAGCCTAGTCGACTTGACCCTAGTACCTAGAAATAATCAATACGCGTCCATCAACATGGCCTTGAACTTCTGTCTGTCTGCTTTCCGCATCTTTCTTGCCAAGTCGGCAACCGTCCTCAAGCCATGTCCACAGTCTGCTTAAGACATTTGGTAAACGTTCTCCGGAAGCATCGGACTTCAAAATGGTCATACATCTGGGTTACGGACGCCATATCGGATCTCAAATGAGTGCACTTCAGCATATCATGCTGAAAGAATGCCATCCATGTCACGGTCAACAGCCTGCAATCCACAGGCTAACAGTGTTCGTGTGTAATGATAATCTGATACACTTGCTTCCTTCCAAAGGCAACCAAGTGGCAGGCCCATCTGCGCAATCACAGATACCATTTCCGGCTGCTTGTATGCCCAGCTTCCGCTTGGCTGCTCGATCAATGTGTGGAAAGACCGATGGACCTTGCCCATGACGTGGAGAAAGGATGCCTGGGATGATTGTGTTTGGGTTTTTACTCATTTTCTAGTAACCTCATAGTGCATAAATCCCTGGCCTTGCCATTTTCTAGTAGCATAAAAGGTACGCCACTGTCACCACAGCTGTATAAAACTATGTTCAAAACTGTTCAAATCATTTTCCGGTGACAAAGTTCACCCAAATACGTCGGGCAAGTCTGACCTTGAAGTTGCTTAAGTCGCCCAGGACGTTGTCATTGCTTCTGCGATGAACGCTTGCACATGCTGGTCCGTACATTGAGCATGGCGGTGCTGCGCATATGAGGGCGGAATCCGTGAGCCTGGGAATGGCACGGAATTGTTCACTGCTAGTGATATAATGTGATATAATGTGATAAACAAACAGCACCAGTGGAGTCGAGATACGAAAGCCCAAGCTTAATCAATTCCATGAAGCCGGTCTTGCTGCATATATCATGCTTCTTGTTGCTCTTGATATCGTAGCTGGCTGCATTGAATCCTTCAGCTTCCCATGCCTTGCTGATTTGTTTGGACGCACCAAACAAATCAAGAACCTGATAGACTCTCTTGGTTTGAGTCATCATAGCTTGCGCAATCTCAATGACCTCCAGCATGGACTCCTCTGGTTTGAACCACCTGCATTCCAATTCAAAAAACATATGTCTACAGATTGCGCTCATGTGACCACAAAGAGCTTTGTCTGGACATGAGATTTGCATTTTCTAGTGATGCAACTGCGGAAACTACAGTCGAAATAGGTTGGTGCCTGCATTCTTGAGTCACAGAAGTGGTATCGTCTTTGATGGATGGCAGGCAACCAGCTTCTCCATGAAGGCAACAGAAGGCCCACCAAGCCAAGACCCAGCGGAATCCCATGAAGGAAAAACTACTCCAAACAATGTCCAGTAGAGCCGACACTTCTGCGCAAACAAATTCGATCAAAGTCGCAAGACCTGTTCATCCAACCAATATCTCCCCTCATTTTCTAGACCAATCTCCTACACAGCTACTCCCTACAAGTGTCATTTTGTAGCCATGATTCTTGCTTTGGCTTGTCCTTGCTGATCGCAAGGCTCTTCACCCACGTTTCTTCTTTCCTGAGTGCAACATGGAATCCATGTGTCCTGCAGTTGGTTGCTTCTTCGGAACAGTTCATTTCCATGTTGGTTTACTTTTTGTCAGACCAGGCTCTCGTCCCAGAACACATGGTGGTGTGATTTCCGTCCACTGCTTCCCACCATCTTGCAGACGGTAACTTGGATCAGCTCGGGCTGGCCACAAGATACAACAAAAAATCTATGGACATTCTCTGTTTTATTCTTTTTTGGACAAGGTACTCCAACAATGTCTGGCTGCATCCCACTGTGGGTTCTCCATCTCTGCAGCGCACATTCCAACACCACATATCTTGGGAGCACCGGCTGGAGCCATCTTCTTGGCTCCCTGCCCTGGCATCTATCTGATTTACCCTTCTTGATCCTTCTTGCCAAAATGGCTGCGTCGAAAATATGATTCTCCAAACATACTGCTACTACAAAATGACAACTTCTTTGTGACAAACATCTCTCCCTAGGGCCCAAACCTACTACAAAATGTATGGTCCAACAGCGCCACCATCATTCACACCATGAATGAACATTACTACAAAATGCATTTCCACCTCAACTTCTGTGACCAAGAAAAATATTGGTTTACTAGAAAATGACCCCCCGCAGAAAATTTCCACTAGAGAATGCCGTTTTCTAATGGCCTTGAGGCCCATCATTCTCTAAGGGAAATTCCTACGGGGATAAGTATGTACTTATTGGCGTTGTGTGTCTCGTGGAGCATAAGGATTGGAGAACATGGTCATAGGTGATGGTGAGGTGGGCCTATAGCCCGTGGTGACATGTCGGAACCTAGGTGTCCTGGTGCTGGAAGCGTCGGGTGAAGGTAGGGTAGACGGCCTCCATCCTAATAGCAAACTATACTAGACCTTTCTTCCTTTTCTTTTTCTATGTTTCTAATGGCCATCGCCTCCATCCTAATAGCAATGGCCTCCAACCCACCCACAAGGATCCATAAGGTTTGCTGCAAGAGCTGCAGCTGCTTGGGATGGGGACTCGCCTGGATGTGATGATCTTCCCGAGTGATCCAGTGATCCCCACCAGGTCCCCGCCCGGCCCTGACACTCTCTGCACCACGGAACTATTCTTGTTCCAAATGCCTCGATCGAGCGGAGGAGACTTGCGTTTTGGCCAGTGAGCCCTTGTGTACAAACCAAATGCCATAGCTTGAAACTGTGGTCATTCTGTCGAGCCACAGCTGTTTCTGTTGGGGTGATGCCTTGAATTTTTGCTTGGACCATCCCTTCTCTCAACCTCCATAAATAGCTTGCAAGCACCACAGCAAACTTGCAGCCAACAAACACAAGTCTCAAACTATATCAAACTGTTTCTATGTGATTTGTACTGAATATATCATATCTGTACAACCCGAATTTCCATGCTTAAGTTTGGTTTTCAGCACGGACGACTTCCAGGGCACCCTGCTTCCAAAGGCTGGTGCATCATCCTGCCAATCAAATTGCAGCTCACTCCACGTCTGAAAGATTACGATCTTCAAGGGTTGGCGCTGCCCGGTGGAGCTATAATTCTAGACTTGCTCTGAAGCCTGACAGAATCTGACAGACACGTCCACCAATTTTTCACTTACTTACATAGATAACCCTGCTAGAACTGCTATAGGGAATGGTATCATTTTGGCATGGTCGTGTCAAGTGGAGTTCTTATATAATGTTGCATTCACATGACTAGCCTTAAGTACTGATGAATGGTGAAATTTGACTTGCTTATACTCACTGACCAATGCTTGTTGTGCCAAGGAGCAGAAACAACAAAATAGTTACAAAGGATTCAAAGCATTGGACATCAGGATTCAACAAGCTTGCACTGGACCACAGGAGCTCCTGGTCAAGCTTGCTTCAGTCTCTGGAGATGAACCCACATTGGCACAAAGGTAAAAAAGAACTCAACTCCAGCCTTGTTAGGTGCAGCCAGATCAGTCGCCGCGACCTGTGGATGTATCTAGGTGATGGTATCTGTTATCTTATCTAGACAAAATGATCCAAAGTGCAAAGAAATCAACACAAACACAAACAAACTGTACAACTGCCAAAAAGGAAACACCATCTGGTCACTTTAATCTTGGAGCACATTGCCAACCTCGGGGTGGTCAAGGCCGTTGACAGCGACAGCTTGCTTTGCCTGCCAGCAGTGAGCACATGTGCCGCAATGCCACAAAAAATAGACATGCATTATGCTCACCGACAAAAGCATCCGAGACACCTGCTGGAGAACTTTGACTTTGACATTGGAATTTTGTTGTGAAATTCAAGACTTTCTGCACAATCAAAGATCAGCACATGTCCACCGTCGAAGATCTTGACTAGGTGGCCTCATCAGCATCTTTGGGAGTTTCCTTCACCTGATTCACTTGGCATGCAAAGGCTGTGTGGGTACTTGCACGTCAATATAGTGACCGCTTTTGTAGCAAAGAACAACGACCCCGTTTTGCGTCTAGTCAATAACTCTTTTGGAAATCCATCATTCATTGTGTTGCTCGCATCGTTTTCCTCATGCTGTATGCAGAATGCATTCATGTCAACTAATTTGCTCGTATAATATATATATATGGGGCCTCGTATATATATATATATGTGTGTGTGCACAAGAACAAAACTACATCATACATACTCTTAGAAATTGATCTTCATGCCTATGAAAATGGGAGATGTCAAGCTTTTGCAGGAAACTCTTCTGTTGCTGAGGCCTCCTTCACCTGCACATAACTCCGATGATGTCAAAAACGCAGAGGTAAACATGACAGAAGTGGAGTCGAATTCAAACCCGGCCAATTGACTCAATGCGAAATCCAAGCCCTTGCCTTTCAAGAGCAATGTTTACTCGTATCAGTAAAACACCACAAAGGCTGCAAGAGCCCTGGAAAATGATGAAGCCCATCTGTGAGGTCCATCTTTTGTTCCCAGCATGCGACTCGCTCGCCTCAGAATGATAGCCGTTGACAACTTCCTTGGCCAAGGCCTCGTGACAACGTCAAGTTTCCCGTTACATCCCATGGGTTTGGTTCAATATCACGGTATAGTATAAAGGGGCAAAAACTGTCTCTTTTACAGAGGCCTTACCTTACCTTCCCTTGTCCCATCTCCATTTTCTTCCTTTATTAATGATCCTTTATGTCCTTATTAAGGTGCACGTGCCCTTGTACAACCTGGACTCCCCGACACCCTCCTTGGAGAACCACCTCCCGGACCTGGTCACGCATCAAGTGGGTGGACAGAATCACCTACAAGTAGCCAAGGCTATTGGAGATCTTCATCTGCCGCCAGAACATGCCAGAACCAACAACCTCGGATTCATAGGGGTGAACTAACAAGGCAGTAGCAACATGTAGCAACCCTAGCCCTCAGCAGAGGACCAACTCCGAGTCTCCTGGCCTTGAGTTGCCAAGAAATCATCAGTTCTTGCCGCCTGAGCATGGCACGTTGGTGTGTCTGCTTAGGCACGAGACAGTGCGAGTTGTGGTTAGGCAAGTAGCCCATATGTCGGTGACGAGTAGAGGTGCAAGCTGTGAAACTGATTGTTGTTGTCCTTGTCGTATATGCTGGCATTCGACATACGCATCTCTCATCTGTGCAAAGAACCACAGGTTCCAACCTGAGGCCCCCTGCTTGCGGGAGAATTTGGCCATGGGTGAGCCTTGGGTCCAACACTGATGACAAAACACAAATCACTTGGAGTGCACAAACAAGCTCGTAAAGTGATACAGTAGATGTTGCTGAATCTGTGGCCCAGTTCGCCAACATCTAAATATATATATATATATATATTTGTGTACTGTGTACATAATTACATATACACTAAACAAAAAGAGAGGCAGAATGATTGTCAGTGATACAGTAGAGATTCACCTTGATGCGGACAAGAGCACCTCCAAGTCATCCGCTGATCTGCTTTTTCTCTTGGCAAGCGGGAACGGGCTTGTTAGTTCTTGCCACTGGGCCTAATTACTTGGGATGAAAAGCAGGCTTAATAATACTGTTCCCAAGTAGGTCATCTTGAGGGTAAAACCCATCTTGGGCTTTTTCATCAGGATGAAACCCTTTTTGCAATCTTGAGGGGGATTGGATTTACCCAGGCGCGCTCCTCAAATCCTGTGGAAAACACCAAGACCCACGCTGGCGTTCGCCACGGCTTTTGGCCTCAGGTGTTGGTCTCACCAAAAGAGTGGCGATGCAGGGAGTTCTCCCCAATTGCCAGCAACTCTTTTATTTGGGTCAAAAATCATCTGCACCCCCGTTCTTGGTAACATGTCCGACATGTCCCCTGCATCATTCAATATATTCAATACAGTCAAACTGCAAAAAATAAAAATTCAGTGAGGTGAGCCGGGGTGCACTGGCAAGAACAAACCTAGAGAGTGATGTCCTCAGTCTCTTGCAGAGGGAAGCATTGCCACTCTGCTGTGCCCAGGCTCAGCCGCACCTGGTGCAGCAAAAATATGCCCAAATGGTGCCCAGCTCAGCAGGGTATACACTGTAACGAGTCCTACCAGACTTCGGTGAGGCGAAATGAGGGATCCCGGAAATCCAAGGCAAAAACACCTGCCTACAGCCTACGTGTTCATTTGTGGCCGTTCCTAATTATTAGCTTGAAGGCCATTACTACTAGTAGCTTCTTGCTACTAGTAGTAATGGCCTCCAACCTAATAGCTTCTTGTTCCTACGTGTTCATTTGTGGCCGTTCTGTAGAAGATAAAGTCCGACAGGAATCTGCCGACTCCGGCCTAAGACGCTGAACATGAGCGGGACGGGACGGCTTGTTCCCGATAGGCAGTCCGGTGAACCCTGAGCGATGTCGGTCTGCCGTCGCTTTACCAAAAATCTGAGAAAACAGGCAAGGAACATGCCGAAAAACATAAGAATGAAAAGGTGTGCTGTAGATTCTTTCTTCCAGGACAGCCGTTCAGGATTTGGCCGGGGGCCGATCCTCCCCCGTTCGCTTATCTAAAAAGAAGATATGCACTTTGGGGGCTGTCCAAGGCAGGTGTCTTCAGTGGCTGTGTGTTTTATGCTCTTTGGGCGCTTTGGTCCTGCGCGGGCTACAAACATTTGGTTTTCTTGGGCGTGTGCCCAAGGGCGGGACCGCAAAATACAATGGCCACCATGTATAGTGTGTTAAATTGTGTTTTATCTATATATATATAGGTTAAATGATGTGAAGGTTGAGATCTCGTTCGTTCTGGGAAACACCAGTCAATCAGGCCACCAACTAGCAATGGCCATGCCAAACCGCGGTGCTTCCATGCCCCGAATTCAGCGACCGCGGACAGCAGCCCCCAGAATATCATGATTTATCATGGCATTAGATGTTCTTTTACAGCAAACACTAATGACTTGATGGTGGATTGGTTGTGGGATACTGTGGGCAAAATTGAGTTCACCAATTGGTTGTGGGTCTTATGCGTCCGTGAGAGGATGTGATCAAAGAACTGAGAAGGGGGAAGTCACTGAAAGGATGATTATATATATAACTATAAATATATATATATATATAATATAGTCACCCCCAGTTTTTTCACAAACAGCTTTGTGACAGAATCACCTCTCAAGTAGTTCATTCCTTCTTTCACTAGGTCAACGCTTTTTGGAACCGATGAGATCCCTTCCGCCAGTGGACTGGTAGGTTATGAGAACCAAAAACACCTCCTCATGACACGACCGCCTCGGTGTCTCCGACTTCCAGCTGGACCTCCTGAGCTTCGACAGACAACAAAACATTTTGGAGTTGGAGGTCCCCCTGTTTCACTAATTGGTTTTCATGAAATTGGCCTTCGGAACTTATGGGAACCAGCTCCAGAATGTTCATGGGACGAGAGGTATGTTTTTTCGACCAAATTGCGCCCAGGGTAGGCTGTCGGGATCTGGTTTGGAGTATATAGCACGCTGAAGTGGAGCGGAAAAGGAAGAAAACGTACACTTGATCTTGAAGAACGCAAATTTCATACAAAAGAACTCCCTTGAGAAACTGGATAAGCAGAACCGAGTCACACACAGACACAAATTGAGAGCAATTCTCTTGCCTGCAAAATTTTCACATGTGGCCACCATTGCACTGTTACGATCACCGCCTGGGCAACAAACCAGGCCCTCATGGTCTACCAATGAACTCTGACCTCATGATAATTTCAGTGAGAAAAGCAAACCCAAAGGCCCAAAAGGGTTCTTGTTCAAGACTAGATTCAGCATCACTGCTCTTACTCTGAGTGCTGAGGAGACGCCAGTTCAGCCTTTCTTGCACTTCCTACTGAATCCCTTCCAAGTTGGCAAAGTAAAGGATGCCTTAGATGCTAGACTGCTAGATATGTCCATTTGTTCCGCCTGCCGGAAGACTGAGGCTCAGTTCCTACTGTAGCTTTTGCAGGAGAGCATACGAGAGCCTATCTTCAATATTACACTTGCTATAAAGCTGATGCAAAATGCAAAACAAATCCAAGAGTCCCAACAAAGTTTGTTTAATGTATTTATATATATATATATATTGTGGAGCTCTTCTGATGGAGATCTTCCCAACCTTCGCACCCTTCACACTGCACTTTGCAGGATGGCTTTGTAGATAATCCACTCACGTTTGTCTACCAGTGGACGATAGGACGATCCAATCCTGGGTACTCCAAGTGTTTCAGCCGTGCTCCGTGTGCTGTTTCGGCCTCCATCGATTGTACAGGAAGCGCCACTTTGAGTACCAAAGCGCTAGGACCTGGTCGCAACGGTCAGGCGGAGGTTCCGATGGAGAGACTGTGTGGGCAAAGCCTGACTCCGTGGTTCGCAACGGATTTTTGGCGCAAAGCAACAAACACCTCTAAAAAGGATGTGTTTTCCCCAGCATCTTAGTTTCAATAACAAGGGCCACTTCATGCTATTGTGGTATTTGGTGTGTATAATTGCTCGAGCGAAAACACATGATACTTGCTTGGTTCTGAACCTGACCTGCACAAGTGATATTATTCGTTGATGTAAATATATAGACAATTATGTTGTGGCCTTCATTGATTTAGAGCCACTTGCCTGTGGAATTGTTCACGCCTGATTGCCTTTGATTGCCGTAATTTGTTCATGTTTGTCCTGAAGGACAAGCAACAGGACCGGAAGAGGTCCTTTTGGAACAGTTGCCCTTCCATGTTGGTAGGCGGCAACGGAATGCTAGGAACCCACCACTTTAACCAGCACTCAGCACTGTGAATGGAACATAGTGTCTGGTACGAATAGAGACACCCATCACATCAAACGAGCGAATGAGTGGGTAAACGTGAGGAGCGTCAATGGACACACCCGGAAGAAAAATGCAACAAAGGGACAGTCGCGGAAATGTGTGCGCAAAGCATCTCAAAGTGCAAAATCGATCAACCATGAAACTATGGAGCCATTTGTAGAAAGCGCTCTGTAGAGTGTCACAGGGGGACCCTAAATAAGAAGTTCGGGCTGGCAGTTGACCCAAGCCAGGGTGTGACATGGACTGGTAATTAAGGTTTTTGGGCTGTAGGAATTCAGTCATTTAACAATTATTCGAGGACCGAGGTGACAGGCAATGAAACCCGCAGAGTCTCTTCCTTTCCAAAAACCAAATTCTGCACTGATTCTGGCAAGAAAGCAGTGCACATGGCACATGTATTGACAACATATCCTGACAAACGCTGCCGGACATGCGCGTTGACACAATGTTCTGACGTTTGTTCTGGCATCAAGTCTTGAATGAGTTCTGACACATCATCTATCAAAAACCTGGGAAATGTTCTGGAATGTGTTCTGAAGTCATTGTTGGCATGTGTTCTGACATATCTTCCTGTACTTCTGACATGGACTCACGCACCAAGCTGGCATGTGCTCTGATATGTGCTGTGACATATGGTCCGACTTCGGCTCTGACATGTGTTCTGCCATGCACTCCAAAACTTGTTCTGCCATCAAACCTGCCACTTGTTCCGACATATGTCCTCACATCGTTTCTTACATATGATTTGGCATTCTAGATTCTATATGCAGGTTTACCGACATTCCAATTAACATATCTGGCAAATTTTCTGGCCTTCTACCTGGCATATATTCAGACATCCATTCCGGCAAGCTATCTGGCATGTTTTCCCGCATTCTTGCTAACATATATAATTCTGACATACGTTCCGGCATACGGCATCCAATCTGGGCATTCTAAAGTGGCATATCTTCTGACATGCAAACTGGCATATCTGCGTGCCCAGACCGAGCTGGCGCTCCAGGTCTGTGCGTGCCCAGACTGCGGTGGTGCTCGCGGTGATGTGATGGTAGAAGGCAGACGGAAGGAGCTAAGGAGTGAAGGAGTAGCACATTTGTTAAAATCTAAAGAGACTCCCCTGGCAAGCGAGGAGAAACACATTTCAAAGGCCTTGTTCGAAGGAATGAGCGAGGCCATTGCTCGCCATCAGAGATGATTGAAGTGGGGTCTAACGGGGTCCCTGGGCCTAGTCTCTTTAGCAGCCTTTACTAGAAACATCAAGAAGCTTTGCAAGTTCCTGGTCCATTACAAGGGCGAAGTTGCTCTCTCTCTCTCTCAGATTGAACGAGTCAAGTCTAAAAGAAACCTGGATAGTTGACTTTCCAGTTGAGGGATGATCTTCTTTCGGCAGAGGTGGCAAAGGACACGCTGGGAGCCGCACACGACGTGATAAGCGGGAGTGACTCTTCGAGAATGCTAGCAAAAGGACTTCGACCCGTGGTCCTCTCTATATCCCCATACCAACAAAGCGTGCTTGAGGACCTAAGTTCCTCTTGGCCATACACATTGCTTTGCGATTATGTCAGCAATAGTGTCATTGACTCTCCAACTTGACAAACCTTACTCGATCTTAATTGTCTAAGCACGTTCTCTTGGCTGCTGGCTTCCCCAGCCGAAACCTTGTTGGCCACCTTTTCCGAAAAGAACCATCTCAGTCAGTATGAGGTATCAATAAACATCAAGAAACTGACCGTAGAGAATTATCTTTGGCCAAGCTGTACAAGCCAATCTTGGACATTCCCTTGAGCATTGCAGAGACTTAGTCCTACAAGACTCACCTAGGGAAGCAAAATGGTCTTGCTCCCGCAAAACTTCCAGCATTGTAGCCTTGGTCCAAGTGGACACAATATACCACTGAGACTACCACTAATCTGACTGAGCTGCTTTGCTCCAAGCAGCAAATCCGATCAAAAACGTGTTAAATGTCAGAAACTTGTCTGACTGGTCTGGACTCACCAACTCACACCGCTTCGATGACAAGTCTGGTGAAAATGTCAAGAGCTTCAGTTATCAGATCTCTATTTCAAGAGACCCAAGACAAGGCAATTATCAAGGCACTTGAAAATTTCAACAGATTAATCAGCTAGTGACTGGTATAAAGAGTCGGTCTTACAGTATGTTAAAAACTGGCAGAATGCAACTTGTTTAACTGGAGACATTCGTGTTGTGAACTGAAGCCCACAACTGGCCGCGAACTGCTCAATTGCAGAGCTCTGGGTAGGTAATCAATCAAAAGCCCACATGATGATGTATCAATACGTATCAATGCTCTTGTTTTGCGACCGCATGGGCCGCCTGGGACGAAATCACTAGAAAGACTTCATCCAGAGCGCGGTGTTGCGACTTGTCAGACCTCTCACACCCCATGCCTCGCGCCCGTCGTCGCCTGCAAGAACTGAGCCGTTTTGGAGGTCGCCCCAGTTCCATCCCGAACCAACATGAGCGGTTCAGCACTCCTAGGAACCCTCTAAGGCTTGGTGAACTTCGTGATGGATCGTGTTCAGTGTTCACCCGAAAAGTGGTTGTTCCGTCCGACTCCGTCCCCAGAAACTTCGAAAGGTCCAAAAGGAATGGATCAGAATCATAGGAACATCTACGGACTCTTGAAGAGTCTCTACATGTCTGTGCGGGTCTCCAACGAATGAAAGCACGACTCTCCAATGGCCGTGCCTCGAAACCTTCAAAATCCACGATGCCAGGCAACCCGTTGGCTGCTGGGAGCAGGTTGTTTGCACGTTCCAGCTCATCGCACTTGTCGGACTTCTGGCCCTGACGGACTTCTTGCTGAAAAGAAGAAACTGCAAAAAGCAAGGGCCCTGGGGCCCTGGCAAGACAATTTCTTTCAGCATGTTTGGGATGCATTAAACTACTCGCCTCAGCACTTGCAAGTGCCAAAGCCTCAACCAAGAGTTGGCTTAATGCTTAAAGATCTCAGGAAAGGAGAACCCATAAAACACTTCTATTATTGAGGATCAGGGGCCTTCCTGGTCTAAGCTATACCATTTATACAAGTACCATTTCTTTACTAGCATTATATAATGAATTAAGATCTCAGGAAATGCAGACTCTTTGGGGACCCCCAGCTCAAGACTTTTTTTGAGGCCACCTCTTCCCAGTCCAAGATTCAGGAACTTCGCCCTATTGGTTTATCATGTGTCCTGGACACTATCCTTGACATGTATTGCAAAACGTATCCTGAAATAGTAATTTGTTCCTGTGTATTCATTACTTGTTTTTCTCTTGATGTGTATGTTCCACTGCCTATTTAGTTCCATTGTTGGTTTGAATATGTTTGAATCTGTTTCTCTTTACTTTACTCCTTCCTTTGTTAAACAGGTTTGTCTATGTGGGAAATGTCTGGGTTGTAAGAATGTCTGGGTCGTGCGGGAAACGAGGACTTCTTCCATTGAGGTCTGCGTGGGTAGATATCTGGTGTCCACCGTGAAATCTGAACAGGATCAGCATGCTGTGTCCTTGACAGTGTTTCAAAACAAGTTGAAATGCCGTGTGGGTCTGCGTATCTGGCGAGTTCCTGCCAGAAATGCTTGAAGAAAAGATTATTCCAGGTCGTGGACATGTACACCAAAGGACGGAGTCCGAACTCAGAAAACAAAATGAAGTGTTGCAGTCACAAAGGACACTATTACTATTAGGTGGAGGCCATCGCTAGTAGGATGGAGGCCATTACTAACAAGAAGACAAGAAGCTACTAGGGTGGAGGCCATCGCTATTAGGTGGAGGCCATCACAAGTAGGTTTGAGGCCATCGCTACTAGTAACAAGAAGCAACCGGTAGAATTCTCTCTTCAAGGATTCGGGGCAGCTTTCCTTGGGAATCGCTTTGATTGGGGGCTCCACCAAGGGCTATCGAGGTCTGTTCTTCGTTGTTCTGCGGTGGATGGCATCCCTCCCATACAAAAGCACCACTATCATGTAACAACCTGCAAAGCACAAGGCATGAGGGAACCGGGTGTCGCCTTCAGCACGCTGGCTCGCCGCTTCCTGTCTTTGGCTCCAAAAATGTTGAACTTATTCCTGCGAGGCAAATGCGGATTGGAACCTGTGGGATTGGTCTGGTTACCAAGGGAAAATCATGGAACATCTATTCTAGTGAATGGGACAAAGGGTTGGCTGAAGATCTTGTGACCGTTTTCTTTCAGCTGGGCTGAAGCCGAGGTGAAGGAGATCAAGAATGATCGAGAATAAAGCCACCAATCCAGAAAGAACATCAGCAACTTTCCGGCTTAGGAACTTTGTCGAAGCAAACGGATTGCAAAGTCATCAGAAAAGAAGGAAAGGATTCTAGGATATATATAATTTATTCACTTCAGCCGGCACTTGTTTGACAAGGCCAAATAGACAAAACTATTCAACATCTCAAACCCTGAAAACATGCACGGGAAGAAATATGTAAAAGTATAGTTCCCAATGACCGAGGTGTTTTAGCAAGAAAGACACGGTTTCCGGTGGCCAACCCATGACTGCCCATGACCACTGGAAGTAGAAAGTTAATCCCCTTCAAAGAAGTCCTGGAAATACCCTAGTAGCGTCCTTGTTACTAGTAGTAAGGCCAGGAACCCCTAGTAATCAGCCGCGTCCTTGTTACTAGTAGCGATGCCCTTTGTTCCCAGTAGCGTCCTTGTTAGGGATCCCGCAACAAGTCATCTTGGCCCCAAGGTGGGTTACAACGTCTTGGCAAAACATCAGAAACCGAGAGTATGCTCCATCCAACTTTGGTCCCTCCGACTCAGGATGCGCATGTGCACTGAGCCAAAGCGGGTGTTTCGGCGCCTTCCGTGATCATCTTCCAGCTCCTCCCCTAGCGGCATGGAGGGTGTTGAATTTCATTCCATCTCATTCCTCTCATCAAGAGCTGTTGACCGTGAGCATGATCCCCCAACTTGCCCAATATCCCTCACTGCTGGGAGCTTTTGGAGGGCATCTGGGTGGCTGCTCCCATGTGCAATGTATGCTTCACCCCCGAACACTTGCTAGTTCTATAGGCAACCTTCTGCCCCTTTATTCCAGAGGGAACAGCCAAGGAAGAAACGAAACTTGAATTGGTGCAGATGTTGATGCCCCCAAATACGTTATGCAAGACCAAAAGTGCACGGAGAGCAAGTCTTCATTGCGGAAGTGGACCTACACGTTAAGCCACAAGCTCCAACAATTGGCTGGTCCTTGGCATGCGACCTTGCAAGATCTTGTAGGTACCGCTATACCTTCTACAGTAGCTGTCCTAGCCTTGCACAAACATCCGTACGGATTGGAAACCGTACCCTCTTTTGCAGGTTCTCATGTCAAATTCATTGGTAAACGCAGTGCTTTGTCATGCGTTTTGCCTAAATAAAAATGGCTTTTTCGCGACACCTCAAGTTGCCTGATTTTTGTTTTTCATCGATGCCATTGTCGAGCAAATCAGAGGGGGCGCACCCATCCGACATGGAGCTGCTACAACTACGCAACAAACGCCAACTCAACACCAACAGTCACCAACAGAAAAGGACTTAGTTTCTGTTCTTCGAAAAAGAAAACCTCAACCACACATTGCACCAAAGTGTGAACAACGAACAAGGAGTTTCTAACACCTGCTCCCAGTTTACCCAGCCACGATCTGAACCCAAACCTGTTTCGTGAACAAAAGAAACTCAAGGGTCAGAACAATCACGAGTTAAGCCGTCTACGTGCTGGTCTGGATAAAGGGCTGACGCACCACAAAGGAAGAAAACACAAAAACGAGGAGGACAAGGAACACCCGACAACCGAAACAACAAAACTAAAGCACACACCGTGGCTACGTCTTGAGCCTTCATGCTCACGAGACGTATGTGAAAACAGCGAAATTACAGCACCCCCCCATGTTTTCTGTTTCTGGGCCCCCGTTTACGCTATTGCTTCAACTTGGTTACAGTATCTTGCGATATGCTCTTACGCAATGCATTGACATGCCATAACATTTGGCTCAAGGTATGTGCGTGTGAAAACAGCCGCTCGATCGCCTTCGCTCACTCGCTCTTGTGAACCTTGTTGGACTGTGAGTTGAATCCAGGGATACTATGCATTACACACTCCACTGCGGGGAATTTGACCCTCACCCCACCCCCCCCACCCACCCCAACACCATGCGATGACATGACCAAGCGTCGTGGAGTCCAAAAATGTCAGAAAAGTGGGTCCGGATTTCAGTCCCTAGGCACAAACATGGCCTCCACATAAATCTGTTGAAAACAGTCAAGAGGTTCCCTTCATGCCAAGCCAGGCAAAGTCGCCTGGGAATTGCCAAAGGTCTGATGACACTCTGTAGAGGTTCAAGCTGCTCACGTAATCCTGGCACGAGAGGTCTCGGCGTTCTCAAAAGCAAGACCGGCAAGTACCTTTGGGAGGTGCTGATGCGCAGAATGTTGCTGAGAGTGACGAAAGTTGGGCGCAAAGCACTACTTTCGCTAGGGCAACTTGCCAGTTCTCGTCGTGATAAAGGTTCCACGGGGTTAACACACAAGCTTAGACTTAGATGATGTATCTCAAGATCAGCTGAAAGGGTCTAAGTCTATGCCTTCAGATGCGAACACACTCGAGATACCCCAAAAAGTCTTGTAAGGTGTAAGCGTGTATTTTATTAACGTGGTTGATATTGTTTACAGTAATTATAGTAAGCCCACCGGCCAATCCTCAAATGCGTGGACATTTGGACCAATCCCAGCATTGAAGAAAGCTCCACCTTTAGCAAACAAGAAAACATGAATGACACGCTTACCAATTATATAGATCCAATTTTCAAATGTCGATGGAGGGGTTTGCTTTGACAGGGACGACCCTCAGTACCACTAGCAAAGGATGAATTAACTCAAACCCGTTGGGCTGTTTGGGGCCAATTTGGGGCCCTGCCTTTTCCATACACAAGAAATCCCACTTCCGAGGTCCCTGTTGCTGCAATACACCTGGAATTGCAGTATGTCCCTGTGTGAGTATCGCCCAGATATCCCTGCTTCAGGGCACATCGGTACAAAGACCTTTCCACGTTAGTCCTTCCACAGAACCATGTGGACTGGAGATTGCAATCCAAAGCAAGGCACATGCATTATGCAAATAGTATTATCATGTATTCCAAATATGTCCCATGCAAAATTGAAAAGGCAAGGATTATCCAAACATGCTTTCCTGCACAAAAGCAAAACAGAGACACGCAACGAAGTTCAGCAGCAGATTTATGGTCGATGTTGTGTTGATATAATATGATATCATATGAGATTCAGTCATCACTACGCCGCGCATCCAACCAAAATCAGCTCAAAACCTTTTTCCTTCCCTTTTTTCCCTGACCAAAGGCACCTCTGCAAAAGACTTCGCCATGTGCTGCGTGTCCGGGCTCTTGCAAACGATGTCGCAGAATCTCTCTTGATTGATGGAGACCTGCAGCCATCAAAACCCCACAACAAAGCCCACGTACCTGAAAGACAAAGAACCCCTCAAAAAGCAGTGGGCAGGTGCTTTCCATGCTCCGTCTGGGTCACCGAAGCTGTTCTTGGTAGGACCAAACGGGAATCGCCAGACCCTCAATCTGGGAGTGTGCGCACTCTGCCAAGTGTGAGGCAGGGGTTGAAGTCACATACACCAGCGACGAACACCGGGGCCCCTCTCATCCAGACCCCCATGATGAAAGTGACGAAAAGGACAAACGAACCCAGCAACTGGGATTTGTTCCCTGCGATCATCTAAGATACATCCCACATTGTATGGGTCTCCGTGCCTCTAGCAGCCAGCTCGTTTGACAAAATAGTTGACAATGAATTCTGAGACGGTCGACTTTCTCAAAGACAGATATCCTCTCTGGCCAAGAGTCAAACACAGTGACTTCCTGTGTGATGAGGTCTCCAACGAAAGACCATGGTGTCCACAAGCACCTTAGGAGAACAGCCGATGTATTCTGGCTGAAACCACTGCCTCCGCAGCGGGGAACACCTTGAGCGGGTTCGGAACCTACCCAAACCCTCTACGAGTACCACTTTAAAAATTAAAAACTAAGGTTGTCTTGATACAGAGCCAGGATTATGTTTAACAAATCTGGTCAGTCTGTAGAAATTTGGGCCAGCAAACACCTGCCTGTGCGGGAAGCAGATGGATGCAGAACTTCTCCCTCTGACAAATGGTCGCTTCAACATTCGAATCCATATGTCTCACAAGTCCCTATCAAAGATGTTGTGGTTCGGTGGTCTTACCTTTAAGGGTTGGTCGCTATTACTATACGCGGACGGAAAGCTACAAGGCATGTTCATCAACATCACAATCAGGCACATATCAAATCTCCACACGCTTGCTCATTTGAACACTGGACTGACCTCCTGTTCGGTGAGGTCTTTTGCTTCCGCACCGAGACACTCCATTTAGCGAGACCAAGACACATCTCAGCGATCCAAATGTCTGCCTTTGCCACGGTTTTCCTTGCAGGTTTGCGTGTGAACATCATTAAATGGCGGCAAGGGGGGTCTTCTTGGAGCCTCCTGAGGTCCCAAGTCCTTCTTGCTTGCAAAAGATCTTGCTCATAAACACAACTCTCTTACTTGGATAGCTGTCCGCACATCACTATACACCCCAAAGATGCTGATGTAAGACCCAGAGAGGCTTCAGAATGCATATATATATATATGGGGCAAAACTCTCGTAAGCCAAAGTAAGCTCGTTGGCATGCATCTCCGTTCAGGTGCTAGCTGCTAGATTCAAATGGGTTTGCGTCACATATTGATATATTTATATGTGTAGTATAAGAAAGGGTCATACTAGCAATGGCCTCCAACCTACTAGCATCTATATATATATATAGCTATAGAAAGGTGTAATTTAGATGCATCACCCCCTGACGACAAATGGAAACTGCTCTCCAAGAGGCCCACCATTCTGCCAGTAGGCGAGAGATCCCGAATGGGCCATGAAGACATGCTCTGCCAGGTTTTGGTAATAGAACCTTAGCTCGCTCGTGCTTCATCAAACGAGGGAGGTTTCAAGAGCAGTCACCTCCCAAGGAATAAAACACGCTGGTCTGTTGGTACATACAAGCTGGACATTAATATATTTATATATATATGATTTAATGGGATTGTCAGAATTGACACGTGAACCGACCAATTGTTTGGCGGAGTGCTTACTTGAACTCCTTGTGGATGTGGATTTGTCTTTGTTTTCGAGGAACTCTAGTTCCCTCCATCGAAAATTCAGTTACAAGGCTGCAGTACATGGGACCCCCCAAAGAAATGATCTTATCCATGAGTCTTCTACTGGGTCTCTCCCCCTTGAACTGCTGACTCCACCCTTCCAAGGGACACCACCTCACCAGAGGCCAAGGCATTCTGTGTGATCGCCGAAGCCGCGATGTCATGTGCCACATCCTTTTGCTGAAGGTTGTCGCCTCGGCTCCGTCGCTCCGTACCGTCGGTGTAGCACCGTGGCCACCGAGGGTCGGGTGACCTGACCATTGGAGAACTATCTGTTGTGCTTTGCAGCATCTAGCATCAAGAAGACGGTGTAGAAAAGCACTTGGACTTAACAAGTGACTAGCCTAAGGTACATCATAGTATGATTACTGTATATATATATATATATATGTGTGTGTACATTCTTTCACAAATTGCAGTGTTCCCCGCAATTGCCTTTCTATTTCTCGCTAGGTTGGCCCTTTGACTCCCTTGATGCTTGATGCTGAGAGCAATCCAAATAGAAGGCAATGCAGCACGAGCCATTTGTACAACTAAGTGGGTTTAGATCAGCCTTGGGAGGTATTTGCTAGCACTGATCGTGATGGAAAGAGAAGCAGTTGGCCCAAAACCAGACCGATGTGGAACAAACTATTATCATGGGGGGGCCCTTGGAGACCCCCCCCCCCGTGCAGACCCCTTGGATTATTTTCGCTCTCGACTGCAAGTTGAGATGTGCGCCTAGGAGCAAGAAGCTACTAGGCGCTCCTGGCCTTACTACTAGGAGAAAGAAGCTCTCTCGTCTGCAAGTTGAGATGTGCACCTTGTTCGTCCTTCTTAGCATTTCCGTTCCTTACATGTGTCTGGACCTGCGAAGGGCCAGATGCAATTATATCGCGTGAATGGGGCAAAGTTGGATCCCATGTGCGAAGCCCCAGTGTCTCTTACTGTAGAACGGAGTACAGTCTCAGGCCCTGTTTTTTCACTAACGCATAGTATCTTTGGGATTTGTCTTGAACCCACAGAACAACTGCAATGTTCCGTCGCCTCAACCCCACAAAATAGGTAGAAAAGCAAACCATGTCATGTATCATTGAACACTACATATACATTCATCATGAGCAACCACCAGCATCCGATCACAAATCTGGCCTTCAAACAACTGGTCCACGAAGGCAAGCAAGTTTAAGCTCCTCTTGTGCCTCCCAAACTGGACGGACAAACCTTGGAGTCCTATCAAAAAGAATAAACATCAGGAAGGTCTGATGAGACCCTGTTGCCACAGACCCTCTTCATCTAAAATCTTAGATCGAATTAGATATCAACTCTAAACCACTCTAAACCACTCTAAAACAACTCTAAAATTTTAGAGATCAACAAAAACCACAAAACACGTGAAAATCCAGCTCTAAAGCTATCTAAACTTTTAGAGTTAACAGTCTGGTGAGAGTGTGTGATGTTGAGAAATCATGCATTGGTGCGCTTTGTGCATTGATTCATTCGCTTCTGTCTGTGGTGCAGCAGCATTGCAATGGATCGAGCGCCAGTCGAGACAGACTGGTTGGAAGAGGGGGAGCTCCACTTAGATGGAGCTCGGAGAATCCGAGCGTTTGTTGCTGCGTCACCTGGATGGCAGACCCAATGGAACGCTGTGGATCTGTGGTGCTGCTCCCGGTTCGATGTTTGCGAGCCATCCCGGAGATCTCGGAATGATCATCAAAAATTTAGAGACTTGATGAATTTTGTGTGCGCACAAACAACGTACGACTTACAACTAACTTGAAGACTTTACTACTTCAAAATCTAGTCATGAATTACTACTCGTCAAAATCTAGTCACGCGTACAAGTTAGTTGTAGCTTAGGGCAACAGGAGTGGCAAACAGAACACTGGTTCAGGGTCTCAAGAGACGTTGACACGACGTTACCTAGGCCAGATAATAATAGTCGTGAGTCTGATCATCTCAGGAAACAAACTCAACGAGCGGTTGAGCTCTGTGCTGGAGTTCCACAAGTTGATCTGGCCGGGCTGTCAACCACCGCTGCTACAGCCAATCCGATCCAAATACGACCCTTGTATTGATTTATGGCGGCTGCGGCTGCATTCCATCAACTGAGTTAGACTCAGAATCTAGTTGGTTGAATGTGCATGCCATGCAGTGAAGAGGTTTGCCACTCACTGCTGTCTAACTTTATTTGGTTTGCATTGCTGCAACAGGAATCAGAGGGGCCCGCGATCTTCAACGACAAAACATTGCCAACCTCGGCGATGCTATCGCTCCTCGGGTGGTCTTTGTCGCAGCCGAGAGCTACAGCAGAGGTTAGGTCCTGTTCGTTCACCTTCCTAGAGAACCTGTTCAAGCTGTGTGTTCGCCTTGGGGATTTTATGATATGTGTTTGGCCTCTGGGAATCTCGTTTACGTCGTTCAGAGCTCCTATTTTTGTCAAATTTGGCATTGTGCATGGCAACAAACAGTGGTTTTAATTTTGCTTTGCTCTTCACCACTGGAGTCGTCAATTTTGACTGTGATTATTGTTGGCGAGGTCTTGAATTGTAGTGCACTCCGGCTTCCAACTCAGGATTGCAAATGTGGATCACTTTGGAGCCTACCACGAACATCCCACTGCATTTCTTCTTCCCTCCCAGCAAGCATTCCGAAGTGAAGCGTGAATGGGACAATGACTTGCAGGAACATATTAATATTCGCTTTCATTGATTCAGTGTGAGTTGGTGATAGAGTCATGGGTGACAGTAACAGTTTCAGCAACCGCTGAAGCATCCAGCCACTTCCAGGATCCTACGCGTCCTTGGGTCAACGGACCTTTAGGGCATGCTGGGTTGCCAAATGCCATTGCCTTCTGCATTGATTCGATTCTTGGACTGTATTAAACCAATTACCTAGTAAGTACGGTACGGTAGGCTGTTTGTGGATATTTTCCTAGTGACTGACTCACTCAGGTGTAGTGACAACACCCGTTTTTAAAATCCGCAACCCAGGCTAGCAGCCAGTGCCCAATTTTCCCTAAGGAGGCGCAACTTCAAGAAGCCGCTGTGGAAGGAGATGCGGGGGCAAGCGCTCAGCCTACTTTCGCAAGTGGCCGCTTTTGCCGTCGCAAAGCTGCACGGTTAGTCGTTCCAGCAACAAATCTTTGTGATTCATCAACGCCCGAGTGAAACACTATCTGTCTTTGTTCAGGCTTTAGTCACTCAATTATGATAGTAATAAAAATAGTCTACTACTAGACTTAGACTAGACCTCAGGATCGTCGTGCCCGAGATCTTGTTACTCCTGGCTTGCCAAAACCCTCCAAAATGCGGCGGTTGACTACGCACGACAAGTACAACCTGGTGCGGGCTGTCCTGGATGGCAAGCAGAATGGCATGAATTAGAATTCCTAGTTTACTATCTGCAAAAAAAGTGAATCATTACAAATGCACATTCATTAGTTAGTTCCTGGATATGACAAGTCAGTCTGTTTAATTTATTGCCTACTGAACTGACTCACTGAGGTACTTTACACTTGCCAAGGCCCAGCTAGGCATAAAGCTGAGGATCTACGCACCCTATCTGTGTCAGTGGGAGCAGGCCTGGCCCGGAATTCAATCAATTTGCATGAATGACTTTTGCCAATAGGTAATCTAATCCTGGATCGACGAAGCAGTCAGTCAGTCTGTCAAAATCAATTTAAAAAGCATCCAAAGCCTTATATAAATGTTTTGAGTAGGTCAGGTCATTGGAGTCACTGACTCACATCGATCCAGGTCGCCTATCTCAAGAAATGCCAGCAGACTTTCAGTCACCGCAGCCATATGCAGGCAGGCCAGGGTTACTCTTCACGTTGCATTCCTGGGTCGCGGCGACGAAACGATCTGAATAACCCAGGGGTGTTGCTAATTGAAATGGATTTACTGCTTCAACTTGTCTGAATGGTCATTCTGTCATTCTGAATGCAGGTAATGTTCGACGGGAGCTCCATTCAGAAGGTGCCCATTGAGGCCTACAAATTTCACAGTCGCTTGAACTAAAATTATGGACCATACACAGAAATGATCGTCACCCTAAGGCCCTAGTCGTCCAGTGATGTCAATCTTCAGTCTCATTCATTGGAGTGTCGTTGGATTGGAGTTGTGAACACTGGCTACATCACCCCGTGGTTCAATTTGCCAGTCAGCCCAGGCCCTTCCGACAACATTGCAGCATATGGTCCTCCCTTGGCAACCTGGCTAGACTAGTCGGATATACTCAACGACGGAGTCTTACTACTACTAGACTAGACTACTACTGAGCGGCGGGCGACATCGAATGGGACTGACTCGGAGACTGACTGACTCGCCGACCCATTCAAGTACAATGAATGGTCATTGATTCATTGAGTCGGCTCGAACAAGAAAAGGTAATGCTTTTTAACGAACTGATGGTTCATTAGTCTGAAGTCCAGTAGTAGACGCTGACTGAAATGCATAATCTCAGATTTGGGCTATCTGTTTACAACATCATTCAGCTAAGCAGTCGGCCAGTGTAGTGCAAGCCATGGCCCAGACTTCATCGACCACACTGTCAGGGATCCAATCAGAAACCAGTCTGAATGATGAGTTTCCGCTTACACAGTCTTCTGCCCATGGACAGGACCGTGGAAAGTTATTCTTTTTAAAAACAATGGGACGCCAAATAATGACAAAGGATTTAGTTTTGCCGGTCACTGGACTCCGTTTGTAACTGGCAACTCCGAACCAAAACAGCAAGCAGGACTTCGACTGGACTCCGTTGACAAGAGCTTCCAATGGGATGGCAGTGGCTTGGGAAGTTGTCACAGAGATGATTCCTACTGATATTTTGAAGGACTCTTGGATGATGATGCACTGTCAAATTGTGTATTGTGGTTCTGGAAGTGGTCACCACCGGGGCAATGAGTAATTGGTGCACCTGAGTGAGTTGACTGACAGTAAGTTTGTTTATTTGACTGACTTTGTCAATTCAAATGGCCAAGGAAAGCTGGTTGGCACAGGCCACTGGCGCTGGTAGTTTCTGCAGCGGCTGCGGTACAGCTGAGCTGTCGCGGGCAGTGCTTCAGCATGTGGTAAACCAGACAGGTCACGTGACAATGGATATTCCGACTTTGTTCATGTGGGAAACTCGGGCTGAAGGGACTGCTGAAGGGTTATGTTCTTTCCAAGATTCTGAGGGTCAAGACTAAGACTGTCACTGTCACGGTTTAAAATCACGACCCGCTGCCTGCACTGCCTCTCAGGACTTGGATCACAGATGCCAAACATTGCTGCAAGAGTCTGCGCTCTGGGTAAGGGATGTGACTGGACACGATCCTGCAGATACTTGCCTGTTTGGCGACATGATGCAGATCTTTGAGAATAGGCAGTTGCTGGTCAATGGAGGTGATTTCTCCAAGAAATTGGGGACAGTGCGTGAATTGGGTTTGCAGGGATCTTCCTGCGCGCCTTGCCTGATGCACAACACACACTGCTGTATCAGGAAGCCTGCGCAATTCTGCATCAGCGGGCTGCCGTGCCCCGACTTCTCCACTGCCGGCAAGCGTTTGAAACGTGAAGGGCCTACCAATGTTGTGTATTTGGCACACGGTCACTACCACAAAGTGAACCGTACGCCCCTTTTGCTCATTGAGTGTACGAAGGACCCCGGGACCCAGTGTTACATGTTATTCAAAAAAAGGTTTGGTGAGTAATATAATATAATCACAATTAATCAAATGTTTGGATTCATTCGATTCGGGTTTGTCACTGTCGATCGTTTCCAGTCCAGGATTTAGATCTTGGCATGGTCGAAGACTGCCATGTGGACTATGATTTCTACCAGCTTTTCTCAGAACCGTCCGATTTCGGATTTGGTGGCACGGCCCGGTACAGGACGTGGCTGATGGGGGCTCAGCGTGAGTCAACCTCGTGGCAGAGCGACCCGTTTGATGTATACAATGACATCGTCGCCCGCTTCAGAGACTCTGACATTTCAACGCAGGTCAACCACTATTTAGTGGCCAGTGACACCGAGATCAAAATGGAAGCGGCACAGCTGGCACTGGATCGTGGCCTGGACTCATTCAAGCCTGGTGAAACACCGTTGGAATATTTATTGAACACCAGGGAGCGAGTGACATTGGACAGCCTCAACCAGAAATACTTGGTGCGATATGGCGCTGACCCATCATTACAGGAGAATCTCGTCTATTTTTTAGGCGACTCCGCTGACTACCAGTCCTGGTCGGCAGTGTCAGGGAAGATACCTACGTTTAGGCTCAATTCGAGGACGGGAAAATATTGGCTTCCGGCCAGAGGCCGGTGGCTAACGGCCAAGGAAAGGCTCACGGCCTTAGGCTTCCCCACGACAAGCGAAGTGGCAGCTTCAATGCAAGTGCCCCCAATTGGAGCAGTCGATGTGCAGCGAGCAAGTGACATCTGTGGCAACAGCATGCATTTTCAGACCTGCGGGATCATGCAGTTGCTGACTTTGGCGTGCTTCGGACCATCCTAGTGAGCAGATGATGCACAGCAGCAGGTCCTCGTCGTCCTGAACTCTGACTCAATGACTGAGGTATCAAGCAGGCTAGCTTTACTTGGTTCACTGCCAGTCCGAGTCTGTCAGACTGTCAGAAAGACTTATGACTTCATTCATTGACTCATTAAAAATAATAAGTCTGTGATTGATTGTAACAACTGCTCAGATTGGAAGACTGGCAACGTTAATGGTGTTCATTCACAACGTTGTAAAGATCATAGGTCCGAGGATAAAAACCTGCCTTTGACGTGTCCGATTGCTACACTAGCAGTGCAGCAGCCAGCAGATTGTTCCAATAACACTAACACTGACACTGGGAATCAGATTCACATGATAATGTTTACAGTATGTTACGTTCACAAACGGTCGGACGGACTCACTCACTGTCGACTGAGTTGTCACTCACTTGTCAGACCTAATGTATTGCACCAGCCTGTTGTTCAAGTGACTTTGCGTTGGTGTTCCAATTCGACTTTGCTGCAAAGCATCATGAGCGAGCTGACTCCTATGTGGGAGGGTGGCGCGGCAGCATTCGATTCAGTGGTGCCTCATGAGGGAGACACCCCTGAACCAAGTGAAGCTGGGCGTTCTGCAAGGAGCCAAGGGAAGGCGAAGGCGAAAGCCAATACTACGACCAAGCCTGCTCGCAGCAAGAAGAGCGAGGTGAAGACCCTCTCATCTTCCTTTACATCTTGGCAGAAAACACCGGAATCTTCTTTTTGCACAAAAGGTTTCACACAAAACAATTTGTTTTTTCATTGTGATGAATAGGTTTATAGTTATTGCCAGCCTGAATGTTTGCGGGTTCCCCTTGAGGATACTTACTTGAAGATTATCATGGAGCACTGCGAGCCCGTCAAGGCTTCACGTGTCTTCACCAACAAGCTCTCCTCTCGCGTTGTCCGTTTGGCGTTCACAGGGATGTTTAGGGTGAGCCCATTGAGTTCACTGGACACGTTGCTTGATCAGTAATAATAAAAAGTAGTTTTTGTGTGATTCTTGTCAAACTAAATTGTATTAGTTTCCTGAATGTTCATCATCAGCGGATTGTTGATTATTAAGGTTCGACTTGGAAGCCCTCAAAGCTGGCATGAAAAACGAGTACATCCGGCTGCAGTGTCCGATGTCGAGCTGTTCATTCAACGAACTCGTGGCCAAGGTGGAGGTGGACTTGTCCAGGAACCTGACGTTCAAGCTTTTGCACCTCAGTCTTTTGGTGTTGATTCAGCAAAACGAGTATTTCTATGCTAATCTGTTTGTCGGTCCTTACTGTTCAATGCTCAAGTCAGCGCAGACTGACTGACACTGTTGCAGATTGATTTGATTGCCCTGTCAACTCCTGAAATCCAAGGCGATGGAGCCACCATGATTGAAAGCCAGGGTGTTGTCAAGACTATGCCGGCTGGGACGTGGAAGCTGGATAAGACTGCGAAGGGCATCCCATTTGTCAGCAATGAGAAAGGGGAGAAGAAATGGGCGGTGAGCTTTTTTCAGGCGAGCAAGGAAGAGGCTGCCCAGGCTGAAGCCGGGCTGGGAGATTTGCCTGACCTTGATGGGCCTGGTGGCGAACCAGCCAAACCAGGAACAGCGGCGCCAGCAACACCTCCAGGACCACATGGTGCTGGCCAGATCGTTTGTGGAACTCGGTCCGTAATGGGGTTCGTCGGGCAGGGCTACAGCATACAACATTATTATCCCTCACGATGTCGAACTGTGCACACGGACCATATGCTTCTGGAAAGAACAGGCAATCCTTCGAGGAAGCTGCTGAAGACCTATCCAACAACATATCGCAGGAAGACTTTGAATCACTACAGGAAGCAATTTGCAGAGATAGGCGTATCGATGCTGAGCAGGATCCCGATACATTGCCAGATGATTTCCCTGAGTGTCCCGCTGATCTTCCGGGCTTGCCAGTGATACGGAACTTGCCAGTGCAGGTCGTTTGTCTGCAACTATTGTTTTTGTTTGCATTATTATTGTAATGTTAATTAATAATATTGCAATTGCAAATCGTATACTGTGTTGCCCGCCTGCAACGTACTGCAATGCCATTTGACAGACTCGTCTGTCTTATCAGTGACATTGAGTGAAACGTACACAAACGACCGAGTGACAGGACATGATAGGACTGTGGACTAACTGACAGGTGAAGACAAAGTCTTGGTTTACAAGCATCGCCGTGATGGACCATCTTTGCAACCACTGGAGCCTGATGAGTATGGTCCTTGATTGGTGTTTGGAATTGGGATTTGAAGCTAAGCTTGCCAAGGAATTGAATACTCATAGTTGTTTTTTTTGCTTGACTCGATGCGATGCAGAATTCAACCAAATGATGTGCCCGTAGTTGTGGTTTTTGGTGAAAGTCTCAGTGATTTTATTCCGTGATCGGATTGTCATTTGCTGTACTGTAAGGAAGATGATGTCTTTGCCGGTGATACCAATGATGATGCGTCTTCAGCTGGAGAAGATCCTGGTGACAATGACAACGGGGATGGTGACGAGAATGAAGAGAACGAAGACAACAAGGACCCAGCTTCAGATGATGCTGCAGCTTCTGCTCGTCCCCAGAGCAGCAAACCACAGACCAAGAAAGACCCAGCTTCAGATCATGGTGCAGCTTCTGCTCGTCCCGAGAGCAGCAAACCACAGACCAAGAAAGAACTCCAGGAGCTTCGTGCAAAGTACGATAACACTGTCCGGTTGGTGGCGCATTTGTATCATGACAGAAGCCTTCAGGACGAGTTCAGGCTAGTCGCAGCTGCCTGCAGGCCCTACATGATTGAGTATGAAGACACGCTACGCCAAGCCAGATTGTCACAGGCATGGGAAGATATGAAACTCCGTTATGGATTATTGACTGACTGACTGGTTTAAATTGGGTGGATGGATAATCAGTGAGTCAGAGAGTCACGACTCGGTTTTTTTAAATCAATTAAATTAGAATAGATTTAATGGTCAGTGTACTTTCTCATTACCGACTGTCTGTCAGCTGTCAGTCAAGTCTGTCGGCAGTTTGTCAGACTGCTCAGTCAGGCATCTGCTGTGAAGATGCAAGCAGATCGAGCAAGTGGCGCCTGGTTTCAGACAATCCTTGAATCGTTCAAAGTTCTTCACGACATGGAGGCTATTGACCGCATGAGTGTCAGTGTGTTCTCAGCGCCTTCCGACGATGAGGCTAAACTGGCAACTGTCTTTGCCAAGGATGATTGCCAGGACGTGCCTCAGTGGTTTCAGGATGAGAGAAACACATTGGATAGCTTGTTTTGCTTGCTTACTGAAGTGGCAGCTGATCGTGCATGGAACCAGATGTTTTTCGTCACTTCCGTCCCACAAGCCTTTGCAAGCATTGCAAGCTCTGAGCACGATGCTGCAAACACCAGGCTGCAGTACATCAAGCTAATGTTCCAAGCAGTGTTCAAAGCAGAGGCCGTGGAAAAACAGCCGATGAAGAAGCTGATCAGTCGCATGTTGTCAGAAGTTGGGTGGAACAGGATGCAACTGGCTCGTGAGTTGTACCTGGTTGCAAATGACTGTGACTGGAAGGTGGAGAATGGTGGTGATCTACGCAAGTTGGTCGAGCGAATGTTTTCATCTCCTCCAACCACCAAGTTCGATCTTGAGGATGTCTTTGCACATCTTGTGAGCGTCTGCCGATTGTCGAGCTTGAGCAACCCTATGAACAAGCAGCTCGATGAACATTACTCTGTAATTTTTGAGGCTAAGGTGAAATTAGGACTGACCCCATGATGTTGACAATTCTGAATCATGTGCATACTAGCCCTCAATTTCACCAGTAAGGTGGGTTCGCTACTTCTACAGCCGAACAATGCCAAGCCTGCGTCCAGATGACTTGTTTGGCTGGCCTCAACTGGACACTGAGCTGGGAGATCATGAGCAGCTTAAAAAAAGCATGCTTGATAGTGGCAAGTCTTTCAAGAGTACAGATGCACCACTGCCAGATTTCATCAGCAAGGCATTGAAAGACAAGAAGCTCAGTTCCTTTCGCAAAGCTGGCACAATTTCAAAGCAGAAGTCTTCTGCCTCGACTGCCTGGTTTCTTCACCATGCATCCAGTGACTTTGCAAGTGCTGCTAAATGCTGGGCGGGATTCTTGAATCAAAAAAGGCCGAACGCTTTATTGTTTTTATTGTACGGTTTATTTTTTTGTGAAGTTCAGTCAGTGACTCACTGAGTGAGAGTGACTCACTCTCAGTCTCAATGTTACCTCAGGATGTTTGTTGATGAAGGGCAAGGTCTACCAGAACGTCAAGACGGGCAATGTTTACTTGTCTTTGGGCTTCAGATCATGCTCAGTGCTCGGCATCAGGTTGAAGAAGGTCGAAACAATGACTGACGTAGCGTGCCAGCATGCCAGTCAGTAGAGCAATTTGTGCACTACTGTCACTCTGTCATTTCTGGTATACGTCTCCATAAGTGTCATAAATTATGTCATTCCGACCAAAACTTTGTTACTTTGTTGGTCGAGTCAAACTTAATTACTTGCCAACTTGCCACTGCCGGCTGAACATACTTTTGATATTGACAGTTAATCATTTGATAATTAAATTTGACACTTGGACTTCAGGTATTCTGGATCATTGATCCAGAGCCGTCCTCACGAACCCCGTACTGGATATTCAATGACCGGGTAGTGGACGATGACAGTGCGGGTTGGAGGTGTTTGCCCGTGAGCATCTTGCACCCTTACCAAGTGCCTGCTTCCATAAAGCACTTTGGCTGCGTTTTGTGGCAGGAAGGGCCAGGTGAAAATATCCTGAAAGCAGGACTCAAGTCGTGCATCTTTTTGACTCTCTCGCAATTGCGAGAGATACAAACGAGCCTGCGTTATGCAATGGTCAGGCCAGGTTCTGGAAGCGGGAAACGGGGTCGCCTGATCAAACGTGATTGGGCGATCGGCCTGCTAAACTACTTCTTTCCTGATCAGCAGAGCTCACAAACCTACCAGGCTGCGTTAAGGGGACTCCTGGGGCGTGGATGGAGGCACATAGAGCGTCGATCACCACACAGCCGAGACATCGTTGCTGCATTTCATGGACTTCCGAAACAGGATATGAGAGAATTCGAGCGAATGATCGAGGCTGACGAACGGTTTCTGAACAAGACAGTTTCTGAGCGGAATGCAAAGGTTCTGCAGCAACCTCCGACTTCGCAGCAGCACTATACTCCAGGGACTTTGATGTCACTGTTGCCGCCGTCAGGTGATGGGAAGCCGTTCATCTCGCGCCATCCCAAGCTCAAGCGATATCAAGCCTTCTTCACCAGTGGAGGACTTGAATTGAAAACATATTTACATAAATTGTTGGTCGGTAAGTGCTGCAATGTTGAAAGAGCGGACTACAGTGACATAGGGTCAACTGACTGAATACAGTACCACACCAAAAATTGGACCCCTAGGAAGACGATTCAGCCACGCAACGTTTTGGGATGGGAGCAAGAAGATGATGAGTCAAGCCGAAGCTCTAATGGAAGTGGTGATATGGCTGTGGAAAGCGTATGAGAAGAGTGGTGGTGTTTTGACTGGTAGCGACCGAGTCCAGTTTCTAGACTTATTTAGTCCAGTTATTGTTTGTGTGCAATGGCCGGGCTGGTCAAGTCGAGTGTTTAACCAACAGCGAAGACCACCACTAACTACTGGTCATTTCCAATCAACTATCTCAGGCCAACTTTCGAAGACGTGGAGAATGTGGTCAAGAGATTCGATGAGAGCACTGGTTTTCTGAAACCTTCGCAGCCGTCTGACGTTGAGGATCCAAAGGATGATACGTCCAAGATGGCATCCGGAGTGGATTCTTCTAAAAAGAAGAAAGATAAGAAAGATAAAAAAGATAGCTCCAAGGCCACTGTCAAAAAGACAGTGAAAAAGCACAAAGCGTGATCCGCTAAGCGGAAAAAAGAGTGCGTATCATCGGATCTCGAGAAGGTTTACGTTTCTTGCCATGTGTGATCCTTGAGACCCCTTTCCCACCAAAGGATTCTCCACTCTAAAATTTTAGAGAGGTTTAGAGGAACAGGGTCTGTGGGAAAGGGGTCTCAATGGTCTTTCCTGAAAACAGCAACTAATTATTTGTATATACAGTACGTGTTATTTCCACTTGCCTCCAGAAAGACATCCGATATCCAAAGTATTCTTTTCCAAAGACATGCAACTTGTTGCAACTACCATGCCAAGCTGGATCTTGGGCATTTGCCCACACCCCTGCAAACACGGGACCTGTTGACTTCACCCATACACAAGTTGACAAGTCCCTGGGGTCCTCCGTGTCTGAGAATGTCTTGAACATGTTGCATTCTCCCCAGGCACCCCAAGCAGCCCTAAAATAATAGAACCACATTGATGTAACAATAGACCTTAGGCACGACACCCATAGCAAGCACATCCAGTGGACAATCAATTCGGTATATAACTGTAGCACCAAACTATCTTTCGTTATCATAATTCATGTGAGTTCATCACATTGACCAAAGCAACACCTCCTCACCTGACGGGGATTCGCTTGAAGCTACCACGCTCACCTCCATGTTTGGCTTTGAACCCTCAAACATCCGGCAAACGCCTAAGACGCAGAACTCCAAGTTAACCGGGGCTTTGAAGGCCTCCGTAATCCTCTGTGTGAAAAGAACAACATGGCCATCACTGACTGAGTCTAGCCAACGCCAGACTGAACACCAAAAACACGGCGTTGGCGGGCCTGGCAAATTGCAGCTCTCCCTGCAAGCTCTTCGACAAAAGGTTCAGCAATGGCACCTGGATGGCCACAGAACCCGGAACGACCGCAGGTCTCTGATAGAGCCTTCGTGTGGTACTTTTTCAGGGTCCGGTAAACTTCTGTCAAGGGGTAGTAAACAATCCGCCCCGTCAATCAACTGACCAAAACCAATCAACAAAAGTAATCCTCTCAACATCTCTCAACCAACCAACCCTCCAGTGCACCTGGGTCTCGGAGAGAGCTTCCCGCTGCACGGTCCAGCTGTGTTGCAAGAAGCGGGTCACACGCTGCGACAAGGCCCGATCGATCTGGTTCCGCACCAGGAAGCTCCGAAGCAAACCTTGGGTTCGCTCGAATCTTTACAGCTGCCCTTTTTAGGCACCTGAGCCTCAGAATTCAGAACGGCGCCTTCTATTTCGGGCCGCATTAGCTGCATTTGCAAGTTTCACACAAATGGCATGAACCCATGACCAGCCCGTGACTACATTCATCTTCCTTGTGTGCAGTGATTAGAGGAATACACACGTCGCATGCAACTTGTAGTGATATATAAATTAATGCATATATATACATTATAGACATCTACAGTCAGCATACATTGTATCTCACGTCTACGTTCGTGCAATCATCATTGAAACACAAGCAACAGTTGTTACCGTCGTTCGCTCGCTCTCTCTCTCTCTCTCTCTGGTATTGCTCGCTTTACATCTTTGTTGATTCAATCTTGTTGCAGTTCCAAATGCGCTTGGCGCGTACACCCAGGAAGACGTAAATGGAGCGTCATGTATCCTGATTTCCATGCAGCTAAGCTTTGGGATGATCGCATGAATGATGTGCAATCATACTACCCACTTGGGATAGCTTCAAATGACCTGGGCGGAACGGTCTTGAGGTGCTGAATTCTGGTTAAGTTGGCATCCAAGACCTGCATAGCTTGTTGGTAGTTCATCCCATCTCGTTCCTTAACGGGAAAAGCACTTCATGGCACTTCAATACCTTCCCTTCCTTCATCACACACACACACACCTCAGTGACGCAATGATGATTCATGAGACTCATGGACGTGATTCTTGGGTCTCCTCGGCAGGATCTTCCCATCGGCAACGATCCGCACACTACATATTACCACATCCTGCAAAGTCACGGAATTGATGCAGCTCTTCTTCCCGCTCGTTGTGAAGGCTCGTCAACAAGCTGGTCATCAAACTGACCAAAGACCTCACCGGTTCCGAGGTCTCACTTGTCCCACTTCCGAAAAAAAGGATCTTTCTTTGTCGAATCCAAAAGGATCGATAGGACTGGATTTGAACATTCAACAAAAAACTTGCAGAGGTATTGGGACTGGCGGGCTTTTGACCGACCCGGGGGGAAGTGAAAGGAAATGAGTGTGGCGAGTACGGTTGGTAAGTCCTCATTTCACCTCTCCTACTGAACCCTCACGGCCCATCTCATCAAACATTAAAAACACAAGGACGGCCAATCGAAGCAAGAGTCGAGAAAGTGACCACTGCCACAAGGACCGCTAGGATCCCAAAAAGCCGTTCTGGCAGGTTGGTCGCCTCGATGATGTTGGAGCCCATTCCTGCCAACGTGAATGCTGAGGTACCTTCCAGTTGGCATGTTTGATGGCAGCTCCCAGATCCTAACCGTTACCTAATCCCATCTGTTTACCAAGATTAGATCATCTAAACTGGAAGCTGCTGATATCTTGCGTGCTTTAATAAGTCCTGCATCGTAGTTCCCAGGAAAATTGAAAGCGTTACACACACCAAGTCAGATGAAGAGTCCCTTCAAAAGGTTCGTTTGAAGCATACATACTAATTAACCATAATTGACACTAAGTGTTGATTTGTATGTTTGCATACACTTCTTGCAACATGAGATCAACCCCGCAAACCAACCAACAAATTGGTGTGGTCTATCAGTCTCGTGTCCTTTTGCTTGGTTTGTCGGAGCCCCAAAACAAAGAAAGCCTGCGCGGAAAAAGAGCGATCTGTTGTTTTCAGATATTTTTGGAGTCACTGTAGATGCGGGAATGTTTTTCAGGAACCTTCCATGATGTTCGCATGGGTCAAACCAGCGTCAAAACGGTTTTCATGGCACGAGCACTCAAATGCATTCCGCAAGACACAATCATATTCATATGTACTCATATCTTGATATACAGTGTATATATATATAATGATATATATACAGTATACATATTTGTATTGATGAAGCCCCATACTTCTCATGCGTTCATCTTGTCCATTCAACGATGCCTTGGCCCGTCTCAGTCGTGCACCTAGTTGGCACAGCGCCCAATGCAGGGTCGTGGAGTATTGGTACGCGAAGCTCTGCTCAGCCAGACCTGAGCGTCTGTCTCCCTGTGTGGCAAACATAAACAGGCCAATCTGGGCACTGAAGTCCAAACAAGTGTACAAATCTTGCTTTGTTGGAGCTCTGATCACATGCCATTGCTCGACAATCCACAGGAACTTGTTTTTTTAAGTTCCTTTTACGTGGGATGAGAAGCAATGTCGGCAGTCGGATTTGGCTCTGCTGTCTCACGGAGTGTCTCACGGGGCTCACGGCGCCGATCGAGGCGATCAGGGACTCCCCACCGTAGTGTTCGATCCAGCTGATCTCTCCTTTGTAAAACTTGCCGATGCCAAAGAAAATGCAAGCGACCACGTGGTACAGCAGCAGAATCCTGGACATCGTCCATTCTGTCATAATGTGCACACATTGTTGGGACAAGCAGTGTAGTGTAACTGATATTAAAAGGTGAATGACGAAAATGTGCAGCTTCTGGCTTCTGGCAAGGAACGGTGTTTTTGAAGATGCAACCTGGAAAACATGTGTACCCTTGTGCTGTCAAATCCTAAAAGGTTTCGTTTTTCGGCAGTGACCGGTTGGTCCTCAGTTCCATGGGTACTATTGCAGTGCGGCGCAATCAATCGGAGCAGCACGGGGTCAAAAAACTCAACCAAAAGCACTAGCTAAGCTCAGCTGGGATGGATCCATATAGGGAACACCGGCATGGTGTTGACCTATTCAGTCGTTCTCCCTAGAGTAATAAATTACTACCCAGCTGTCAGGTCTTCAAAAGCACTGACTCGAGCGAAACACTGCTAAAGGTTCTGTGAAGGTACTTACCCCCATGTCCAGCCAAGGCACTGGCAGATGATGTTCAGAATACCTCATGAAAGAAATGGCACTCATGCCTCCGGAATCCAAAAAGTAGACCCACATCTAGACTGCTATGTTCGGTCAGGCCTGAAGACTGAGAACGGATTGAATCATCAGAAAAGGATCACATGGGCGACTTTGGGGCTTGTCATAGTTGAAATCGAGGGCATCTTGTGTGTTTAGCAAATGGCAAGTACCTCGTCCAGATCCTACAGTCTTAGAGAGGTCGGGTATTAAGAGTTTCTTCTTCAGTCGCAGCTGTCAATCACATCCGACCACCAAGATGCTTATTCGTGCGACCCAATTGTTGGATTCAATGCGCTCCCGCAGTGAGAAGAACATCTGATTCCATTTATACAGCCTTCCAACTCCTCAGCCAAATGTGGTGATCCGGTCGATGACGAGTGAACTTGGGGTCGTCTTCGGATCCTTTGCGGCTCTTCTGTATAACGCAAATGAAGCAGCTTCCCCACTGTCAGAATGCCAGGGAATTGTTTTTTTTATCCAGCATATGGTTCGCTTTCAGGGATTCTCAGCAACTCTTGTTTGGTTGTCACTCGTCTCAGTTGTTTGGCATTGGTCGCGAATCTGTATACATCCTACCAGCACTATCAGTACTGCAAATGAAAAACTTACTCTCCGGCTATGCTTGGTTCCATGTCAGATCAATTGTCCTCTATCTGCCAAACGGAGTTGAGCACCCCGCATACATCAAGGCTGTCGTAGAGCGTCGACACAGCGTTGACATGCCCCAGAGAGACCCAAAAGAATGAGTGACATTTGCCATGCTCAAACGATTTTGCATCACCCCTTCTGCCTATGCAACACGCTTTCATAGACTTGCCTCCATCTCTTGAGATTCCAGCAAACAAGCGGAACCTGTTCTTCGATTCGTACACTCTACAGTGTTACAGTATTACACAAAGAATGGGCAAGTCTTTGGATGACCTTCACTTCCCACCGGACGCGTTCTGAGCAGACCATAATTAGTTGTCAATTAGGTGCTATGTTTGGCAATTGAAGTCTTAAACTTCCTTCTTATGCCCTCAACCTGCTGCATGTGACTCAACCTTTTGTATAGGCCACCCTCCGGTTGCCACTGCTACGGAGACCCTTAGGAGCTGTTAGGGATGGCAGCTGGACCGCAAACTCGGTCAAAGAGATGAGGTTTACATAGATCGTAGATCAAAGTAGCCAGAATACCAGAAGTCTGTCTTAACAGCTGTCAAAGGCAGCACAAAGTTGCAGAAATCCATAGAATTCCACACCTGCTAGGGTTTGACATGATTAACAATCTTTGCCATAGAGCCGTAGAAATACGTCTCCCAAGGATCACCCGTCGCCTGTCTCCCCCAAATGGCCCGGAGCATACTGCGCTGTCCAGCGGCGGATCATACGGATGAACTGTACGATTCGAATGGGCTCTGGCAGCTGATCCACAGGGCCGAAGCCATCAAGGCCCAAGAGGATATAGTCCAAGAGAACCACCTGAATCGAAGAAGCAGGGGCTCCTGGCCTTACTACTAGGAACAAGAAGCTACTTTTTAGTATGTCTTTGATCGCAACTAGTAGCAAACAAAGCCACGACAAAGACCCCCCCAGCTTTCCCTCGTTGGGAAAGGAAGGTCGGGAGACTGCTGGGGGTTTTGCTCTTGTGCAGCCAATCGGCTGAGGATCCGTAAGGACATTGAAGGACGTCTGAAACGAAGAGATTTCTGGTATTTGGTTCTGTGGAGTGTTGATACCTGCCACATCCATACAAATGGTAAATGGGTTTTGTCAACGGTGTGCTTCAACTTAATCTCCCTGCCTGGCTGGGTCTTGGAATTGAAGAGCACAACAACACTTGATGCTACAGAAGGTTTGTGTTCGCCGAGTGTCACTGCCTGCCACAACAACTATTGACTATCTGAACCCTTTAGTATTTCAGTTGGTTTGCAATGATAAGCACTACAAGTGTTTTGGTTTCGGGGTACTGTAGATTTGCTTGTTTTCAGGAATACTCAAACTACTTGCAGCAGGAATCATGGGCAAACCGATTCTTTGCCAGGACCCAAGCATTTCTGGTCCTTTGGCCCCTAAAAGGGTGTAGGTTTGGGAACCTTTCAGCCCTGTAGTCTGTAGTTGTATAGGCGTCAAGTCAGACTCCTGGCAGCCAGCGATGGCTGCTGAATGATAAGACCTCCTTCTTTTTAGGGACACCATACCTGCCTCCTGAGTTGACTATTTCAAGTCCAATGGGCCATGACACTGACGCTTGGATGAGAGGAAGTCCCTTGATGCTGCTGATGTGTAAGTGCCAACTGCGGGGTGAGTCACAAGCTCAGCCTGTCTCTCTCTCTCTCTCTCTCTCTCCCTCCAGCTTATTCAACCAAGAGGCAGCAAAGTCAAAAATGAAAGCACGCTTCAAATAGTGACAGGCAACCTTCTGGGACTCCATCACCAGAGTGCCGTTCTCGAAGTATCCTGCAGGAACTTCCAAGTTGGAAAGGCTTGGGATGGCATGCCGCCATTCTTGCCTAAACAAAACGATAGATAGATTGCTTCCAACCTCGGATGTGGAAGTCACCTACCGAACGTCATCAACAGCCATCGTCGACCTTCTGAAAGGGTTGCATAATGGAACTTATTGGAGCATCATTGTATTCTGAATTGAATGGACTTGGACCTGGATGTTCACTTGGATCCTCATCCATCTAGAGCCCATCCATCTTGTTTTGACTCCAATCCAAAGTCCTGTGAGTCCTGTCACCTTGCATTTCTCTCAAACTGAGGGGGTTACTAAAGGATGCCTGTTCTGTTTGAAGGAAAACATCGCATGTGGCCGCATGTCATTCCTTCTCAGGTTCCGGAATCTAAAACACCTCTGCTGATTGTCCTGTGCGGAAGGACGCGATGATATCCTGCACAACAAGCATCTGACAAGCGTTTGAGGACGAGCCTTGAACCTACCCGAGGACACGACACGGTTTGGCACACTCGATGACATTCGATCAATCGAATGTGGAATGATAAGTAGAAATTAAACGCACTTTCAGATTCCGCTTCCCGACCAAAGTTGAATTGAACCACGCTCTTGCAGGAAAGGACTTGGACAAAGGATCAAAACCATATTAAGAAGCGGGTGACCTTGCTGCAATCTTCTTCGCTTTGGCACACCGAGTTCTTCCCAGAACCGCTGTTGCCAAGGAGCGCAGGTCCAGAAGATTAAAGCAAACACACTCAGCGATTGTTTCGCCTGGGCGGATCGCTGGTCTGAACTGTTTGTGCGACCCACTTGGCCTCAAGTGGTGCCAAACTCCAAGTGCCAAAAGACCAAAGTGGCTAGAGACCCCTGAACATGGTTAAGAGCCTGGACATCATCTCCCAAATGAATCGTAGTCGACTTGGGAAGCGTCCAAGATCGACACAGCCAATCTGGTCTGCCCATCCGGCTGATCATCAACCCAGCACATCCCACAGATTCGGGTCAGCGGTCCCAGGGTAGGCGAGAACTGGAGCTCGGGAGGATCTTTTTGGGGGCAAGAATCAGTGGGACACCCAAATTTGTGGTCTGTCTGGAGGCTTGCATCTCAAGAGAAAAAGAAGACATGATGACAAAGAGACACAAAGAGGACAGCTGGATAAGACAGGACAGCATGTCACTAAAACATTGGATGGTGGGAACCCATATTGAATCATGGCGTTCAGCAAATTATCCTGGGTCCTGAACATCAATTAGAAGGGAGCTACATAAATTGAACAAACACACGTGTCTCGTACCTCATCCCAAATGAAGACGATCCCACCTTTAACCTTTCCCATCCTTTCCCCCAAGCCTCAAACACAAAATCCTTTCAGATGTGCCTCAAACACTTCTCACAAGGCACCGAACAAATACTTGACCGGGTGGCGTCACCGATCGGGGAGTCAAAGAAGCGCAATGGGATCACCACGATGTCTATGATGACACCTCGGTGAAAACGTGGATGGGACCCGCTGCAATGACCCATAGTCTTTGAAGGACAACACTAAAACCCTGCCTGTGTGGGAAGTGAGGACAGAGCAATCAGCAGCAACAAGAACAAACTAGGCATCAGGAAACAACATGAGATGAAGTGAGATATCAAGAGGTATGAACGCTGTGTCAATATACCAAACACAGCATTCAGGCCTGCGTGGTAAGAAATCTATGTGAAAGAATCGTCTCGACCTGCCTAGATGCACTCTGCAGTGGATTTGCCTTCCCCCAAGTCGTGTAAATAGAAGAATTTAGACCCACCCACCAGTCAGATCCAACGAGATGGGTTCTTGCCTGATATAAACCTTCCACCGTCCATCAAAGACTACCACGAGAGCTGCCGCTGCGTCTCCTTCTTTCAAAGGTCATTGGGTCATCCCTCAAACCCCACGCACCACACATCTGGAGTGGACGATCCGCGCTTTGTGCGAAGCAGTTTGCTTATTGGACTCAATGTGGGCTAGTAGAATAAATTGCAGGGAGCTGTGACTCACCCATGGCTGGTCACTGTAGTATGTTGCATCATCGTGGTCCTGACTCATTGCTGGTTTAGGTAACCAGGTCGTGGTTTAGTGCCAGGTTCACTCATTGCTACTGTAGTATGTCGTATCCCTGTTTACTTTCTGCTTCAATCCAGGCCACAAAGCATCCGCAAGGCGTCCCAAATGGCACGTGAGCGGCCACCAGGCGTCATCACAAACCTGACCGCGGTGCACACGCAGGGAAGGCAGCCGATCCGCTCTTTCTAAGTGGCACATGTCATCACACCCATGGGATCTGTGTTGACCCCGACCTTTAACACATTTCGCCTGCAACCACCATCAAATTAGCATTGACCTTGTCTATGTCTCGCCTAACCCACCCACAGTGGCGGAGTAAATGGATGCCTGTCTACCCCAAGCAAAGGTGTCTGGGTGTCTCGTCGTGGTCGGAGATGACTCGAGCTCTGTTCAATTCATGGAGGTCTGAGGGGCGGCCAAACCAAGACCATGGGACTGCTAAGTCAAGCTTTTTTGGTCAACTGGTCAACTGCTTAAGATTCTTCCAGTACAACAGGATATGATGAAACAATATCTTCGCTCAGGGTGTTCTGACCTTGAACTGAAATTAATACACAAACAATCAATCCTCAACTGTACGGGTTTCTGCATTCAAAGAATACTAAAATAGACCTATTGATTCATATTGAGGCATCTAATCTAAGTCCAGCAACGTCTATATAATATAATATAAGTATCAATATTAATAAGTAGATTGCGTCTAAGTAGATTACAGCAAGTTCCGGAGCTTTTGCAGTAAGCGGACATGCGTATTATCCGAGTACAATTACAATCAATTACAATCCTTACTCTTTGGATGTGGTGCCATCTCGCTCTGATCAAGCTAGCAGCTAAAAAGTGGTCTTTAAGATCATGTGGCTCTGTCCAATAGGTGCTATGCCAGATGTGTAGACTATGGGATTGTATGAGATTTTAACAAGCAATTCTTGGGATTACTCTCACAATCCATCGCCTACGCTGCCTACACGTACCGTACATGTGCCGTTCTTTTAGAGCAGGTAGGGGTGTGCCAAGTACTTTGACAGACGGATTCTCAAGCCATCCTGATAACCGGATGATGCACCTCCTGTGAAAAGCACTCTTTGTTGCGGGGTGTTCTAGTCCTAACTACCAGCAGGTATGGGTCTGTGCCTCGTCTTGGGACAAACACATCTTCCCATGCAGCCCTCCCTGCCCATCCCCGCTTGTCATCGCAGCCAGCTCTGGACTTCTGCGTGGTCGATAGCAACTGCGCGAAGCGCAAGGAATACAAAGAGTGGACCCTGTTCTTTCTGAGGAAAATCATATGCACTAGATTTCTGAGACCTGTTGTACGCTTGTACACATTGTGTTTGGGTACATACAGTACGCGTGTAGTCATCCTCCGGCAACGAGGCAAAAGGGTCCATTTAAACTACAACCGACACTGTTCGTGGATTTCTATATACAGTATCATATCCCATAGCTTATCTCCAGATTGCATTGCGAATCGATTCCTGTATGCAGTTCCTGCAACCATTTGCAATGTGTCTTCATCAAGTCCAAGGATCTCAAGTGGTGGCAATCATGGCACATCTGAACGAACTTCTGGTCAACCAATGGAAGCTTCTCTTGTTATACGTGGTTGCCTCCTGCTTGGTCATGGGGGTCCTTCCTTCCTACTTACTAATCTCAAACAACAAGGCCCGTTCCATCTGTATCACTTGCTGTCAGGCGCTGAGTGGTGAAAGGTCCAAAGTTCGTACTAAAACCAAACATGCATGTGCATGTGTGCTTTAAACGCCAGTACTAGTAGCTCCCATGCTACACGGGGATAGATTCGCTTGGATATTCTGGATCATCAATGTTGAGTGTATTATAGTATATTAAACCCATGCCGTTCTTGTCCCACAATACCCGGCTGATGTCGTCGTGCACAGGCTGTTATGATGGCCCAACTTTGACAACAGCAAATTTATATATATAATACACACGTCCCCAGTGACAACCCATCAAGAAGAAATCCGGCGCTATGAGGCTATGAGGCATGATCTTGCTTCTACCAGTCTCGGGCTTTGGTAGGGCATCCAAAAACTGATACGTACGCCAAACAGCATTTAGTTGGGTGAAGAATGGCATTTTAGATCTTCGCGTCCAGTGATGGTTTGGCGTCCAGTTGGTCTGGTTTGTCTTCCAAACCAAGGGACGTCTTCCAGAATCTTCGATCCTCGTCCCCCGATGCCCTGCTCCACTTTTGCCCTTGGTGGCAGCTATAGCGGCTCAACAGTTAGATCAATCACCCTCAACATGAGCTACCAAGATCATGACATGCTGCAGCGATCCAAATACCTCCTTTGGGATGGTGTGGCTTGGAGGCTTATATAGTCCCTATATAATTTTTACAGTGCCTTCCGAGGATTTGTTCAAGTCACTGAATTGCCAACTTGGCACATTGAACTCTGAGTCAAACAGTGCTGTACTGGAAGACTGGAAATCAGCATAAGAATGCATAAGAGCTCAAGCTGGTGTTTTTTTTCAGTGCATAAAATGAGGGCCCCCAATTGATCAGCAAAATATGCTCAGCTATCCAAAGCGCATTGATTGCTGGAGCAGTTTTGGGGACACTCAAAACTGGGTTCGCCGAATCCTCGAAACCTTCGAATTCACCGAAACTTGAAACACTCGTTTGAACGCTGCTTAGACGGCTCAGAGTGAGCTGCCCCACTACAGGAACTGGTGCATTAGCCTGAACAAAACGCTAATCAGTCTGGCTTGCACCCACTGAGTTGGTCGTGGCAGCAACACTTTCCCACTATGTATACACGTGTACACAGGAATTGGGCTGAATGTCACGTCACATGCTCTCCAGCTCAAGATTATTTATAGTTACAATATTGTATATACCTCAAGGACTGTGTTTTATATAAAAGGAAACAAATGACGATAGACCATGCCTCTTCATGCCTGCACGATGTGCAAGAAAAGAGCACATGAATTCGTAAGTCATCTGCCAATGTAGCTGTTTGAAGGCTTCATGGTGTCCATGTTGGTCTCGTCCGCAGCAAGTGTGAAGATCCAAGGATCAATCTCATGCTGGCTTTGGGCTGCAAACTCACCGAGGTGAAGCATTGTCTTGGCCTCACAGGCAAATCTGCTTCAAGCAGTGCAAGTCCGTGTCTAAAATGTTGTGTAGAACAGTCTTGGATGTCCAATTTGACCTTCTACCTACTCCGGTACTACTGGCACTGCTACTAGCTGCATGCAGGTGTTTTTGAGTATGTTGTGGCAATGGTGGACCAGGAAAGACCAGTGCCAGTGGTGATCATGCCTGGGAAACAACTGGGTGGTCCTAAATTAAGTAAAATGAAGAGCCAAGTGACTGGTGCAATCTGGCTCGCAGTCTTCCACAGTCTGAAGAGGCAAAGCGTGGAGCCTATGATGTTCCTTTTTGGCTAGGCCGCTAGGCATCGACTATGTCCACCAAATCCCACGAAGAGGAGTAAACAACCTCGACCAGAACAACAACTGGGTTTATGATCAAACACATCACTAGTTTCTGCTCGCTACACTTCAAGGAACCACCGCTCACGTGGAATATATCCTGGGATGCCCTTAAAGTAAGCATGAAGCATCACGGAGAACAAATAGCACAAACAGCATAGTAGAACCTACTTGCGATGACCTCCAACCTACTTGCGATGGCCTCCAACCTAATATCAATGGCCTCCAGCCCAATAGCATCCAACCTACTAGCGATGGCCTCCAACCTAGTATCCCGTGGCACTTCTTGTCTCGCCTGTGCAAAGCTTCCAAGTCGTCGTCCATGCTTTCGCTCAGCATGCTCTCTGACGCAACCCCCTCAAGAGAGAACGGAAGAATTAAGAAAAGAACGAAAGAACACCTTGGAGGTTGACCAGGAGAACCAGGACAAGGGAGAGATGTAACCAAGGTCCAGAAATACCAAGGTCGCATTCCTGGGATGACCCACCAGGTGAAGCTCGCCAGGCCGAAACAAAATGAGGCTGGCAACAACAGTTTATGACGAAGGCACATGTTATGGGTTGGACCACAGGCACTGTTTTACAATTTTATTAGCGATGGCCTCCAACCTAAAGGGAACCCGGATACTTGATGCCGACCTCCCACCTGGGAGTGTCAGACCCCTGGAGTTCACGTTCTTGAAAAGCTTCTCGCACTTGGACAAAGCTGGTTGCAATAACCATGGTTGCTTCCTCACATCCCTTTAAGACTCCCTTTAACATATTCAGAATGTTCTGTTCTATATTGACAGAAGGAGCGGTCGCCTTCATATCATGAGCTGGAAAAAGTGTGGAAACCGTGTATTAGAAACCGGACAGGCACACGAGCACTATGCTGGAACCTCAGATGCCCCCAACACGTTTGCCCACAGTTTCATGTGCAACTATGAAACATTGCTCAGAAGTTTACAGCCTTTGAACTAACATGCCACTCCCCACCGAAAAGGAGCATCATCTCCCAAAAGTGCAGGGCACTCTTTCGGGGAGTCTATACCGGGGGCCGAGAGTGTTCCTCCTTTCCAAGGTTTTGATCGATGCAACGCTCTTGTGAGTTGACCGAGCCACCGCCAAGTTGATACTGACATTTTTCCTGGGCACGGATCTGTTCAAAGGTGAACAGCGCCCTGATGTGTTATCTCTCGCGACATGCACGAATGGTCCGCGCCTCCTAGTGGCATAAGTGACTGGATTAGTGGCTGTATCTCAGACGAAACGCGAGGGAATCAATGTGATCCAAAGGTGGAACAAATGAGCCTCGGCCAAAACGTAGTGTCAAGACTGTCAAGCAGAGGACATGATTCAGCAAGGTTATCGCTTTTGAGGGGGACCCTATCCCTTTTGCAGGTGTTACACTAATTCCTGAAATGCACGTCTGCTCTTCACTCATTTAGTCCTTGCACGTTTTGCCGGTTGCTCAAATGAATTAAGATTAAGTACCAAATTCAGCGGTTTTCGATATTCTGTCTCATCCGAGAGTTCATTCAAGTATTGAGGCTTTTTGATGTGCTTTCTGCGGAACCATGCATTTGCCGAAACCAACGGTCATGTAGCAGCGAAGAATTGATTAGCAAAGGCTAGTCGATTGTTGGAGGCGACCAGCAAATTAGCGCCTTCTCAAAGCGGAGAACAAAAGGTTGCTGACGTACTCATGGCCCATGCATTTTTGCAAAACCAAGATGTAGAAGGCTTGTACAATTCAATCGTTGATAAGAAGGAACTATTGTATAACATATATATATATAGATTCTTCTCTAACCGTGTAGAAAGAAATTGCACAATCTGGCAAAACACATAGGCCTACTTAACCAATGACCGATACTTAGCAGGCACCATTCCCAGTTCTGGTGATGTAAAGTCGACTCCTGCCGTACCGTCATTTTCTTCATCATTCAGATCATCCAATGAATATCAGAGCTCCAACTCACACCCGCTTATGCGTGGGTCATTCCAAGTACACGCTGCAGCCCATGAACTAGATCTTGCAATTCTTGGGCGTAAACCCTCCAGCGCATCAAATTTCGGAATTGGAGAAGCTCAAATCCACTGTTCAATATCAATCAAGGTGTGTCCTCCCCTGGGTGTTGTTGTTGATAGTCGTTAGTAGCTGCGGGTCAATAAATATATATATATATGTCTTGAACAATTTTTGTGTTTAGCCTTTGCAGATTTGTACAAACACAAGTGTTTCCATCCGGGTAAATCTGTTAAAATCGTGCCTTTGCAGCCAAATCTGCAGCTTCACCTAGGACCTATGTCTGATGAAGTGGAATTTTGTGACTGCCAATGAATACGAATGGCAAAAAGTGCAAACGCCTTTGCTCAAAGTTTTGCTAAACTCCGCGCCTGGTTGGCCTGAGTGTTGTTCGAATGCTGTTCTTTGATGTTCTCTATATATATACCTTCACAACTAGGTCCAGAAATACCTCTTCCAATTTCTGAGACAATGTATGCTACGTACTAACAAGTATCTGTATACACCACAAAACTCTTTAGAGGATGATTGTCCAGTAATCTGGTGAGTCCTTCCAAGTATTGCTAGCAGTTCAGCGGCCGGTAAGTAAGGCAAATGTGAAGGCCAAGAAGCAGAAGTCCAACAAATCTCCGTAACGTGTGACAAATAGTTTTAAAGGAACTTTAGCGGAGTTTATGCACACTTCCACGGAGTTCCACCGCCACTTCCCCAAACGCCGCTACAACCTCCAAATGACATTTGCCCGTGTGTGCAAGACTTCTCAATCTGCATGCCGGAAATCACGATGTTCAAAACATGGCACGCTTTCAAAAGGTTGAGTCGGCATGCCGTTGCGATGCACCATGCATGGGGACTCGGTTCGTTTCATAGTTGAAGCGGTTGGCATACGATACCAAACTGGAGAGCTGCAAGTCCTTGCTTGCTCTGATCCCTGTATAAAGAGCACTTGAACAAGCTCTGAATTCCAAGCTTCCGCGAGACCACCTTTTCCATCTTGGGCTCTTTCTCAACAGCCGCCTTCCTAGGAGCGCAGTACAGCCAACAGCGCGAACCAACGCAAAATCAGCCCTTCATGTCAAAAAAAGACACTCCTGAAAGCAACCTACACAATAAGAACAAACTACTCCTGATCACATCTTGGGAGCATGAAGCACAAGATCAACCTATTGAGCGCGGCCAGCTGTGGGAACTATGGGTATTAATACGGTGTTAATAGGAACCCTTCCATTGGGTACGACCACAGTTGATCCCATGTCGCTGCAGGCCATATGCTCTTCCACCCTTCCAACTGGTGGAGGTTGTCGACCATAGCTCCCTTGAATCCTCACACGAGCTCTTCACCATCTGAATGACTAACAAGTAACCAGTTGGTCATCCTCAATAGAAAAATAGGAGAGGGCCTTCCAACAGTTGCAGAATGCCGTCCCTTTCACGGTCGTTGGGGATCCCTCCATTCTGAGACATGTCTCAAAACACTCATTCTGGAGTCTGGAGGCTTAATTATGCCTTCCTTTGTCCTTCTTCCCCTGCTTCTTCATAGTGGTGGCAGTAGTAACGCTTTTTGCAGGATTGTCCACTTGGTGAGGAGTGAAGAAACCTGGAATATCGTGCCTACGACTCTTGAACGATAGTGGCCAGCAAGCGGCTTTACCAACAATGGTTTCACAAACAACGGCAAACGCCGAATGATGCGCGCACATTTTGTTTGTCCACAAGTCTTGGGAACGGATATTAAATCAACTTCGCAGCCCAAGAAGGGTTAAATAGTGGTAAATCTCGCACTGTTGAAGGGTTGGGACACATCTAAGGAACACCCAAAGTGAAGCGGTTCGGATGAGGTAGGTGATCCTCGATTCACAACGGCTTTCTGCTCTGGAACAGTATCTTGATGCGTTACCAACAACTCAACCGATGTTTATTAGACCTGTCATTGGCATTTCTCACCTGCATCTATGCAGTGTCTATGCGATGAAGCAGAGGAAACAACCGCAACAAATCCGAGAATGGCACCCGCCAAGTGACCGGTCATCCGCGTATCTGTCCGGGGTCACCATATCCATAAAGATTCGGGCATTCATACTTGCCACTCCACTACCTCAGCTGCAAGATGCAAGCAGTGGACTGACACAATGCAAACACAGGTTCTTGCGCACGAAGAACTTCAGTTCGAAGGTCAATCTGTCATGGGCAATCTGATTCATGTTCCGTTACGGTGGATCTTGCATGATTGTGCGGTGATTCCTGATGTCCAAAAACAAAGCAGTTGACATGTCACATTTATACTGATGATTACTGGGCTGAATTCTAACAAAAGAACTGCAACCCCATGCGAACACCTCTACACACTCACGATTAGTTGGTCGGATGATCTGCTCCTATTCTTGCAGTTCTCGTCTTGCTTTCCAAAGCCACGCAATCTGAAACTTTCATCCAACCATTCTCGTTCCGTCGTCATAGCATGCCACAAGGAAGCGTCAAGAGTCAAGGCTCAAGATCTGTCAATTACGACCCCGCTGGGCATGCTTGCATCTCAGGATGCCCGGTTTGCTTTACAAGAAGCCTTCAGGCTATTTATTTACAAAGAAGGGGGGGCACGACAAAGGGCAAGCTGCATAAATCAATTATATAGTGCATACTACAGTAGGAGAACCTGTGTTTTCCGGGGCAAACATCTGCAACAGGCATCAGTGTTGGAGCAAAAGCTCATGGACTCATGGACTTGGTAAGGACTTTCCACCCACTTCAAACAGGGCACCACTGAGTCTTCGTTGAGGCAGAACGTCAGGTGACATGGTTCGCCTGCCAGTGGCAGAAAGAGCTAGTGAAACGAAGGAAACATCTGTCCTGTTACAATACAAGGAACTGCTGAAGATTCTGTTCCAGCTGTTTTTGGCGTGCAATAATCCTTTCTTCATAGGTGAAGACCCAGCTTTCTCAGCTCATTGACAGCCCTCACATTGTCCCACATACTTTTTGCACGACCACTGCCCTGACTCCACTGAGGCTCGACACGGCTCGGACGAGCGATCGTTCCACATGTTTGATCTTTGTGAAACTGCATAAACATGCTGAAGCTAGAGGAAACAAGAAACAAAAAACAAAGGAAAAGGGCACAAACACCCATATTGAATTGGTCTTTCAACACACGTCTTATAAAATCTTATATAGTAAAATACCGCAAACCAAAAAAATATTGGGAACCAAATTACTTGCTGATTGGTGATCGGTCGGTGTCGGTCGCTCCCTGTTTCCAGAGCCTCTCAGCGTGGTGACCTGGACCTGTAGCGAGAGCAAATCACCCGGATCGGTGTATCGTTTCGAACTGTGGAGGACACAAAAAATCAAGGCTGGGAGCGGCCAACAAAAACAAAGAGCTGGCATGGTTGTAACAAAGCCACTTAGGGTGGCACAGTGATCATGCATTGATATACAAGCCACGGTAGTCTCCCAATTGTCAAGTAAACGCTTGAGTAGATCCACTTCACCAGAGGTCTTCTGTTTTCGGCTCAAAGGGATGTTAAAGAGACCAAATGTCTGCTTCATACAAGCTAGGGATCACAGGCCTAGTGTCTTGTGTGGGCAATGCGGGCCAAAATGGTTGGACCACTGATGATGACTGCTCGCTTCTAGGGGTCAAATAACTCTATTCTACCACACTCCGAGTCTTCCATCAACCGTAATGGACTCATTGCATAGGTACCCCCCAAACAGTGGTTCAAGCGGCTTTGGTCCTGAATAATTTGGAAACCACCCCTGAATAATCTGGATAGCTTCTTAACACTAATCACTTCAGGTACCATGAAGAGGGATCACCAAGACAAGTCCCTCATGGAAGTGGGCTTGCCTAGCATCTTGATTGTATGGGACATTTGCTGCACCCTATGTGGCTAATGTCCTATCCAATGAATCTTCCTGAATGTGCAATGGCCATACGCGTGAGCCAACTTGAACAAACGGTTTTTTGAGTTCACCAGGGCTTGGGAAGTGTGCGGCGCAATTAATCAATATTGGCAACAGGGCCGGATTGAGGGATTGGTGAAACTAAGGATGAGCAAAGACAATATAATCAGCAAGCAAATGGACCAAAGTAGTGTTGGGGAAGTCTTTTTTTGAGGTATATTTAAAGGGGGGCTAGTATTGTACTGAAATATTGGACCAAACTAATCATAAATAAACAATGATTCCAATTATAACAATATTATACATTGTATAGTAATTTCACAGCCTCCAAACGTGAAGCTGGGCAGCACATTCTTGGAAAGAACAAGTTCATTGTAGGCACCAAATAGATCGCAAGTCGTTTTCCGACATTTACAGTCCAAAACGGAGCTAGCAGTAGGTGTCTGTCTTCTGATCTCACCATTATATACACCACCTGGACTTGCGAAAGGGCAGACCTTCTGGAGGAACCATATTTCACCCACAATGTGGCACCACAGCTGTCCGAGCATGCGAAACAACTGGCTCTGAGACCCTCTCAATCCTATGATTCTATCAGATTCTAGATACTATTGAATACTTATATAAATAACTATACTAAATATACTGGCATACTTAGCAAAAACAACACTTGAAGAGATTCACCTAAACTCTTCTGGAACCTCCAAATGGAAAACGTAAAGAATCAACAAACATCTATGTAGACACAACAGGCAAACATTATATATATATATATATGTATATCCAGAGCACAATTCAGCAAAATCGAGTGAGGGCCCTAGGACAAAGCACTGTTCCTGGAATAAAGGGTCACACTTCAGGGTCGGGGTCTCTTTCCTATCTTATGTACCCTCCCAAGAACCTGACATAGTAACTGAAAACCAGGAGGAGTGCTCATCTTCCAATCCAGCCCATGCATGTTCGAGGGAGGCTCCGACCCATCACCCACTTCATCCACAGCAGCCGCCTGTTGGAGCGCTGATGTTCCGGTTCAACGGCCGTGGACTAATCAGTTGGGCCAAGGAGAGTCCACCTGAGCGCCACAGGACATTGAGTGAACTCACTCGGTCGACGGCAACGCCTGTTGCTCTGGTCGACCAAGGCGCGTCTGTGATTGAAGTGAGAAAGTCAGAGCTGATAGACCCACAGGAGCACTTCTAGAATGAAAAATTGATATTGCCGAGGAAAAGGATGGTACAAGTGGGTTGCTGTTCAGCATGTCCAGCTGGCAGGTTCCCTACGTCTCAGATGCATTCCCATGATCCAAGGGTGGCATCACATCCCTTTTGGTTCACCTGTCTAAGCTTGTCAATGAATGTCAACAATGTGAACATTCCCAAACATGACAGGTTTGACCGGGTTTTAGTGGGGTTGACCCATCCCACACTAGTCTAAGAGTAGACCTAAGATAACACACATGAAGACAGTTTTTGGGATAGTATTGGGTTCCATCTATCGCAAATGACAATTTTGATGCAGAAATATATAGTTTGACCCATTCCTTGCTAAATGCCCAAAACACTCCCAAACCTTTCCTTTGTTTCTACAAAGTCTTTGAAGTGGGCTAAGGTGCAGAGTGATGAGGGTCCTGGAAACAGAAACAGGGAACTAACTGACAGAAACGGTAGTCGTGGAGCCTCACTGGTTCTGCACATCCGAAACGAACATCTGCCATGGCAAAATGGTGCAACATCTTGTCCATCTGCAGAGGTCGGCAGCCCAACTGAAGGTGTTTTTTAGCTGGATGATGCTCTGCGTAAAGCTGGGATCTGGCAATGCAGGTTTAGATCCTCATGAGCAGACCGAACAGCACAGCATTATGTAATCTTGTCATTGCAGCAAAGCTGCAGCAAGAGTCGTCTTTCACCAGGTGACCCTGACAAGAATGTGAATGTTGATGTTAGGTCTAGCTTTACCCATGCTCCCTCCCCAATCACCCTGCACCAGCGTGCACCTTGGCCATAGGAGGACATAGACAGGGCTCCTGAGGAGGGGCAATAGCATAGTGCCAATTCATAGGCAGAAAAATATTAACCTATGAGGCGGAAAAAAATATTGAGCCTTTTGTGTGTGTGGAAAGCACTGTTATATGATGACACAGCGTGAAGAACACTAATACTCAGCCAGACGTGGTGGAGCTGAGCTGACCAACGTCAGTTTTGTGGTGAGGGTGCGCCTGACTTGGCTATTTGGCATCCAAATCATTATGGCCAATGGAGCTGGCTGGTTTACTATCCAAACATTGACATGTGGCCAATGATGGTAGTGGAGCTGGCTGGCTTACTACCCAAAGACGTGGCCAATGATAGTAGCATAGCTGATTCAATCCTGAACCCCAATTCCACAGACAGTTCCATATTAGCAAAGACCAAAGTGATCAGCAGCAGAGCGGGGTGAGAGACTTTGTGGCTCAAGCCTTGGAGTCGAAGTCATACGATGACTTGTGGACCAGTGGGTCAGCAAAAGTGCGTGTGGGTCAGAAGCCTTCGAATCATATACAACTCTATGTGATCATTTTACTATCGTTTTTCTTGTGTGAAATCCGTGGCTTTTTGGCTCGTTGCATGTGTTTCAGTTCAATGCTTTCAGCAGGGGGTAGAGGCAAATCACTTGGGACCGCTACCAACGAAGACGTCATTTGATCTGGTGATATCAGAGTTGGCCACTCTGACGGAACTGCTACATGCTCACGGTGATGGCGTTCAACAGGTTTGCATTCCTTTGAGCTTGTTCTTGAGGACTTTGAGATGTTTAGACTGTCTTCCATAGCAATTGCTGGTTATTACCTGTTTTTACTCAGGCCTCTTCAGGGCAAATGGCAATCAACTGAATCTTTTCGCAAGTGTGTGTCTTAAAGGTTTGTGCACAACCCGAGGCCGAAAGATCACACTCACTTGTTCCTGGGGTGACCAGGTGTGCCACATTTGGCCCAAGTATACTCTAGAAACAACGAGAAGAAGCAAGCGGGGCCATCAATGGAGTATCCATCACTACTTCTAGGTTTCCATTGGACACCCCTTACCGTCTGCTGACTCAAGCATGGAAACAGAACCTGACTACAAAAGAAACGTTTTCCAACCCACACTGGAGATGTCATGGCTTGTGCAGGAGCGTGATGACCCTGGAAGACAAGAATGCAGAATCCAACTCAAAAGCTGTCTGCAAAACTCGTCACTCCTTCCATGGTCCCTGCACGTGCACGTTGAAGTGGCCTCGGGGCGATGCCATTGACTCGGAATGGCTCAATGCATGACAACACGGGATCATACGGGATGTCTCGATATATACAAATAAGTATCCCTATATCCCTATATATCTATGGATGCTCGCTGATTAGGGGGCCCCTGCCATGCGCACCATTAACATAAACAATGATCTGCATAAGAATGAGAGTCACAAACCTCATGACTTTGTCGTTCGAGCCCACACACACACAAATCGAGCCGACACGCATCAGTTAGTTGAGATGCGGCTTTTGCCGAGTGTTGGAATGGCTAGGCAATTTCCCAAGAACTGCTTGGTACATCTTAGTACTTTCCTGCTGGACTCCCTTCAACTCCTCCAATGACAAAGCCCCTCAATTGTGTCACTGATGTCCTTCAATTGGCTCAGGTCCATGTTAAGCCATCTGTTTTGCCGAGAACCGATCGTTTAAAGACTTTCGAGTCTCAAAAACATACCAGGGAACCTTTCCTGCGCTGGTGGCCCTTGGCACGACACAGGCGCTGCAAATTTAAGCTCACCTGTCAGCCGAGGATAGGGTACCCGCGTCAGAATTGTTGACAGACCAATCCCCAATCCCAAGTCGGCATAAGTGGCAAACCCAACATCCCATGTGTTTACCACTTGGGAAGATGGCTCTCAGTGTCAAGGCCTCGGTGAAATTTAAGACCACAAGGCTTCCACACATCAAGCGTGGACCGCTCGGAGGGCTTGCCGGCCACCGCTCTGGAAGCCCTGGCATTTCAGGTGGCATGGCTTGTCGGATGACCATTTACCTCTAATTACAAACCGGCGGTTTTCCACTTCACCGGCAGTAAATATCATATGACTCATGACGTGGTTCCTATGGCTTGTGACTCAAGCGAAGTAATCACACAAAAAGGGTTCAAACCTTTTCAAACAATCTCCTCTCCAACATGACATGCAACACCAACTAAGTAGGGCGGCAAGCTATAGACCATCAATTCACAGCGTCTAGGTGTCCTTGGAACTACAGTGCCTACCGAAAAACGTGATGGGGACCCAAGCTGCAAAGTAGCAGAGTGGATTCACGTGAAAGAGTGAAGAGGAGCTCTTTGTGTGGGTTCTGAAACTAACACACAAGGGAGACCGAGCGCCAAACCTTTTGAACGTTCTCAATCTTGGCATTAAGTGCTTTGCCGAACATGACGAAACCCTTCAGGCTCTACTGCGGCTCTGTGATCACTACACAAGGTTGGAGCACACGGTAAAGGCAGGATGTCCTCTAGTTAGTTGGTGTACCAGCTACACTCTTCCCAAAGAAACTTACAGAGCCACCCACTTACAGGATGAAAACTGTGACAATGGATTCGTTCTGTAGCGGATGGATGCCATATGAACTTGGAAAAAAATCTTATCAAATCTTGTGTGCCACGAGCCTGGTGAGGTTGGTGCCGCACTTGAGTCGCCTCACAAGTCGACCACGGCTGCACATGATGTTTTGCCTAATAACATGAAGCCCTATTGATGGAATTCACTAGTCACTAGTCGACACCCAGTGGCCTTGAGATGATCCTCCTCTTTGTCGAGTCGAGAAGTTGCTGGAGCTTACATTAAAAAATAACACGCCCAAATTTTACTTTTCACACCCAGAGCTATCCGCAGCTGAATAGGTGGCACTCCAAGTTCGAACAGCATGGTGCATTTCCATCTTTGTGATTCTTTAAGTGACCATTGTGTCAGTTGTTGAGGCTATCTTTGTGACTTGTCACTGCAGTTGCAGTTGAAGCTAGCCGCTGATGTTGCAATTGTGGCATGTCAATCCGCCCCTTGTGGGTTGTCATGGAGTCCTTGATGCCTTGATGTTGTCATTTTGTGTTGTTGCTGTTGCTGCCAGAAATAGTCCTTGCTCTTGTCATGGCGGCTTGTCATTGCTAGTCATTATACTGGTCTGCCCTTGTGTTGGTTGTTGCTATTGTCACTGATTGTAACTTCTGCCGTGATTGTGGCTGTTCATTGATGCTTCTACTGCAGCTTGTCATTGATATGTGCATTGTAGATTGTGAATAATGTGTGTATGATATATATAAATACAGTTAAAGTTGTTTATTTGTGTTTGTGCTAGCTGCTTTGCATGTGACTACTCAGTAACAACCTAGTCATTGATGTCACGAAGATGCTCACTAAAGTAGGAGGCGTACATGTCCGTAGGTAAGGCAGCAAGCCAGCAGCGCGATCACCCCTGCTTTGGTTTCTTTGCTTGATCCATTACAGGCCATCCGTTTCGTGAAGTGGTTGTACAATAAAATATACGCCAACAACACCTGCGACTTACAAACGACCTGTTACAGCCACGCCTGTCCGGGGACGATGGTCCAGGAACATGTCGTGCGCTTCTGGCAACGTGCCAGTGTGCGCCTGGGGCAAAGCACGCCAGCGATCCATGCTGATAACCCAAAGCTGTTCTGACACCGCAAATGCTCTGGAATAAGAAAGGAGTCACTATTATGATTGTTTTCAGCAACCCTGCACTGGCAGTACCTCGCAGTACAGGGGTGTCTGCGATTGATACAGTCAGAATCATGGATCATCATTGTTTCATATTATGGTTTGCACCTGGAGGCAAGCTAACGTACTTGCTCAAAGTGCCTGTTGCAGCACCTGGGTCCTCCTGTGGCACGGTGGGTTCCTAAGAAAGGCCACGCTCCTCTTTCAGTCGCCGGGCCTTTGCCGGAGGTGCGAAAGGCTCCTCATCGTGGGCGGGCGCTTCGTGAAAGTCCGGATGTCCAGCCTTTCTGGGCGCCCCTAGTAGCGTCCTTGCTCCTACAAGTAAGGCCAGGAGCCCCTAGTAGCGTCCTTGTTCCTAGTTCTGGGCATCCAAATGGGTTGTGCAGGATCTTGTCAACACATGAGAGAATCGGATCTGATTCATGAGACAGCAAGATGGATAGATGCTAAAGGTTTGAGGAACAGGTTTCTGCGTGTTCTATCTCGTATTTCCTTCATCGTTTCCTTCTTATGCTCTTCTTCAATTTGATAAGGGATTTTTGTAGACTGACTAATCAATTGGTTGTCCACCATCCACAAACCAACCATTATCAACCTCGTCAGACCTCATCCAAACCAATCAGCCATCAGTTTCCTCTCCTCTTCCAAAATATCCAAGTCTGCGCCACGTTTCAGGTTGGTGAACTCGGCATACAAGGCCTCAGCATGGGTTCACCTGCAAAAATTAGTAAACTCAATGTGACTCAAAACAAGGGAACTCCAACTGCGTGTTTTAGTGTCTATTGATACTGGCCGGGTAATTGAGTGTGGACACCTATTGCTGAGTAGGACAGGTGTAGCCACTAATCACTAGCGATATGATCCTTTGCCGCTGCACCAGGAAACCATGTCTTCTAAGAAACTCTGATTTTAAAACCTACGGGCTTGCCACTTAGCAGAAAACTGCACCATGATCACCACGGACCTTCCAAACACACGAAGGTGAGTAGAAATACAACTGGGAAAACTGGGCAGTTGATTCACCGCCTTTTGAGTGGCCGCAACTCATCGAGTTTTCTGTGGTGTCCTGTCTTTTGTTTCATGCTCGTTCCAATTCCTTTTGCAGCTCGGCAGTGTTCCTCGCCTGGTAGCTCTGCCCCAGTTTCCTGTGCAGATCCCAGAAGCTCTCGCGAAGTCCTGGCGTGTCCAAAGGAAGCACAACTTTCTTGTATATTCTACAGTCTTGATCTGCTGAACTTAGCTGCCTATCTATTGAGACAGTCCAATTGGTTAAGCGTAAATCCCAGTCATTGGGCGCCGGAACTTGTAAAAAGAATTGGTGGCTTTCTCTTTACCCGGTGAAAGAAAATGGATAGTTGGCTGCTGACCACACCGACGTGCTGGTGAGGCACTGGATGCGGCCACGTGCCATTCCTGAACCATGAGATTTACTCAACCGCATTGTAGTGAACACATGCAGTCGTCCCTTGGATTCGCATGTCTGGCCTGCGTCGCCAAAGGCATCCATTTTGAGCGGTGAGGCACGAGGATTTCCGGATCCCAACACACTGTCAGATGTTCACCTTCCAGATTGGGTCTCAATTTCTGAAGCTCAAACTTCAGATTCTTTCTGCCATGATCTGATGATCTGCGATGACATGTTTCAACTAAGTAATTTGCGTTTTGTTGAGCCAATTCCTGCATAGACCAGCCGGTCAACTTAAAACTCAAACAATTGAAAACAGTATATTTCTCAGACACACAAACCCAGGCCTCAAAATTTCATCCTATACTACCAAGTCACACCACTCAAGCGACTGGTTGAGCTGGTCAGCAAAGAATCCGACGCTGCAGTTTGTCGGAGCCCCACCACGGCAGCGGTCTACCGAAACAGATCTTCGTCGTTCCCCGTTTTTGCCTCAAAATCCTTCCTGCTGAGAGGGAGCTTCTTTTAAAAGTTGACTGATACTTCTTTCTTGTTGCTTCGGGCGAGGTCGAAATTTGGAGGGGTGACCTGAAGTCATGCGTGTTTGTGTTTTGGGCCTCACGTGGTCTCAATCTGCAAAAGGCAAGAAGACCTGTCCCAAAATATGATATACTATAAAATAACATTAAAAAATATATGGATTTGAAGGCAGGGTTGCAGAAGAAATCGCAAATATACTTTGTTTGAACACTGTCTGCACAAACATTGTAAATAACGGAGTTTTGTGCGCCATGCCTTGTAAGAAATATCATGATTCATCTGATTCATCCTTTTGGGCCCCCGAAGGTGGGTAAAAAGTGGTGCTTTGGTTGTTCCTATATCGGGGTGTGAGGGGTCAACATCGCAAATACACTAGAGTCACTAGAGAGAAAACTCATCCCCGGAAGACGAGGTACAAGGTCAAAAAATGCACCCTGTTTGATAAAGCATTTGTCCAAGCTCGTCCCGGCAGCAAAAACATACATACACGCTACCTGGCGCGCTACGGAATAGACATTACACAGACACGGACCATGGACCTGGAAAACCTCCTGAACTTAAACTTGTCTTCACTCATGGGCAGTCAGCAGGTCAGCAGCCACACTTTTCGTCGCAGCGAAGGCGAGGTTTGGCTGTCACTCCACCTCGAAAAGGCAAGTCAAACCAAAGAGATGCGGGGTCATATGAACAATCTGGGGGCCCCAGGTTCATGAACGCCATACCCAAATATGTTTCCCAAGATTGGCCGGATTTCTGACATTGATATCCTGTATCATGTTTGATCCACACCTATAGACCTTCTCACTGAGTTGGAGGCAAGCAATCGGGCATATGCTTCCTTGGCCTCGATGCTTGGTATTATCTAGGCATCAATTTCTGACTGTCCGCACCCACGTTAGTGTCGTTCTTGCCAAACTTGCTCTACTGAGTTCCAAGGAGCCAAAGCCCAAAATGATCCAAGTGGCATGTCCTTTTTTGCGCTTCGCCGCTGCAGTTGCAGAAGGCATTTGCCTTGTGCACCTGTTTTAGTACCCTGGCCCAGGTGGACGGATACGGCATACAAACCACTTCTCTCCATCGACGGCACTTTGGCTCTTCTAGTCGGAGGTTGGCAGATGTCGCTCAGGGGAGCAGGGGTTGCATCAAACCGCCCATGGTCTGGAGATGTCTGAAGTCTAAGGTATGGAAGTTTGTCAGCCAGGAAGCAACCTCAAGGTAACCAGACTTGCAGGGCTCTTTAGTACCAAAACACCAGGGGTGATGCTTGCTTGCCAGAGCAGGCCACACACCAACTATGGGCCTTCATGTATCCTCCGTCATCATCTGCTTCCATGTCGTGCGTTCTGAGGAGGAGGTTCCGTGGCCAACCTGTTTTCCTCTATCCAGCAAAGGTGCACTGACTTCTGAAGTCCATGTCTATATATATATAACCAGCAAAGGTGCACTGACTTCTGAAGTCCATGTCTATATATATAATTGGTCTCAAGCACCACAGAATATCAGAGATGCTGGTCTCCTAAGGTGCTACATGGGTGCTCATAGTGCTTGCCTGCTGACCAAACAGATTTGACATGCGACAGTGTAACTTCCCAAACTACCTTCTCTCTTGCTGTGAACTAACCTCTTCAGCAGGAAGAACTATCCACTTCATCACCAACTGTAACTCATCATGACATTGTCTATGAGTCTATGGCATATTATAAATTCTAGTAGCGTTTTTGTTCCTAGCAGCAATGCCCTTTGCTCCTAGTAGCTTCTTGCTCCTAGTAGTACGGCCAGCCCCTCGTTCTTGTTCCTAGTAGCGATGCCCTTTGCTCCTGTTGGTTGTCATGGATTCACTGCTCCACTGCTAGCACTCAGTTAGCTCCGAGCTCCAGACCCGGCCATTCGAGGCATTCGTTCTCGTGAGCCCGGTGTCTCCGCGGTTCGGGCACGCTGCACCATGGGTCGTCCGCCAAGAGCATGGCACGTGCACCCCGGGTGAGGGTACACTGCAAATAAGCACTTCAAGATTGAGAGGAGGTTCAACCGCAGGCGAGGTTCAATACATGAGATGTGGTTTCATATCTATTACGTTGGATGGCGGAGGCTTAAAAAAATATCAACATGACAGCAAAACTCATCAGAGTTCTTTGTTTGCTTCATTGATTCTGGATCAATCAAGTATGGGTGCAGGAATACTGATTCATCGACTATCAGCACCACATTTTCCCTTAGTGTATGTTCCTGTGGGCATGGAGACATACCTATTGCAGTGTAATGGACGGAAATAAAGCTTTGGTCAAGAGAGAATATTATACAATCCACTGGATTTGCAGCAGCATCTTCCTTCATGCTCCTCAAGGTCTCTCCGGATGACATGCTCGACATGCTTTTCGCATGTGCCCTGGTGTTGGGCAGTGCCACTTGGCCTCCTGCACTCGATTTAAATAGCAGGAACGTCCGCCTTCGGAAGTGCCAGCGTTTGGGCACATCGTCGATTGATCGTTCATTCCGTTCGGGGGTGCGGATTATAGCGTTCGACCCAGGCTGGATGACACATGCTGGAACCCAAAGAACCCCACCCAACTCCCCACCCACAAAAACCAGCTTTGCTGGGAGACTGCGCTATTCTACCACCTGGATATATATATATATAATTTAATATACCTATACTATATAATTTATTCCTAAATATTCCTAATATTTCGACCCAGTTCTAGTTGCAAAAAGGACATGTTTACATCCACAGGCACAAAAAACATGTATGCACCAAGTTGGTAGCCTCAGGCCGTGGCCTTCCCTTCCCCGACAGTGTCCAAACATGCAGATTTGTTATTGTCTGAACTTTATCCGATCCTGCAACATCCAGCCCGAACTTCAGCTATTTCAGCTGTGATCGCAAGCAATATGCGAATCCTGCGAGCTCAAGGACCGAAGCTGGGGAAGCTATCTGTGACACCTGTGAGAACCCAGTGCTGAGCTAGAGCCACTGTCCATGTCTGGAAAATGCAGGGGTTCTAATTGGATTTATCCATCGACTCTGGAGGAGTACCATCTCCGTCGAAGAACCTTCCAAACTGAGACGTCTTCGGAGGTGGGAGTTGTTGTGAATCAGCTTGTGAAGCTGGGATACACTAGATGCCGCATGGTCAAATGTCCATTTGTGAAAGACAAAAACTTGAGTCCTTAAATCAACGTAAATCGTCTGTACACACGGAACAAAAGTACAACGTTTCAACAATAGTGGGAACGGCCGCACGAAGCACAACGTTCAACACGGTTAAACTTGCAGTGGCTTGTGTAAAGCCCCCAAGGAACACAAGCGATCAGTAGTGATTCGTAGCTTGATGGCCGTGTAGAGGGCCGGAAACCACAAGTGTTTCGACCGTCGGTAGACCTGATTGGCTGGCTTGTATAGTACTCTGCAAGCTTTGTTGAAGCAAAGCTCCAACTCCCCGAAGTAGAAGCTGGAAAGCCAATTAGGAGCTGCATGCATGGGTAGTGAAAACTCTGATCGTTGCAGCCTCCAAGCGACCTCATGGCAGAACATGCATGAAGGCCAGAAGAATAACTTTTTGTGGTGGAATGTGCAAGAATGGTGACCCAGCTGTCTTGAAGCACAACTTCAGCAACGCCCTCAAGTGCATACAGGGAGACGAGACGGAAGCCTTTACCGCTCACCCAAGATTGGTGACTCCCAGCTGTCTTGAAACAGAACTTCTTGGCAAGCTCTCGAAGCATGTGCGGGAGACACGCTGCGAACCCTCTACAGCTCAAAATCCAGGAGTGGTGACTTCCTCTCTGTGTTGACGTATGCAGGAGAACTTTGCCAACTACCCAAATGGAAGAGCCCTGGCAGCAGCATCAAAGGCTCTCTGTGAGCGAAGCCAGTGGGGCCACAGAGAAGAGAAAGTGAAATGAAGCCACCATGCAGTGTTTTTGTTTATTTTTCCAGGGGGGTCTGAATCAAGACTTTGAAGACCCCCTGACACCTGACACTTGTGCCGAAGAGTGCCACGCGCATCCACAGGGGTACTAGATGGCACTTGATCACCTGTGCGCCCCAGCAGGAATGCATGTTCACTTTCGCGTTCATATGCTGCAATTGAGCAGCTTCGAAAACCCCTATTACTTTTTTGTATAATCCAGGTTTGCTTTCGCACAGCTTTCGCGGAGCTTTCGCGGCCTGCATTCTGGCTTTCGCGGAAGGTGTGGTGTTATGTGGGGCTTTCGCGGCGGCTTTCGCGGCGATTCGTTTTCGATTGGGAAATTCGATTGGGATATGGTACAATAAAGTGATTGATCTATATAAGTTATCCGATATAAGTGTCCTTAGGGTGGTCAAAACTGAACAAATTTCTTTCCGGCAACATCCTGGCACAAGGAGTTGTAGCAGCACCGTTCAAGTATTATTGTTGTCATCAGAAGAGGAGGAAAACTTGCTGAAACTTTTTGCTGGGGCCAGATACCTTTCCCGGATATTTTCGACTTTCGCGGTTCTTTCGCGAGGCTTTCGCGCGGGTTTCGCGGAAATTCGTCTGGGCTTTTCGATTTTCCCCTGAAACACTTGCTCTTCAGCGCTGCTGCTGCTGCTGGCTGGTGTGCTGCGGCTGGCTGGCTGGCTGGCTGGCCTGCTGCGGCTGCCTGCATAAAAATATGGTCACCCACATAAACAACACGACATGCACAAGAAATTCGACTTTCGCGAAAGCTTTCGCGACGCTGTTCTTCTGGGGTTCTTTCGCGGGGCTTTCGCGAACCTTTCGCGACCTGCGTTTTGGCTTTCGCGAAAGAATGTGAGATTACAGTTTGCACACTTTCCATCATAGAGGTTTTTGAAGCTGCTCAATTGTTGCAATGTCTTCTTGAGCTCTCTTGGTCTTGTCCTTTCTCACCGGCCCAATCTCAGCGCGTGGCTAGCCGCGTTTTTGCTGATCTTTTCAATATTGACAGCGATCGGCGATCGTGATTGGTTGGACTGCAATGCCTAGGCCTAGGGAGCCCGACTGCATATGGCATAGCACATCGATAAATCCGTCAGAGCTGACTTATGTTAGGGCATGTTAGGGCACTCAATTCATAATTATTATGTAATTAGTTTGGGAATTTGCTCAGCTGAGCTTCGATGAGAAGCTCCGTGTGTTATGGAATTGGTTTTGCGATAAATCAAACTCACAGGGGCGGGCTAAGACTTTGTTAAGGGTCTAAGATTCCACAGAGTAGGGCAATCAGGAAATCAGCTTATTTATTGGCATCAGTTGCCCGAACTAGTCACGAATCCAGCCTGAGGACCTGGGGGGCCTTGGATGGCCTGAAAACTTCTTGTTCCAAAGGGCCAACGTTTCGGAAACAGCTCCTAGTAGCTTCTTGTTCCTAGTAGTAAGGCCAGGAGCCCCTAGTAGCGTCCTTGCTCCTAGTCCAAAAATCCAAGTCACTTCTTCGCCCTTTGCAGTACAAATCCAGCTTCGTCTGGTCACTTGGACTCACAAACGCGTGCATTTTGTGCTGTCATCGAAAAGCGAAGGCAGCGACGAATCCTAGTCTGCTGAACTGATACATAGGGCTCCACACAGGTTGATCTACAGCCGGGAATGGATGAGAACGGGGTCCAGCAAAATCTTTGATTTGCTGTTTGCCAACAGAAAAGTGGGCAGCAGCACCTGACGAACCCTCAAAAAGTCTCAAGATGTCCCCAAAAGAATGATGCCTGCTAAAGCATCCAGCAAAAAGGCAACCAAAACATACCAAATCAAAACAAACGGTCTTCCTCTCTCACCTTTCGCGGTCATTAAGATTCTTTAAGGGCTGTTTTTTTCTGAAGAATTGTCTTTGGAGCATCCGGTTATAACGGCTATCATCTTTCAGTTCGCAGACTGAAATTCTTCCATGTTCGACCGCCTTGGGCGGACAGAACCTGGATCCGAGAAGCTTTTCGAACGTCATCCAGCAGCCGATAAGGTCGGCTTAAAAAGATGTGCTCGGTAAGGCTTCGGGGGGATGAGGATGTTCCCGGGATAGGCTACAGTGGTACAGTACACCTTCGCAGTGGGAACAGGCTTTCACCTTTGCAATCTTTACAGATTTATATACAATATACATCAATATACAGTAAACATATATCATATACAGGATAGTATAGATTATTTACCATGATTACCTGATATACCACAGTTTTTGAACTTCCAAGCTGGCACGAAGTCGACACAGACTGGACCCAGGACCCATATTTTTGTAGCTGTTTCCCAGAACGCAAACACTGCGTTTCAACTTCAGAGATCGTAAGGCCGGGGACTGTGGATCAAAAGAGAATCAGTGTCATACAAAATCCAGCGGCAAATGCAGCAAATCATGTGTGCTTGGCTCTCGTAAATCTTTGATTCCTTACGGATCATCTTCATCCCCCTCTCCTAGGTGTCAAATTTGAGCCCGGAGGCGCGTTCGAGGCAAACTCGGTAGTCCTGAAGCGGGCTTGAGCGGGTCGAATCAAGCATGTCCGCTTCGCATGTCAAGTGCAATCCAATATTGGGTACCCCTGAGGGTGCATTGCCTCCAACAATCAATGGCAAAGTGGCTGGGCGCAAAGAAGATAGACACTCCAATATACTAAATCGCTTCAAGTTCTACCTTCGCCTAATTCGTAATCATAGCCCTAGATGTGTGGCAGAAATTCAGGTCCCACCTAGCAAGCTCTTCCTAAGTTCCCAGGAACCAGGGATTCAGTGCTCCCAAAAAGGTTTGCTTCTTAACAAGGTGAGCTTTTTGTCCTCCCTGTACCACCGGTGAAAATTTGGGTGGCGGACCACCAATCATCGGGATTGTTAGGATCAGGAAACTCACCAAACTCATGTCGGATGCAACCGTAAGAGAAACCAAAGCATCTTTGTGCCGTCATCCGAACTCAAAACAGGTATCACAGGGGTCCAAATCACTGCTGGGAAGAGCAGCTGACAGTTGTTAGGAATCAAAGACAGAGTTCCAGGATACTGGTAGCAGCGATCCTGCTGCTAACCTGTTCAAGATTTGCCCTTGGAATAGAACATCTAAAATGGAAGAAGCTGCCTGAATAAGTGCAAGCTGATCCAACTGTTGATGAAAGACCTTCAATCTGTGGAGACAAACATGCCTGGCTTCACCTCTTCTGACTGGCCATCTCAACATCTTGGCGGACTCACCCTCAGCGCCTCTGGTTTCTTGAAGGGATGGTAAGCCACGATCTTGGGATTCTGGCAGTCCCTCCAGCCTGCGCAGTGCATAGTGTTTCACAAAACAAGCTCTTTGTACTTGGCCATTTATTGAAACCTGCAGTAGTTGCGTGAAACAGTGAGACACAACCTGTTGACACAGTATAACTACAAAGTATACACAGCCACCCGTGGGGCAGCAACAGGAGACACTCGAGGCACTTGGGATCGTAGAACAAGAACACACAATCTAGTGATGGAACCAAATCAAAGCTACCCATCTCAAATTACTGCAACTCTGCCAGGGGCACTCGCTATACCGAGCTGGACAGATTTGGATCCAGTCTGGAGTCTAGAGGAGCATGCCTTGGTGGCCATTCCCGCCTGGTTCGGGGTCGCAATGCTCTTCTTGAAGTAGCGTCGGTTCAAAAATACGTTTTGCCTTGATTCAAGGCGCAAGTGCGCCGAGATGGCCGAGCCAGCTGAGGCGTTTTGTAGACGTGCCAGCGTTTCGATTGGCGCTGCCGGGGAAAAAGGTCTCACCGGATCAGGTGTGGAAAAGCAGGTCTTGAGTAATCGGTGTTACCAATCGAGTGTTGTGGCTCCTGGAGCCTTTGCAACAAGACTTACGTCCTTTATCGATGCTAAAGTAGTGATACACTTGGCAGCATACTCGGTTTTTGGGCACAAAGACTCTTCCAATTTCTACTGCCGTCCAAAACAGTTTGGTGTCAAAGCCTTGATAGCAGCAGCCCTTTACTGATTCGTTCATCTGGCTAGGTGGCATGCCATGAAAGAACGGACTTTCCTCAATCACAAAGGCGCCTCTGTGAACTGGTAGAGGCATTGGTCGCACCAAATGTCCTGCCGTGAATTATATAGACGGCATATATTGAAGGTGGCACCAAAATCACCCCGACTACCGTATTCTAATTAGGATCGTCTTGGAATCTTGCATTGGCATTTTACCAGCAACTCAGTTGGAGGGCAGGCTGGACGGGCCATCAGCGGTCATTATCGCATGAAAGAGAAGGCACCACAAGATCTTGATATCTCCAAGAAACCTTAGTGTTTTTTTCCTGTATACAAAGCTCAAGGCCTTCAGCTTGGGTATGTCCTAGCTTCTGCCACTGTCATTTTGCCTAGCTAGCTGTAGCTGCTTCATCTGGATATACCCTTACTCACTGAATTGCTTTGCTGGAAGAGCATATCCACGAGACTCACACGTTCCGGGTCCTCGCCCCACCATTTCGTGCAAGGCCCATTGCAATGCCCTCGATAGGTAATGTCCCAGAATTTGTCGCAGTCCTAGCATCGAGCAGAACAAAGTCTCGATCGGTCACTCGAGCAGCAGTCAGATCAGCTTTTGATCGAACAAAAGTAAGCGCTCCCAAGCAGGTTGGTCACACTGAGGTCATGTGATGGCGTTTAACTCTTTACTTGAGTGGATATTTCATTATATTTCAATATACAATTCTACTTGCTCAGAGACAGTAGAAGGCTCGCACAGATTCTTAACAAAGTTGTTTCTACCACGATCTTGTAGGGGGATGTTCATCCAACCTAGACGGGTCGATGAGGGGAACCAGGATCAGGACAACACATGATTGAGTGAAGTCATTGCTTTATCGTTTAAAAGAAACAACACACTATCACTGGGTCATCTATATCATATATACCTTCTAGGAATTATGGAAGCTCTAGAATCCATAGAATCCTAGTGAGTTTCAATTTGTGCCACCCAAAATGTATTGTGACTTCAACTTGCGTCCACAGTCCCAAACGCTTGCTGGACTTTCAATCTCTCCATTTGCCAGAGTGCCGATAGTCACTCAGTATCTCACATTAGGTTCCACAAATAGAACCAGTCATCCAGGAGGTGCAAAGGGCTTGAGTGGGTGGAATATATCAACCAATGCTATTCTGAAACCCAACCTCTTTAAAACAGCAAACAATCACCTGAGTCAGCAAGGATCTTCCCACCTGACGCAAGTGGACTGGCAGCACACAATGACCCACAACCCTTTCCCCACACGCCTTTTGGCATGGCTTGCCCCCATCCAACTTCTCAGCGCAGTACTCCGAGGTGTTGGCCAGCTGCATGATGGCTGAGCGAGAGAAGACCTGAAAATCGACGCTCGAGAACTGGCTCTGCACCTCTTTTTGGACAGGCCAATCTGGTCATCTCGGATTAAAGCTACTAGGAGCAAAGGGCAGCTATGCTACTAGGGGCTCCGGGCATCGCTACTAGTAACAAGAAGCTACTGGTAACAATGCCCGTCTCTCTTTTTGGACTAGCCATCTAGACTTGATGAAGTCAGATCGTTTGCCGCCCATCGCTGAAGCTTGTGAGAGAACCCCATTTGCTCATGACTCCATGACACATATGAGGGACGGTCAAAACTCCTTATTCTTCTTCAGCTAAAAAATGGACGTCATCGGTTTTGAGGTGGACCTTATCGTTTTACAGCGTTTTGAGTTCTTGCATACTTATGACCATATACAGCGCTGGGGTTATCGGTTTTGAGGTGGACCTTATCGTTTTGCAGGGTTTTGTGCACAAACCTACCCCTCTTTACTAAAGTGGTCTTCGCATGTTTTGACCGTGGCTCATATATTGTTGGTAGTTGGTGCAGACACACCAAATCACTTGATGGCCATGTCTGTCATCATTTAAGGGAAAGCCCTTGAGAGTCAGCCTCAGACTACACTCGTTCAGACGTTCTCTTTGGGCCTCCAATGGCCCGTGCATGCCGTCCTTGCAGTTGTTCAGGTAAATGCCGCTCCTCGGAGCAAACGTTTCAGAAAGAGTGTCTGGCAGGAAACAAGAAGTTCAGTTCCTGGAAAGCCTTCACGTGCTTCACCAATTAAAGGCAAAACCAACCAAAACCTGAGGTTCGCGGTGTGTTGCTTGCCAAGAACAAGCCAACGCTAGCTATGACAGTTGCCTTTGACAACCAACCAACATCTGCTGGAACCAACGTTGTCAACCCGTGGTATGCACATTGATACACAGTAATTGGACTGCCAAATGCTCCTTCATGTCGTGAAGGAACATCCCCTTATGTCATGAGGTCGATTCGTCGTACGTGTCTTGATGTGATGGACATCCTCACGATCCTCTGGCGACTCACGTCGTGTCATACTCGTCAGCCATGCACAGGAGCGCCCTTCGAACTCTCCGAAGGTGGTCCAGCGCCCAAGTTGGATTTATGAGTTCTTCAGGCCTATTGAGCTAGCCAACGGTCCCTAAAGTTGGGCGAATGACCAGTTGGTTCCGTGGGACTTTCCGTGGGTGTCTATCGATCCCTCTTCGGATATTGATATTTGTATGTATTTGATTGTATTTGTTGCCTTTGTTTGTCTCCTATCCATCCATCCATCCGTCTGTCTGTGCTTTCTTCCTTCTATCCATCTGTGGCTTGACACCAACCCTGTGAAATAGCCTCTCTCCACTGACTCCCAGGCACGGTCCCATCTCTTCATTGTAGTTGGCCAGGATGGGGCGGAGGCGGTTTACCAGGAAAACGGTATCCGGATCCACCTGGGATGTCCCAGACCAACAGTCACTTGCCAATGGCTTTGGGTCAGTTGGAGCTTGACGTCCTAATAAAACCATCTTGACTGATGCATGGCCATCAAAGCTTGTTAGAATGCAAAAACCATTCTTTTGCCCAAAAGGAACATTTCATTGAATGTCCAAAGGCAGAGTCGCTGACTCTTTGTATATTTCTCACTCAGAAACACAGCTTCAGTTTCACTTCAAAGTGAATAGGGATTCCTCATGCTGGCGTGATGAATGCGGCAGTTGTAGAGGAACTGAGAGCCTAGCACACCGCTAATAGTTAATAAACAGTCAATAGTCGCTATCTTGTTCATCTATGATATGTGAGACCAGCGCTGAAAGTCTTCTTCTGGAGCCTCTGCTATGCCATGCTTCTTTGCCGGAGTCTGAGGCGTTGAAGCATTGGATCACAACTTCCCGCCTTGAGGATCCAGTCATGGTGCAAATATTCGCCGTCCCAGAGCACCTGAAGCCGCTCGCAGCGCAGCTCACGCCACGGGCAGAGCTCAAATGTCGTTTCTTCCAGTTTGGTGAGTTCTCCTGTCCCGTCCAACCGTCCAGTTGTCATACCCATCCATGTCCCATCCGTGCGAGCCCCAAGGGCCAGAATGCAAACCGAGCGGAGAAATCATCCTGGATGAATCCCAATTTGTGTCATAGCTTGGCGTGTTCTTCTGTTCAAGTTCAGCAAAAAATAGAACCTTTCAAGGGACAATTGGAGAACATGTTGTTTGCTCCAAAAAGGTGGTTGTTGTACTAATCAAATCCGATCAGGATCCGGGTGTTGCAGCTCCATCTGCAGGGAGTTGTCGCTGTTCTTATGCTGCAAGAAAGCTAGAAAAGTCCAGGAGGCCCGACCTGCTTCCACACCTGCATGAAGGCACCCAAGTTCAGCACCTTTGTCGGGCAAGCGAAGAGCATGGCAGTTGTGACACATATATATATATATTGTTATTCAACTTGTCTCTGGAGATACGTAGGCTTCACTGTGCATTTATGTCCAAATGTTGCTTGGGATGATGATCTGTCACGTTGCAGCGGTGTACTCCTTCAATTCTCAAGCTCGACTACCTCACAGTGACTGGCATACTCTCAAATCAGACATATCGAAGATCATCCAAGACGCTGTGAGGAAGGACCCACCAAGTTCACCCAGCAAAGTGCCTGAAGTGAACGGCAGGCACAGGACAGGCATAGCTCTTCAAACTCCCAAGCTGGTGTGTTTCTCCAGTGTTTTTCTGACCTTCAGTGCTGCCATTCGGAACTCACATCATGATCCAAGGGAAATCGATAAATCCATTCCCCCCGGGTCAAAGGGCTTTCCACCTCCATCCAAATCAGTGCATTGGTGAGAGGAACAAAAAGAAATACGGTTTTGGAATACAGGAGCAATGATGAGCCATCAACCCAAAGGTGTTGTTTTTCCATGTTTTCCCTTGAACCTGAGATGGCGCGGACCTGCGCCCCAGCACTCCCATCAACCCAAAGCCGGCTCCACATTGGTCGCCATGCGGCTGGTGACTCTGCGTGTGAGCACGCCAGGGGCCAGTTCCATGGAGACAGAACTGTAGATGGCGAAGGTGTCACAGGCAAATATGCCAATACCATAGTGATACCTGGCTTTTGCGCGACTGTCACAGCGAATGGAATGGATGTGAGCAAATGATACTTGACTGTGCCATCTCCGTATGAATTCTGATCATAAATAAGCCATAGGGATAGCTGGTTCGTCGGATGCTTGTTGACTGTGACGGTGGTGAGGAAAGCATCCTACCGGTTGTATGGCGCTGGTAGCAGGCTACTGGGTGGGGTATGACTGGGACATACTGTACTGGGACTGCCACTGCGTGAGGGGAATACTTCTTAGATACAAGCAAAGAACAATGCTTCGTCCTCGAAAAAGAAGAAGAACTCCTAAACTAGTCATCCAAACCGATACAGTAGGTCCGAGTAGTGGTACTTTTGGACATCACCCCAACTTGGTGACAAGCGAAGGGACCTACTTCGTTGAACATCTGGGGCTCCCCACTGAAGGCGACCGAAGGAGTGGTTGGGACATGGACGATGGAGAGGTTGGACTGCTTTTTACCAGGCAAGACCGCACCCTTTAGATCAAACAATCAATTTTGTCATTCATCAATCAATTTGGACAAACTACAAGCTTTTTAAGGGTATTTCAAGTATGGTCAATTGTTGGATGGTCCAATGATTTTTCTACCTCCGCATGAATATAGAATCTGTCAGCATACTTGTCAGCATGTATGTGAAAGTGTATGTATATATATAATATATTGTTTCTATGTTACCAAAATCCGGTAAACCCTCGGTACGGTTTGCTGGGGTGACCTTCGGTTTGCTGAGTGATGGTTGAAATTAGTTCTTCCAAGGAGTGAGAGTACTACTAGTAACAAATGCATCGCTACTAGTAACAAGGGCATTACTACTAGTAACAAGAAGCTACTAATTAGTAGAAATGCCGATGTCCTTGTAACTAGTAGCGATGCACTTGTTACTAGCCGAAAATAGTTCTTCCAAGGAGTGAGATGTTGGTTGAACAATCCTTGGTAGTTCCCTTACTTTCTGGTATTGAAACGTGCGGAGTCCTTAAACATGTCCATCTCAGGATCACCCCAGCCAAGAGGCTGCATGATCAACAGATCTTGCTCCTGCAGGGTGCAGAACTCTCCAACAAATGCAAATGTCAAACAAACGTAAAGCTCTTGGTGTCTTACCAGGTTCACCAAGCAAAGGGGACTTTCATCCAGAAATGCCCACTTCTAGTCACTTTCACTGTGCTACTGTGATGGGCGCTTGGCATGAAGTTGGGCAACTCGTTTATCACAGGAATGAAGCGTTTCACCACCAACCCGGTCTCTGGATATCTGAGATATGGCAAAGGCGGAGCGCCAAAAGCGACGTGAACACCTCTTGGCCGTGTTTTTTTGAGATCAACCCGTTTCCACAATGTACAAGCAGCAGTCCCTCCACCTGTTGTCCCCTAGAGATGGCTTCAAAGCAGCGGCGATGAAGAGACTGTAGCTCATGGCAATACACAAGCTTCCCATTACCTTTCTGATGGGAGAACTCCAAATTCCGTTGATTTACAGAAAAAAAAAAGAACCTTTAAGCAAGCAGCAAGTATCCAAGATAATTAACGCAGTGACTCTTATGTGGCGTCGCATATAATTTACAGTGACACAATTCCTCTACTCGACCCTGTTTCATGTTACAGCTGAACACATACCGACCTTCAAGCACTTGCAATCTCCAAGTTGAGATGTGCAAACAGGTGTGCAACATCACTTCCAAAAATCCATGTTACACCTCCCAGATTGGACCACTAGGTTTACTAGAGCCACACCAGTTTTGACACCGGTATCCGTGAAAAAGCTCGGTCCTTGGTGAAAGGGAGGCATACCGCGATGCATAGAAGCCGCGTACCACCAATGGGCCGCGGAGGAGGATACTTGGGCGGCTTTGGAAGACGAAAGAAATCCATCTCCTGGAATTGGAACGCTACGAACGGGGCTCCTGGCATCGCTACTAGGAACAAGGATGCTACTAGGAGCGAAGGGCATCGCTACTAGGATCCGAACCCACCGGGTGGACGGCACTCTTCGGACCAAAGAGATGAACATCCAAGAAGAATCTTTCTAATAGCTGTTTGTTACTACTAGTAAGGCACTTGTTACTACTAGCGTGGCACTTGTTTCTAATAGCTTTTCGTTACTACGTAATATGAAGATAAGTAAGTAAGAGAAGCAAGCTTTGTGATTCGACGACCGATTGTCAAGGTATGCCTTGACAACAGAACTGGTGAATCTGCAATGATTTGCGGCTCCATTCTATCTTCGGGTCTCGCCGGGTTTTGGTAGCTTCTTGATAGTCTTGGACAGACCGGGTCCTTCTGCGGCCACTGCTCGGCCTCATGCTTCTCTCGAGAACAGGGCATGCCGCTGACCACTCCCTCCTGCAGCTGTCTTCCGCACTTGCCGTCCAGTCATTGTTGAAACATGGCCGTTGAAAAGGAACATGCAATGACTTTCAAAGCTTGAAGACAGAAGACATACCATTGATGTGCATTGATAAATTTGATGCCCAGAAACTGCTCCAAAGGACTCGTCACGCTGGAACAAGCTGGGTCAAGCATGCTCAAACCCTGACCTGCCTACCACAAAAATGCGCCAACCCTAATGCAGGGGCCATCCAATCAATGGCTCTTTTTTTTTGTGTAACTTGGGGTGTTGGGGCCATGCTCTTGCTTTGGTACAATCCCCGATGATCCGTGTCAAATCTTTCAATTTTCAATCCGTCCGTCTTCAGGGTGAGCTGCGGAACTTTTAGGCAAAAGTCCAAAGAAAGAAGCAAATTGTTATGGAACGGCAACGACACGATGTGTCAAAACCATTCAAAACCGCCCCAGTGAGGCCCCGGTTTGCACAAAGAGATGGTCCGCTTTCATTCGTGTCGCTCCTTGTGGTTGGGTTCTGGAGACCAAAAACGTTGCAGGCTTTCTCGCCTCGGCGTCTCAGCAAAGGAGCGAAAACGGGTGGGTGGTCTCGCTAGGGGGAGAGACCCAGTGGCTTTCACCGGTTGTCAGGGGATGGAGCAAGGTCGCCATCAACAAACATGGAGAGGTCTCCAACATAGAGAGATCAGGGCATCTATAGTTTTGGTCCGAAAACCAGGGGAATTTCACCTTTAGTGTGTTTGAATGCACCAACCATACATCAACAGGAAAGTAGTGATCAGGACACAGCACACTCCACACTGCAACCAAAAATGGCTGCACGCATCTGTGGTTCTGTCCACGAGTGAGCCCCTCCTGCTTGTGCTTGGAATCCTTTGCACTCTTCTGTTCTCTCGCACTATAATAGAACCCCCCAAAGGTCCAAGGTTTGAACATGGCACCGTAAAACAGGACCTTGGTGAAGAAACAATCGCACCACAGCATGTCAGGTTCCTCATGGTTCCATTCAGATCCTTTTCAGATGGCCCTTACGTTAAAGGGGGCCCACCTCAAGACCCCCAGGAATCATTTTAAATGATTCTGGGGGGGTGTGAGGGGGGTTGGTGATATTGATTCTGACAGTCATCCACGGTCAGGATCATTTCCTGAAATCTGCAGAAATTTCCTGACATCTGAACTCTGTACCCAAAGTATTATTGGTATTATGTTTAGGTATTATTATGTATTATTGTCGGTGTCCAATGTTTTCCCACTGGGTGTCTAAGAATGTGGTGAGTTATGTGATTTTATATGGAAATGCCTGGTGTGGAAATGATTCCAGGGGGGGTTGACATCAGAATTGGGGTGTTTTTTTTTGATGTTCTTTGAGGGTAGGGGAGTGGTGGTAGATCTTTAGATGTTTTTTGATGTTTTTACAGGAACCCCAAGAATATCCAAGAATGCCCAGTCTGGGAAATGGACATGGGATCTTTCATGGGTAGTGGTGCCTGGAATGGTAATGTGATGAGAAATGTGGAAATGACAGGTGTGTGGAAATGATTCCAGGGGGGGTTGACATCAGAATGGGGTGTAAGGGTAAAATCTTGGAGGGGCTGCACTCTGGAAGGTGAGGTGTTTAGAGGAAACTCCCATACCCAATCTGGGCAAGGGCAATGGAGCTGGGAATTGCAATTTGTTCCACGATTCCACCATGTCGTTCTATTTCCATAGGTATTATAGGTATTATTATGTATTGTTGTCGGTGTCCAATGTTTTCCCGCTGGGTGTCTAAGAATGTGGTGAGTTATGTGTTTTCATATGGAAACGACTGGTGTGGAAATGATTCCAGGGGGGGTTGACATCAGAATTGGGGTGGTTTCTTTTCTTGCCAGAGCAAGAACCCACATGGAAAAACTTAATAGGTTTGGGAGGCTCAGCCATCAGTTGGTACAAGCGCACACGTTGAAAAACATGAAATATTGAAGCAATATGCGTTCCCACCTTTTGCATTGGTGCAGAATCTGTTTTAGTACTGTTTTCTGTATTTGATGGACTCTCCAATAGAAATCTGTATGCTTGAGACTGAGGCGAATGCAATTATGACATTGCAACATGTGAAAATGATTCTGGCACATCATTCACATCAAGTTAAAAATTAATGAAAATGATTCTCGGGGGGGGGGGTTGACGCCCCCCATGAACCCCCCCGTCAAAAAATGATTCCAGAGAAATGATTCTACTTAAATGATTCTGCCCATTGACGTACCCCCTGGAATCATTATTTAGCGTAACCCCCATCTTTTCAGCCCATATATATATACCGAAATTCAACACTCCAAGGACTGCACACACAACTGTCCCAAATCTGCAGTCCTTGGCTCCCTGCGGAAAGTTAAATGTTAAACAAAGGATTGGTCGTATAGTTAGTTGTTTCCCAGAATCGTGGAACAATCAGCATTAAATGGTAGCCTCAAATGGTAGCATTCACACATTTCGGCAGAAGTGGTCATGACCACCTCGGTGCCCAACCGACTCTCGAACTATTGCACTGGATCTATGGAACATGCGGAAAGGAAAAGAGATGACCCCTTCGTCACTTGTCCAGAAGCCCTCTGTGGATCCATGTATGAATTCGACTGAGAAAAACCAGACAAAAGGCTTTTCGCCCAAAACATGCTTCTCAAAAGGCGCCAGGCCGTTCAGGCGCCAGGTGACCTGTAGCAGTTCTGGAAGTCGTCGCCCTCGTCCTGGACCCAGGTCCATGCCACACAGCCCGGCGTCTGAGTACAAGAGCGCTGGCAGTCCTGAGGCAAGTTAGCAAGGGATTCGGATCAAACACTTTAGGCCATCTTGCGGTCGGTGAAATGATGAGAAATGTTTGACCCTGTGGCAAAGACATGGTGCCCCGTAGCAGCTTTACATCATCTATTCCCCTGAAGCAATTGCCTTGTTGATGCTAGGAAGCCAAACACATGCAAATACCAGTCAGGTTCAACATTCCATCCAAGTTCACCTGTCTACATCCGCTGCATTCACTGCGTCCAGGTCTCCATGGCGGTCGGCACCGTCTTTTGAACCTCCATGTCGGAGTCGGCCACCAGCTCTGTTCCTGGGTCCATCCGTGCCAGGCCGCGAATGGATGTTCATAGATGCTTGAAACATGGAATTACGCTGATGTTAACTGATGTTAAGTTAAACCCAAATAGACCTTAAATTAAGAGTCTCTGTGATTATCTATATAATTCTGTGTATATATATATATATATCCACAATCCCTCGGGTTAGATCGGTTTGGAGTTAGAGGTCTATTGGTCAGGATTGCTCAAGAAGTCCTGCCAATGGCCACACAAGTTTGCCAGTGATGGTTTCTTGAGAAATTCAGTCTAGAAAACTTCAGACCACAGCCGACCGGATCTGGACACAAAATGGGATCATATAGGAACAAGAAGCTACTAAGTAGGGGCTCCTGGCATCGCTACGAACGGAGCATTCTTACTTCTAGTTGATGGCCAAAGAAAGACTTCATGGACAACGCAGAAACTCGGCGATTTGACGTCTCCACCTACCGGCTCTTTGGGCGTTCCTTGGGCCCTTGGGCGCCAGGAGTCCCACAGACATCGGAGGGCACCGATGCTCCGCTGCCCAATGCATCAGCTCTTCGGTTTTCGCCTACACAAAACGCGCACATCGCTTCGAAACGACCCTGTGCACACAAGGATCGTTGGTGGAATCAATTGAATTGCAGCCTTGTGACAAGTCCATGTTTGTCCAGGGGAGTACTATCAAGAACCGACGAGACTCCATCCGACATGATAGTTTCCTTTTGGAATTACTAAAGAATCCGAATCCTCCTGCTCACAGCCCGCGCCATCTTTGCCATCCGAGCCTTCTCCTTCACGAAATCTGGATGATGGGAATACTGATAGTACCGCCTCAAGGTCAAAGGGTCATCCATGTGGTCTTGCACCTTGAAGACCTCCAGGCAACGACCACAAAATTGTTTGCCACAAAGGGACAAACAAGGTCCCGAAAAATATCGCGGTCATGTCTGAAACATGGGGGGGGAGCATGGGACCCTGCAAGTTTGAGTGGGTAGTTCGGTCATGTTGGGTCGCTGTTCTCCCAATTCTGGGTGGATTTTTTGTGGCACGTTTCTACCCTCGTTCTTCCTTCAGGAAAGGTATGGACAGTATGGGTGATCCTAGGCCACACCTCAGTTGCAGAAACATATCCGACATGTCCAACCCCTCGAAACAATACTAATATGTAGATGGTACTAGTGTTATGTATATTATATATAAACAGACACATAAATACCATGCTGTACAAATAGCGTGGACAACATAGCAAAATATGTAACATTATGTAACATTTAACATATACTGAATATAACATTGAAAAACCATTGACACGCTTGTTGTGAGCTGTACAAGTTGGGCGATGGGTATAAGACTGCCTGCTCAACCGCTCCAACCAGAAACGCGGATCCCAGTTAGTTTTTGCAACTACTGTGCCCACGAAAGGGCTCACGTTCAGTGACGCAGGAGGGGGCCTTCAGGAAGTCAGGCATCTTATCCAATTCAAACACGTGGACGCGGCGTTGCAAGAAGTTTGTCCCTTGGAAGGCTTGTTTGTGAGTGAACTTTACAGCATTCATATCAACTCCTGCAATAAACCATGAAAGTCATCTCACAACAAGCCTGTGATGTTTTTGCTTATATAGAGAGAGAGAGAGAGAGAAAGAAAGAAAGAAAGAAAGAAAGAAAGAAAGACAGACAGACAGACAGACAGGCAGGCAGACAGACAGACAGAACAAAGGAAAGGAAAGGAAAGTACAGGACAGGACAAGACAGGACAGGACAAGAAAAACAAGATGGAGCCCACGAACCCGAACGCAAGCACGTTCGAAAAGCTACATATGTCCAAATGACACTCTTGTAGGACACTCTTGTGGGACACTCTTGTGGATCACTCTTGTAGGAAACTCTTGTGGGACACTCTTACGGGACACTCTTGTGGGACACTCTTGTGGGACACTCTAGTAGGAAACTCTTGTGGGACACTCTTGTAGGACACTCTTGTGGGATACTCCTGTAGGACACTCTTGTGGGACACTCTTGTAGGAAGCTCTTGTGGGACACTCTTGTAAGACACTCTTGTGGGACACTGTTGCGGGACGCTCTTGTGGGACACTCTTAAGGGACACTCTTGTGAGACACTCTTGCGGGACACTGTTGCGGGACACTCTTGTGGGACACTCTTGTAGGACACTCTTGTGGGATACTCCTGTAGGACACTCTTGTGGGACACTCTTGTAGGAAGCTCTTGTGGGACACTCTTGTGGGACACTCTTGTGGGACACTGTTGCGGGACACTCTTGTGGGACACTCTTGTGGGACACTCTTGTGGGACACTCTTGTGGG
>CAXAMN010009114.1:0-18029 GCA_963970005.1 Durusdinium trenchii | reverse complement strand
TGCGAACGGTTGCGAACGGTTGCGAACGGTTGCGAACGGTTGCGAACGGTTGCGGACGGTTGCGGACGGTTGCGAACATAGAAACAACGGATCGCGAACAAGACTCTACCCCCAGACCCCCAGAGTTAAACGAGAACCCTTCGCTACGCATTCGGGAAAAAGAAAAGACAAGAAAGAGAGAGAGAGAGGGTAACATTATAGTAGAGTAGACATCTTTCCAAATCCGCGTTCTTCCCCAGTGCCTTCGCCCACTTTTTCATCGGCAAGACCTCGCAGGTGGGTAGGGTGGCAGGTTGGAAGGGCCTGGAGGTGTTCAACGGTACTCATTAGTAACCCAATCCTGGGAATGCAATACAAATGGCATCAAATGGCTGTTTAGATTAGCCACCCTCATTCCCAACTGTAAAAACAGGTGGCACCGGTCAATGGACAATGTCTTTCCAGGATTAGATCTTGAAAGCCCACAACAGTGCAGATATAGAGAGTAGGTAGAATGAGTAGAAAGCACCCTAATGCCCTAATGCTGCTAAACCAGTTGGTTGGATGTTCCAAGGAAGTGATGTTGGACCACCCTCACACCATGACCTCCATTGACCTCACCACCGAAAAGTCACGCCCATGCCACAGGTGGCATGTGTGGCACACGTGCCACGCGCTCCACACGTGCCATGCCTCGTCCTTGCTCATGGGGCCCGACCACTCTGCGATCGCCGCGTCCGGCGCCCAGCGCAACGCAGTTCTGCCCGCGCCCGGAGATCTGCACAGGAGAGCCAGGAGTCCCAGCACCTGCGGATCGATCTAAATCCAGCTATAGGCTATATATATATATATACTAGCTTCTACCTACTAGTAGCGATGCACTTATTTAAAAAAAGAAACAATGCACTTGTTACTAGTAGCTTCTTGCTACCCTGCTGCGTGTGCTAAGCCCCTTCATGATCCATTTTCAACGAACGCTCCTCTCTGGTTCCCGCATTGGAAAAACTCATGATTGGCTGCATGGACCCGCTCGGGTGGTTTTTGCACCTGCCGCGAATCTGGTTGTCTGTCCTCAGGGTTCACCTACCCTTGCAACCTCCATAGCGCCTCTGAGGCTTCAATTGACTTTGAAATGCCTTTGAAACTGGTAAGCCTGATTCAGGAAGAAATCCATCAGTCGGGCGTACAACATTGTCCTACAAAATGGATGTGTGAGCTCCTGGGGGTACCCCCCATTGCTGCTTTTCTCTCAAGATTCAAGATAGCAGATAGCACCCATGACCTTTCCACTGTAAACCCGGGCGGCACACGGTAAGACACAGATTTACCAAGTGGTCGACCCATCGGCCACCGAATGACACGTCGCCCGCACCGAGAGGATCAGAAAGGTTCGCACTGCGCCCCGCTGGAGGGCGGGAAGGAAATTCGCAGACTCCCACCGCCTCAGATGGTAACAGTGCCCCAATAGAAGCGAGGGTGGGTAAAGTACTGGGTAAAGCTAGTCAGTGTGGTCCCAGACTTCAATCGTGAAGGCGACCGGATCGCCTACAGGGTCTTCGACCCAATTGGAAAGGTCAAAGTTTTATTCGGAAACTGAAAAGTGATCTTCGGAAACTTTACGGTTTGCTTCGGGAACCAGTCTTCGGATGTTTTCCGGCTTTGTTCCGAAACTAATCTGCGGAAGCTCTACGGTTTTCTTCAGAAACTAATGTTCGGAACTACGAGTCGAAGAGCAACATCAAGCCTGCACGAAAAAGTTTCTGCAGACTGCAGACCGTAAAATAGGCATGTATATGCTATATTGCGCTATATTATACCTTAGCCGTCACAAGGTACGTCAATAACCCACCCACCCACCCACCCAACACCCACCCACCCAGTGCTCCTTCATGCAATTTGGTTACAATATTGTGAAAGTTCTGAAGAATACTTTCTAAAGCATGCAAATAAGTGTCGATCTGAAGTTTGTGAAAAATAAATTCTGAAGTCTGAAGATCGCAAAATCTCGCAAAATAGTTTCTGAAGATCGCGAAATAGTTTCTCAAGATCGCAAAATAGTTTCTGAAGATCGCAAAATAGTTTCTGAAGATCGCAAAATAGTTTTTGAAGAATAGTTTCTGAAGAGTAGTTGCGGAAGAGTACCAAATAGTTGCGGAAGAAAAGGTTCACAAGAATGGAGAGTTGCGGAATGGGACTTTGTTCGAATTGGAAAGTGCAGGGCACTGATCGATGTTGATCTGCAGTACGGACACTGGCTTCTACTTCAACATACTTGAAACCAGGATGTCTCCTTCAAGTCAACTCCTGTGTACAGAATCCAACGACCACTCCACAGGCATGGTGTTGCACCATCAGCCGATTGGTTCAGAACTTTGCACCCTCAACTTTGGCCCCCCCAAAGGTCCCACTATGTGCAGTGTGCCATCAGCCATAGGTCCCAGTTCTTGGATGGCTCCGCAACATGCTCAAATGAACGACGCCAAGCCACGAAATGGGCGCATCAGAGTTGAGGGCCTCAACACATTCCTTGGGGGCACTGTGTTGGAGCAAGGGCGGTTGAGGCAAATCCAGATTGAACATGAGCTGAGCTCGTCTGAAAGACATCCGCAGTGTATAAGAACAAATGCCGAGCACAGGCGTAGTTTTGACACTATGTAACGTATATATATATATATATACTATCATATTCTATCTATGGGCATGGACTTTAAACACATCTTCAAGATCGGTGGTAGATTTGCAACGTTGCATCTCTCCATGCAGTGTTGGGTCCAGGTTTATCATGTTCAAGTGTGACAGATTGGTGGCTGGCTCACTCGTTGGCGCCGAACACTTGAGATCCAGAGGTTCTCTGATATTCAACTGGATCGTATATGACTGGCCGGCTTTCTTTGAGTAGCTCATAGACATAGCTCACTGTTCTGAACGCTCTGACTGCCCCTGTTTCATCTCAGCTTCTGGATCCTCCATGGCCGAAGCACGAATGCAGTCAGCGGTTCTGCCTACCTGCTGTCACCCCCGTTAGCCACCTGCAGTTCACAAGTTTGGTTAGTCTTCGCAGGACTTTGTAGGACTAACAGGTCTGGCTGGTGGGTCCAATGTATCATGGTTTCATCACTACGAATGACGTCATCCCAAAAAGGAGGGGAGAAACCAGGCTGAAATGTCAATCGAGCCAAATAGCCACGGATTGAGGAGACTGAGTCTATCATAGTTCACCCACTGCACACAAGTGAGCCAAGTCACACTTGGAGGTGGAATGTAAGAGGGACATTGTGGAAAAAAAATGAAATTGGCAAAAAACAACAATACCCATGACTCGCCTGGAAGAAACACATTGAACAAACAAATGTCACAATCGCGGCCGCGCCTCGGTGCCCAAGTGCCAAGAGTCTCGGAATCCCTGGGAGTCTGAACGATGCGAGGTCGGAAGACTCGGAAGACCTGGGAGCTGTCGACTTGATCTTTCAAGCTGCATGTTTGGTCATTCTCTTCTTATGAGACTTTGTTGAATACTTGGGAAAGCCTAAAAAGACTTTGAATAACAAATTTTTGACTTCGAACCTGGCTGGTCCGAGTAAGCTTAGACCAGGTTCGTTGACCTATCAAGTTACAAGTACCTGCATGAGGTTACATGCACAAATCGGGTTCCGGATGAGTGCGGGCTACTGTTTCGAGCTATGAGTATGCCAAACTGCTCATGCTACTGAGAGACGGAGCCAGCCCCGCAAAGGTAGATGGGTAGCTCGACGATTTCACACAATTATATAGAAGGAAGCTCCCGATGGGATTCCGCAAGAAGACATGCCCAAAAGAACCAGCAGTGGTGCTTGGATGCGTCGCAAGTTGCATCAGCACTACACTGCAATTTTACTGTCAGTATATGGGTGTGGCCAGAAACCTTTGGTATGGATCGTTCCGCGCTGCAGCGAGAGTGATCCAAACCCTATGGATCAGAGCGCTGATCCAAGCCAAGAGAGAAAGAACAAAAAAACAAACTAGCGGAAGTCACTAATTTCAGGATCGACTGGTGGGCTGACTTCACAAAATGGCTTGTGCTTGTCTCCCTGGTTCTAGGACGGATTGTTTTGGACGCCCGAGTGTCTAGAGAAGGCCGGTCGCACACTGATTGAGGCAGAGCTTTACTGAATATGTGAGGCCTAAATTTGGTTGGACTACTTCTGTGTCCTGCAGCTAGTGGAGCGGCAGCAGCCGTATGAACAGCTGCAGTATGTTAAAAGCGTTCCTTGCTATGTGGACCTTAGCCACCTTTTCCTCGCTTTGGTACCCAGCTCTACGCACGATGACACTGGACAGAGATGCAACTACCACAGCTGGCTTGAACGTGGCTGGTCCCAGACGGAACTGTAGTGCAACATCCTACCAGAATCGATCAGAATCGTAGTGAGTCCCGTCATCGTAGTGACAGGTGCCGTGAATTTCGCCTCGCTTGTATGGTACACCCTGTGCACTTGGGCGGCCTTGCCGAGAAGGACTGCACTTCATGTATCGGATCATTCAGATGGCTCTTGCAAAGCATCGTCTAAGCTTTAAGGCAGGCAAGAAGCCAGACGGCCTTCCGACTGTCGCTTTTCGAAGAAATGGCGGGTCTTTCTAGCAAGCGCAAGCGCCGCAGCTTTGAAGAGTTTTGGTCAGATTTTTCCTTTTCAAACCACTGGAGCAGCACAAAGGCCTTGGTCCACATCCCAAGTGCTGGCCAAGCCGCTGGAGCTGTGAGCGGACGTGAGTGGCGGAACAGGAGGACTTGCAAGCACGTCACCTTTACACTGCATCGCGTTTTCGGGTGACTCCAACAATGATCTGAGGAACGTGCAGCTGTTGTTGGAAAGCAGAGCAAACATCAACTAACTTTGCCAGACCAATGGCATTATGAGGAGCATTGATGTCCAGGGCCCTATCCCTGGTGCAGGACCGACCCTCCTGCAATTGTGAATTCTTTTTGAACAGCACCACGCCTTGGACAAAATCCGACGGAAGTTCCGATGGATTCTTCAAGATCCCACACCGATCAACGACACCTTGCTCAGTAACTGTTCACAGTTGTCTCACCGGTCCCTGACAAGCTGAGCGAAAAGCAGCTGCACCCTTAATCTGTGGCAACCATGCAACCACTCCTGCTGGATGTACCCATGTGGAAGGATAGAAACCGTCTAACCCGAGGAGAGAGGTAATTGAACTAGAGGCTACTTAAGGGTCTTTATTTATATGGCTACGGCCAGAAACATAAGGCTTGGATCACACACCCAAACCCACACACGATCCATACCTCTCTCCATGGGGTATGGATCAAAAGGTGGGTGTGTGATCCAAGCCCTTGGATCACAGGTTTGGTTTTCCTGGAGGTGGTCCATGGAGCAAAAAACGGAAGGCAGAAGTAGGATAAGAAGAAGAAGAAGAAGAGCAAGCAGGAAAAAGACAAAACAGAAAGAAGACAGGAAGAAGGAGGACAAAGCAAAGAAACAGAAGAAGGAGAAGGAGAAGGACGAGAAGAAAAATAAACAGAAAAAAGGACAGACCAAGAACAAGATTAAAGAACTAAGCAAGAAGAAGAAGAAGAAGAACAGCAAGCAGAAGACAACAACTGCGATGCAATAGCGTTCTGGATTTTGACGTTCTTGGCGATCAGGTTGCTCAACATGCTTTGAAGCACTTGCAGTTGCTGGGAGACAAAGATTGTGACCATCTCCTGGCTCCACTCAGATAGGCGACCCTCAGCCTTCAAGGTTTGATGTGGCCGGAATCTCCCTGTCATGCAAAGGACATGTCCAGTGTGAACCCACATGGGAGCATGCTGTTCCAGAATGCAAGCCACTTCCTGCTCGGCGGCTTAAACGAGATCGCATGGCCCAAGAGATTTGTGATGGATTGACTTTGGGTGCATTGTTGCGAGCTTGGTTGTCGGTAGGACTTACATTCCGGGGAAAAGGTCCCAAAATGTGGCAAAAATTATCTATGCTATGCCCTGACAAGATTTGTACATGTCACACCAAAGGGCCCAGGGAAGCATGCAAAGCTTGCGAGCCAAACCAAGCTGCAAATTAAAGTTTTGAAGAACATACTGACCTTGAATGGTCTTGAATAATCGTGAATGGTAAAATGGCAAGCCATCTTGCTTATTCTTGCTTTTAGAAATCTGTTTGCACCTTCACCCTCAGCAGCGTCGAATCATCAAGCGGAGTCAAGCTTGGCCCATGGCGGCGCGGACCGATTCTCCGAGAGAATGCGGGCCATGTCCGTAGTTTTTTTCTTTTAGCCCGTCTTTACTTAAATAAGTAGGTGCCTACTGAATTAAGTAAGGGACAAACTTGTCAGCCCCTAGGACGCAGGATAGCTCACGCTTCTTCTTGGAAGCTTCTCCCGCCTGAGGGCGGGAGGAGCTTCCTTGAAGAAGCGCTCGCATTATATAGTAATTTGGTTCCTAGATTTTTTGGGACACTGAGGTAGGATTGAAGTTCCAAACTGTTCTTAATTAAGGGCTAGTCGCAACTAGCCTCTACTAGCTACTAGACGCAGGATAGCTCAACTCACGTGGCTGATGTGCTGCAAACGGAGGTAGCTCTATGGGGAGAAGTTCCAAAGTCCATCATCCAACATCTAAATCATTCTAAATCGGCAAGAAGTTTGTGTGGTGTTCCTATATTTTGTGTGTAGACCAAGTTAGTGTGCTATGTGTGCTGTCGCCTTGTTTGCATACCCTAGCAGCTACTCTGCAGGAATGCCCTCTCACATCCTTTTAAATCAACTGGGGTCATCTGCGCAGGTGCTAAACATTGGTCGCTCTAATCCAAACGCACCTTTTCAATTTCGTCGCCTAACTTGCCTCTACTTCAAACGACTCGTTAAAAGCCTCCTTTGGAGTCTCTGCGAGCACGTTCTCCGTTGGTCCAACATCTTGACCGCACCTTCTCTGCGACCTTCAGACGCCCAGTCAGAGTCGTTGGTGGCATGTCTTTCATCATGAGCTCATTGGGTTTAGGGCGTAGCGTTCTTGTTACTAGTAGCGATGCCAGGAGCCCCTAGTAGCGTTCTTGCTCCTAGTAGCGATGCCTTTTGCTCCTAGTAGCTTCTCAATGGGCATTTAGGGCCCGCCTCTTTCACAATCATTCAGGGTCCTTCCTTTGGCTGTTGAAAGATGTGTGTTCGTCGTTGTTCGTCCAGTGAAGCCAAGTCACGCTTCTTGACAAATCTTTAATCCGATGTCCCAGTGAATTCAGTTCAAGCGTCTGTTTGTCGGTTTTCCCTTTATTTGGTGACATGTCTGTGGGTTATGAAGGGTGCTCTTCTTCAGGTCAAAAGCAGTCCACCACCAAGAAGTCCTTTCTGATATTCATACCCCTCTCCAGAAAAATGGTCTACTGGGAATCTCGCCAGGTTTACCAACCAAAAGGACAGGACATACTTCAAAAACAGGTCGTTGTCTTTTCGGGCCTGAAGCATGATCAATCCTGTGCAAAGACAGAGAAGCTGCTGGCAGTGGCGATCTATCTCACATCTCTTCACGGATGGTGTTCCACCGCCCGCTGGAGGGTCAAGAGGAAAATGTTTGATTCCTGCCATTTGAACTCAACCCAAGAGACGACATCTTTGACATCTTTTGACGATGGTGTGCTGTCGAACCTATTTATATAATAGGCAACAAGTGGAAGGTCAAGCCATGATGGTTTGGGAAGTTGCTTCAATTGGTTAAAATTCTGAATCTAGACCATCTGCTGGCCTCTCCATGTACCTCATCCTCAAGTTGTCAGCCATGAGGTTTGCTGAACGCTGGACCGCCATTCTCGTCCAGGCAGGGCTCATGGCTGAAAAGCTCCCTGTCCGCGTGGTGCCCGTGGCTTCGAGTACTCCATGAGGTCCGCGACCGTTACTCCGCCCTGCCCATGTTCAGACTTCGTATCTTGCGCTTCAGGGAACTGTTGAGCAAATCAGGCCTGAATGGTTTTTGATGGATGATGTAGCTTTTGCAAGCTGAACAACTACAACTTTTCAAACGAAATCCAAAGGGCCAGCACGCAGCTATGGATGAACCACATGTTTGACGGTTCATGAGCATTCAGTGCAAGGCAAATGCAAAGCATCTATATAGTCTAGACCACCACCGGGGATTTGAGGCAGAACTTTGGCCGTTATCTCGTTTGCATGCTTGAGGCTGCGGCATACCAGTTGAAACATTAATCATTACACCACTAAAATTGTTCTCAGGATTTGGCAAGAGCTCATCAGCAAGGCTCACTTGACGTTAGTGCTAAGACACTTGCAGGTCAGAAGGATCCTGGTATCCTACGTTCCAAGACTCCTGGAGATTCATTCTCGGAGAAACACCAAGTGGCTTTCGCTTTTCAGTAGTTTTAGTGCAGTTTCCTCGCTTGGGGGAAAACAGTTATCTACGCCCTGGGATTGCACTGGAAACGCTGCTGTACGACGTTTCTGGATATGAGGGTTTTTATATACAGACACGTTTTTGCGGCAGGTTGTTTGCGGTCAAGCCCTAGGTGCCCGAGGAGGTTGGTCCATAAAATAGATCACAGAAGTTACAGAAGCTGAAACCGAAAGTTATCCTGACACCTCTTGAGCAGCTCTCAAGGAGCAAAAGACCAATTGTGGTCTATGACGTATTCGCAAAGAACACGCAACGATGCAACGATCGCACAGGCATGAAAAATGATCAACAGGCAAACACAGTAAATGCAGCCCCACCACATGGAAGCATGAAATATATAATGATGTGCTGCCCCTCGTTTGTGGAGTGAATACAAGCAAACGTTGCGTCATCATGAAGTCAACCACAAAGGGGTTTACAAGAGCACCATCTCCAGCATTGTCATCCTTGTCAATCAGCCAGTACAACATATGTAATATACAAAAGTGAGAATCTGTATTGGACAGTAGAAATAGAAATACCGTCAAAGCAATACTGAACAGCGGCGAAAAGCACATGTCCAAACATACAGGAAGCCACAACATAATTATGAGTTGCAACCATACGCCTAACATATACAGATATTCGTAAAATGGCAGGGTCTATCATAGTTGTTGTGCAAACATAGGGATCTTCCACGTAGTTGAATATCTGGCTCGTGTAAAGAGTGGGGTCAAATGTGCTCTGGTGGGAGAAACCTAGGACCTAATATGGCTGTGAGTAGTGCACACCCTGTGGACCCCCAGATTCATTGGTTTGTTCAAAGGAATAGTTTTGCCATACATCTAGGCTATTGAATTCTGGGTTTTACATGTTTAGTTGTACAAGTTCTTGCATTTGCTCACAAGGGTCGGTTAGCTCTCTCCGATTCGAGACGGTTCAGCTCGTTCCTCATCCGTTTCGTTCTCAGCTCCGGATGCGTTCAGCTCATGCTCCGAGACTCTGAGAGCCAAATTTCTCGAAGGTTTCCTGAGCGAAGCGAACCCGGACCCAATGCCACGGTTTCCGCGTGAACGACTGGTCCACTGGCCCCAATCAACAAACCGGTGCATCTCCTGCTTATTAGATCGTGAACTGCCCCAATCAACAAACCGGCAAACCGGATTCAGTTCCTCTTTTCTTGAAGGGAATGAAAGCTTTCATTACAACTTCCCCCCAATAAGATGGACGGATGCCCGGATGCCGGACAAACCGACTCTGCCTGCCCACCTTCATGAACTCATTGACTACTCACGAGTCTCTCTCTTCCTCCCAGTTCCTCCCAGGTGCCAAGGTCTGCACCATGTTCTTGGACCAGGTGATCGACTCCTTGCTGCCGCTCTGCGACCGCGAGAAGCCCTTCGTCCGCGCGTTGCGGGCGTTGAAGACCGCGGCCTCGGTGGTTTGAGGCGTTCTGCTGGTCTGGAAAAGATGGAAGTTGGTTGGCCCCCCAAAAGGGTGAACAAAACTGAAGGAATCCAAGCCCATTGGCCCATCAGCCATCAGCACCTGTATTTTGGTGTGCAAAGCCATCCCTGTCAAGCTTGCAGCTTCCCTTTCCTATACCATTGCAAGCTGTTTAATCAATTGTGTGGTCACCAAAAAAACTGCGTGCGATCCCCAGTGCATCCAAAAGTAAAGCCTTGTTAGCAGAGATTGGAACACAAGTCTATTACTACAGAGCATCCACAATTGTCACGGAATGATCACGTTGGAGTGCTTGAGCCGTTCACACTCACCGCCACTGACGGCTCTTGGCATGTTCATCCTGATTGAAACTGCTATAAGTGCGTTTACTCTACCAGTACGTGTACCTTCCGGATCTTGGTGGTCCTCTTGGATCAAATCCGTTCCTTTCCACACGAGCAACCCGTCCCAATCTTCACTGCACCCGAACACAATGCCTGGATTTCCGCATGGTTAGCCTGTATCAGACTATGGATCTCGGGCTTTCCACCCATGCTGAAGACTTGCTGATTGGAACAACACGAGTTCGCTAAGGTCTATCCCGCCAGCTGCAGCACATTGAGGGTGCCAGGTGGAGGCTGAGCCACATACTTCTCAGCGCGCGGGCCCAACTCCATCAACGAGCTCTTGTAGATCAGGTCGGTGATGGCATTGCCGCTGCTCTCCAACAGACCCAAGAGCCTAAGCAGCCAAGCACTGAGTCCCCGGAACAAACTCTCGTAGACATTCTTTCACTGACAGTTAATGGAAGAATGTGTGAGTAGGTTACTTCCAGCATAGGGATGTCTCCAAGCAACCTATCCCGTTCCTTAATGCATTTCTGTATTGGATAGGGTGTGTGCATATACTGTCCATTGGTTCCAAGCGGCAAGATGCCAAAGATCTGCAAGTATTGCCACAACGGACCTGACTGGTATCACAAGAAACACTTTGCAGAATCATGCCAAAGCAAGAAAAGTGTTGGTAGAACTTCACAGCTGACTGATTCCAAGAACTGTACAGCAACACAAAGCAAAGGACTTCAAGGTCCGGCGGTCATCTTTGTGCCTCCATGTTCAGTGGCCAATTGGCAGAAGGTCACGCTGTTGATGCCAACATAGTTTGCCTCGGCACCAGATTCTCTGAGGGCAGTGTTTGGCAGTGCATCTTGGTGATCTTGCACACTTTGGTGCCAGTAGCGTCCTTGCTCCTAGTAGTACGGTCAGGAGCCCCTAGTAGCGTCCTTGCTCCTGGTAGCGATGCCAGGAGCCCCTAGTAGCTTCTTGTTCCTACTAGTGTCTTGTGATTGTGTTGATTTTGACCTTGTCTGGGCCAACGAGGTATGCTTTGGCCCATTAAGCCTAAAACTTATACAGTATAAAATGTGTTCCGCCAGGCCGCATGTCGGAAGCTCGTAGGTGCCCAGTACAGCAACAGAATCAAAAACAAAGTAACAAGTAACATCTCCAGTCCGCAAGCAGCACAGCTGTTTGCCACAGCACCAAAGTTGCTTTATGTTTCTTCATACTACTTTACCCTACAGGGAAAACATGGGGAAAGAAATGTCAAAACAATATTGGTCACCGGTCACGGTCCACCGGTGGGTCTTGGGAACACTGCTGCTTTCCTCTATGTATCTCATAATATCCGAGAGCCGAAGCCAAGGGAGATTGATGTGACATGATCTGATAATAACATCCATTTCTACCCAATGCCCGACAGCAGAGTGCCAAAAGCATAGAAACCTTGTAAACCATGCTTGATCAAATTTCGACATGTTTCGATCAGGTCATGACCCTATGAAAGGGCCACATGAAATGCCGAGGACCCAAACTTTGAAAACTGAAAACTCGAACTGCCTTTGTTCAATGATGTTCATGCTCGAACTCTCTGTTCAATGATTTTCAATGACCTGAGGGTTTTCAGAAAACTCCCCTGTCTTGGACTCCTTTGCTGCACCTTCACTGGGCCTCCCAACAGAACCGTAGCTGGCGGTGAGGCGTCCGTGGTATTGCCATTCCTGGGCCGCGTGTCCAACCGGACTTGGGACCTGTTCGATTGACATACGAGGAAGCCCTTCAGCCCCAAGTAGTTTGGAAGGGAACTATCATGATGTTTCTCAAAATTTGGAGCAGCGCGGATCAGCTGCGTTTGCCTCTTTTCGCCCATCGGCTTCATCCATCGAAGCTCGGCTTACTAGCAAAATGAATTCATCGTTGACTACTTGCCCTGGAACCACTTCAAAGGGGATGCTCATCAAACTCCATATGAATTTCCACCAGCTGCCCAACTCACGAGATGTTAATTCTTCCAACTCTTATCCTCTACATCCTCTGCCCTTTTGTTGCTGAGGCTCAGCCCATAAACTGGCCAGGCACAGGATATCCCCTTCACCTACGACAATGTCGCGGGTGGAGCCCGCAGGGATGTAGCACATGTGCCCAGTCTCAATGATCAAGGCCTGGAAGAAGGATATGACAGAGCAATGACCAGGTCACAGTTGAGTCTGTTTTTTTCCTGGGAGGAACTCTCAAAAGAAACATCCAAACACATCCAAACACTATGAAACACTAGACCTTTTGAGGTCAAGTCGTTGCTCACTCCTCTCACTTAGTCCAACTTCCCACTCAAGTCTTCTCATTTAAACTCGACTTCTCTCAGGCAGGATCTCTCTTCTTGCAGACTACTCCTCTCCCTCCTCCATTCATGTGGCCTCTGGGCTGCATCTGCCAGGCAAAAAGGCATCCTGCATGGGCTTGGCGATGTGCTCCTTCATGGCAAAGTGGCATACAATCCGCAGGAAGTGCATGTCCTGCACGCAGGAACTGGACTGTTAGCTAGTAGAAACACGTGCCACGCTAGTAGTAACAGGTGCCTTACTAGTAGTAACAAGAAGCTATTAGAAGCAAGTGCCACGCTAGTAGTAGGCCACAGCTCTTGAGGCAGCTGCTGGATGAGTCACCCTGGTAGCCGCTGGTAGCCCCTCAGGCCCTTGGTACACAAAGTATGTACAGATTGTGGGTCTGTCGGGAACACAGTGAACAGGGGCAGGACTTCATTCGCGATGGCGGAAATGCGCGCCTAGACAGCAAAGAAGCAATTCCGACTATAATACATGCTCGAGCATTGTTCTTTGTAATCGTGATGTTTCGTTTACCATTGACCTCCATTAACCTGTCTCAACATTTGAACGCGTGCGTTACGTTACAGGATGGCTTTCTGGTCTTCGTCAGCCTCAGCATCTGCCAATCCCACAGAGCCCGCGCGAGAAAATCGCGACTCCAAACAGCACCGTCTCCCATCCTCACCATAGGCCCACTCCGGCCAGAAGGGCAAGTGAGCCATCAGAGACATGTACATCTCCTCCCACTTAAAGGACAGCAATCCAGAAGGAGAAGCATGGAATGCATACTGGAATGCATCTACTTGTGCTGATCATTGATTCATGATGGCTCGTGATACACGAACAGCATTTCTAACATAAAACCTCGCCAGAGGTGCTGAAACACTTTATCCCAAAAGCAAAACAGCAGGAGATATCTCACAAGCTCTGACATAGTTCCAAACCCTCTAAACTGAGACACTGCGTCCAGCTCCGGCCGTCAGCTGCATACCGACCAAACTCCTGACTCACTGCACTACATACTCCCAAGCACCTGTACCAAATCAAACCAGCTCTAAAACTTAAGCTTCTGACCTGAAGCCCTCGACATCCCCAAAAAGCCTAGAAGTAGATGAGCGAACCCCAACGAACCCCAACATTGCGATCATCTTCACCTCGTGAAGCTGCTGCAGCAGCGTCTCAGGGATGCCCTTGATGAGGCCCACCTCCTGCTCCTGAATACCTCGGAATGTCTCCAAGTCTTCAGCTAAAAAAAGTGATAGAATGTGATAGGTCTGGAGAACCAGGCCTTCTGTACCCAACCTGTGTGAAAAAGGAACACATCTTTAGGCCATCAATCATAGACGAAAAATACAGACGAATCTTCCACTGACGGATCTTCCCTTGCGTTCTTGGCAAAGGGAAATTGACAACGCATGCGGCGGTGCTCTTTGGAAGACTTCCGCCGAGGCTTTTCTGATGCAGAGACAAGACATGCGAGCTGTGAGCCTGTTTTGGCATTGAAGGAGTGGATTGGGCAAGCTTGCCAACCTCGTAGCGATGGGCTCCAACCTACTGGCAAGCTTGCCAGCAGCCAAAAGAAAAGCTGCCAAGGTACGGACTTGAAACATCCCTTCTTTCCGCAACACCTCGTTCACCTGAGCGCAGGCAAGCGCAAGGGCCAAAACACTTGCAAGTTCCACCAAAATGGTCGCGGGTCACCGCCTTTGGCAAAGAACTGATTGAAGTTTGAAGAGAGGGCCATGCGTTCCCAGTGGATCCACTTGTGGGCCTGTAGCTTCATAAACCCCTGAATACACTATACTTCCCTCGATGGCCACAAAGAACAAGAAACATGGTGGCCAGGTTTGGGAAAAACGTCCAAAGGAATGTGTTGTTTGCACAAATGTGTGTTTGAGACAGGTGGCGGAAGTTGCTTACGAGCTCTTTGTAAAGAGTGTGTTCGGGGACGTCCGTCATGTTCAAGTCTTCATTTGGGTTTCTCATGGTTTCTCCTTGTCTAAGGCTGCAGTCGCCGACGTCCAAACTCCAGATCCGCTCGTGAGGAATTGCAGGACATGCCTCCAATGCCCTCATAACATCAATCCAAAGGAAGATTTAGTAGTTGCTGAACTGGTATTCGGACCAAAAGGGCATTCACATAATTACCTATTTAGTTATTTAGGAGGCCACTATCTGCTAACAACAAGACAATCTCGGAAGACCCACTACGAAACGACGGTTCCATACCTCCCATGACGCCTTGCCAAAGAGGTCCGCCGACAAATTCCGCTCGCAGAAGAAGCGCAGGAGCGCAGCACGCTCATGGAACTGCTTCGCCTGGGATGCCCTCAAGGAACCTAGGAGCAAGGACGCTACTAGGGGCTCCTGGCCGTACTACTAGGAGCAAGAAGCTACTGGGGGCTCCTGGCATCGCTACTAGGAGCAAGGACGCTACTAGGGGCTCCTGGCCGTAACTGCTTCGCCTGGGATGCCCTCAAGGAACCTCAAGTTTGACGCTTAGGACGGTTCCCACAGCGGGTGGGTGAGGCGTGCCACCGGTGGCAAAGTGCGGAGGTACAGCGTTTGAAGTTCACAATCTGGTCTTGAACCGTTGTCGTTGGCCTAAAGCAGCTGTCTTTAAGAACTTCTGGTTTCACTATATTGAAAAGTTGGATTTCTTGAGGTAAGGATGGTAAGGTGAAGTTCTTTGAGCAATTAGCTGGGATCCAAACCCATGTCTGAACACGGACAAACAAACAAATGCTGAAGTACCAGAGGCAGTAGAAGTGCGGGAGGTAGTACAGCTATTTACAGCTGGTCGGTCGAAGTACTTCTTTTGATGCCTAAGTCTAAGATAGTCAGGAGCGATGCACTTGTTCCTAATAGCTTCTTGTTACTACTAGCAAGGCACTTCTTACTACTAGCGATGCACTTGTTACTACTAGAAACAATCCTGAAAGCACACAACTGTTCACTGTTCCACGGATTTGGCCACTAGGCACCACGAAGCATCCTGCGCCTCCGCATCCCTCATTCGTTCCTCTCCCTGGTGAAGCCAGCGACTGACGGTGGCAGTGATGGAGCTGATGAAGGACGAGAAGACTCCCATGGCCAAAAGGATCACCCAAACCGCGAAGAGCCTCGCCGAGTGGCTTAGCGAGGCTTGTCGAGGAACCGGGTGACTCGTGGTCAAACCGGAATTTGGAACGCCCCTACCGAACCACAAGCGGCAAATTTTGCTGAAGTCCAAGTGTTCTGCACGTGTGCCTACTTTCTATTATATAACTCTTTTCTACGTGTTGGGTCTGCATAGCACCCTTCCAACAGTTCATGTTTGGATCATCACGATAAGGCCACCAGGAGAGACATCATAGACAGCCCCAAACATATGGTGCTTTATGATGCCACTGATCATCACAAAGTCATCTGAGCCTAAGGAGTTCTCTGCCTTTGTCACGGCCGGGTGTTGAGGACGATCAAAAAAGGCAAGAGCAAAGAGACTTGTAAGGAGTTGTCTTTCTTGATCACAAAACTTGGGTATGAGCAAATTGAGAAAAACTCAAGACAACTGAGCGGTGGTCACAACCCTTTGGTCTTGGCCTTGTAATCTTTCTGTCAGCTTCCGCAAACTTTACGCTGCCCAGATTTTTGCTTACGCAGGCAGTTCTTTCTCTTAGGGCTTACGTGGATCTTTCAGCATTGTCAGCATGTTCCCACTGCACTTGAGGCGGTCCTCTTGGGCGCCTGCAGGAGTCAAGGATGAAGCAAAGGACTCAAACGAGGACAACAAAGGTGTTAGTAGGCGTTGATGGAGCTTGCAGCGCTTCTTGCCAACAGTTCTTGTTCTTCAAAAAGCAGTTGTGCTTGACGTTTGCCTACTGAAAAGTTTGCCTACTCGAACCTTACGCATCGGCTTCCACAGGGCCCACACGGAAATTGTGTGACCTGAGGCCATTCAACCTCTACAGAAAAGAATGTTGCAACTTGTGCTGCAAAGAATGCCTGAGAGATTGGTCTCCAACCCTGTTCTAAAAAGGACAGGGTAGTACAAATATATTATATATATATATGTATATTAGTATATATAAAGTAGATGTGTGACTCGAGTCACAACCTTGCTGACGCGTTGCTTACGCACTGCTTACGCATCGAGTGTCCGTGCAGAGTTTCGAGGTTTGGGACGCTGCTGAACGAGTGCCACTGGGTTCGGTCAATCGAACTCGAAGGATCCGACGTTGGAAGAAATCTCGCACGGCCTGGCCCTTCCTAAAACATTGTACATGCCATGGCCTTCCCCTCCATATGTGGGCACTACAGCAGGCAATAACACTGCCCATGTTCTGCTAAATAGTATTAGTAGCCAAATATATATTATATATAGCTATAACAAGTAGCAAAAGAAACGGAGAAGCAGGCACCTTTCAAAGGCGTTGTCCGGCGCAATGTTGTTGGTGGCAGGTGTGAACCTCTCGTCTGTTCAATCGAAAGCAGGAGGGTGGAGAATAGAGGGAGGGAGATGGTCTGCAAGAATAAGTGTGGGAAGTTGGAAGATGAAGTATATAATTCAAGTCAACCACTGACTGAATTTAACGTATAAATACGTATTGAGCATGCCCTTACTCGTCAAACCTCCAATACACCTACCTACTGTCCAAAAATGCCACTGCTTCAAAGATGAGACGGGACAGGAGTTTGTGTACACAGATTTCTGCTACTTTAGGCCTTGAGGCAGAAGATCCCAAAGAAACTTTACAACATACAAAAAAACATGAAGGTATACAAGATTCAGCTGCAACAAACAATTATCATGACTATGTTTATCCCTTGCAATTGCTCAGCCACAAGCCTATCCTTGCAAGTTCGGTGTCTACAGTCTACAGATTTTGGCACCAAATCTTGGACCTTGCTGCTTGCAAAGGAACCTACTAGCGATGGCCTCCAACCTACTTACTAGCGATGGCCTCCATCATACTTGTGATTGCCTCAAACCTAATTAAGCGCGATGGCCTCCGCCCTAGTAGCGATGGTCTCCAACCTAATAGCGATGGCTTGTCTGAACACTTCCAGTGCATATTGACACTTGCAGTGTCTGAACTTCTCCATGTGACCATGTCGTGACCAAAGAAGACCATGTGCGTGACATGTGACCTCTGTCACCACCGTCCAAGCTGCTGGGTCAGTGTCCAATGCATGGACGCCGCGTAAGACTCAAAGAAGCCAGCCTCCCAAACTTCGGCCGGCCACCCTTGGTCCTACATGTGGAAATACATCCGCAGTCTACGATTGAATTAGGTCTGGGATGCACAAACTGAGAATAGAAACAGCTAACAACCTCATTGAGGTTTTTTACTGCTTCCTCCGTGTGCATAGGGGCCTGAGGCGGCCATAGGGCTGGTTTCGCCTGACTAACATGTGTACCTGAAGCTATCCTCGTTTCAAGACAGCAACCTATAGAGTTTCCTCAGCCATGTTTTTTCGGTGCAATTTCATGTTTTGAGAGTCTTGTGCGTGTGTCTGTGTGCAAAGTTACAGTAGCTACAAATGTCTTCATTGACATGAAGACTTCAAGCGTTCTTTGACCGA
>CAXAMN010009113.1:1452510-1462556 GCA_963970005.1 Durusdinium trenchii | reverse complement strand
AGTCGTAGTCGTAGTCGTAGTCGTAGTCGTAGTCGTAGTCGTAGTCGTAGTCGTAGTCGTAGTAGTAGTAGTAGTAGTAGTAGTAGTAGGTAGTAGGTAGTAGGTAGTAGGTAGTAGGTAGTAGGTAGTATGCAGTATGCAGTATGCAGTATGCAAATACAGCATGGAGTGGTGGTAGTTGTGATGGTAGTATATGGTAGTGGTAGTAGAATATAGTAGACTTAGCACGAGCAGCAGTAGTGATACCCCCAGGCCATACCGGGCCTCAAACGTGACATGCTTGACTCAAAGATCGCGACATTATCTGTAGGCAGGCAGCACTCTTCTTCCCCGTCCAGCCGAGAAGGTTCAGGAAGTTGCGCCCCTGTTGGTGCTTCACCAATGCTCTTCATCTATTAATAGTAAACAATTATATAATGTGATGTCATCGATTGTTGTCGCTCATTTTCCCATTACCGTGTTCTGTTGGTCTTCTGCTCACCGCGGCGACTTTTGGCCCTGCTCCTACTAATCTGCTTCTGCATACTGGGGGGGTTATGATGGTTATGATACAATCTCGTAGCGCAAACGAATGGAGGTCAAGACAAAACAGTCATTATACAAAAACAACAAGCCGGCTCTGTCCTCGAAATACATTCCTATGGTGCGAAAGAAAACGTTGAGGCTTCAGTTCGTTAGTCAGCGACAGTGGGGACATGTGGGGACACTTCCACTCACCGGCTGTGCCGGAGGATTGCCTTGTATTTCTACCATGTCGGTGGAAGTGACAAAGAATATGAACATAATGAAGGGCCTTCAACAATCCAAATAACATGGGAAAACATACTCTCGCGAACCTGATCGCGGATCTTTCGCGGATGGTTTGGACAGCATCTAAAAGGTCGTATTATATAAGGCCCCTTACACGCCCCTTTAGATCAACTCCCATGTATTGCCAGGAGAGATTTCCGTGGGGTCCCCTCATTAAGAACGAACCAAACAAATGTTCTGCCATATATTTCACATTATTCAGCATATTTAACAAATTTTCATAGGCCCCACTCACTCCGATCCGGAACCCAACACAAAGTCTTAGTGCTGCTAACACAGGTCAAGGGCTTCATGGGGATTGTTGCACGCCCATCTTTCGATTCACCCACCCATTCCATAAAGCTATGTACCAAAAATGGACTCTTACCCCATGGATGGGTCATGAATCTAATCTACCTGTCATCACCAAAGGTGCCCTGAAAAAGCGCAATCCGGTCTGGCTGGCCTCCCTGTCCGACATGGGACTTGTGGGCATCTCAGTAGGTACCTCCAAGGTGGGACGTGTGGCCAGTCTGGCCTAAAAGGAGATTCCATCTGTTGGTTTGATATCAATCGCATGACTTGAAGTTCAAGCACACACACCTCTTGACATGAGTCCAGAAACAAACGAACAGACAAACACACAAAGAGACAAACAAACAAACAAACAAACAGTGCCAAAAAGCCGGGATACATTATTCATGCCAATTTTTCTAGCCACCTTTATTGGTGTGCCATCTAGTCATTGGTAGGCGAACTCCCTATAGTTCCTCTGCTCTCCCATTCTAACCATTTTCTTTGCTTCCAAAAAGCCTTCACGGAACATTAGATGAATCCACTGCTGGACCAACTCACCCCACCCTCTCAGCCTTCACAAGCGAGGTTGGCTGGAAGCAGTCTTTCACATGTCTTGCACATGGAAGGGATCTTCCACCCTTCTTTGTGTGGAACTGTTCTTTGGCTGCGGCTACTTCCACCCAGCCAAACCGCAACTATCAGCCCAGGCATCTGCCCACTCCAGCTCCCGACGACCGCACCGGCATCTCCGACGGCGACTCCAGCTGCGAGGAGCTCGGGCCCATGGCCGAGGAGTGAAGACCTGGCACCGCCGGGCTTGTGCGCCGCAGGCCGTGTTGTCGCTGTGAGCATGGAGGGGTCGTCAAAATGGGAGTCACAGTCTTTGTCTTCGGTGAGGTGGAAAAGCAAAAGCAGTTGTTGAGATTCAACATGATTGTGTATACCCTCAGGACAGTCCTCAGCAAACCTGGGGTTGACAAACGATATCATGAACAACTTGCAACATGATGTGCTCGAACCAGATTGAAGCACTTGAAAAACAACTAAACTGGTGTGGCAAAAACAACTAAAACAACTAAACACTAAACTGGATATATATATATATATAATATGGCGACCTGCCCAAATCGTAGTTCATGAATTTTCATGATCTCAACCACCGGATAAGACAACATACAAATATTGCATGTATTTAATTGGGTTAGATTTTCCTCACTCTACCATTGATTTCCAGAATTGTCGGTTCAAACATATTTCTAGGTCTATCTCTAACTGCGCACGTCTGTGTCAACCGGTGACTAGCAAATTGAACGCTTGTGTCGCCAGCCGCAGTCCCACCCCGATCGAAACGAGGCCTGCTGATTTGAACGGAATCTCATCCAACTGGCGGTCGCACGTGTGCGTTCGTCGGACTCCAGCATCCCAAAGTCCAGATCAGGGCTTTCAAGTCAGGGTCAATCTTAACAGAACGCAAGGGTCTCCCAGACATACCTGCGAGATTGTTCTTGATACCGCCAGGCAAAAACGAAACTACCATAGATTCCTAGTCTTGATGTACTATACTGTACAAAAAATCCCAATGAGATCACTATGAAAATCATTGTTCGAACATGTGTTGCATAGTTGAAATGAATCCATGAGAAATGAGATCCCCATGAAAATACTCCCAATGTCTCGGAGTTTTGGACACCTCTCGCTTCAAAATCACACAGACGTCGCAAACCGCCCATCACACACACCCGAACATCCGCCTGTCTCGTGGGCTCCCCTGGCCGGGTATGCGAGCTACCCCTTTCGAAGTTGGAAGTGCCATCCATCCACGATGACATGATGTGTCCCGCGGAAACTCCACATTTCACCCACTTATTTTCGAAACCCAGGATCTGAACAGTTCTGTAGTTGAACTCTTCGTTCTATGCTCCCAGTAAGTGGCCGTTGTCCGAAAAACCATACCGGTCTGATTGACCGTGGCGGCCGAAGACAAGCCCCAAGCGTGCAACCTGAACACTAGGCCAAACTTTGCCATGAGCAAGTAGGGTTCAAGGGTTCAGAGTAGATGGCACCAAGACACGCGTATCCAGTTGCCCGTGTGACACCCCCCAGTAGAAACTAGTAAAACGACCCCTGGCCGCCAATGCAGCTTTGGAGCAAAACTTGGGGGATGACACTCACTTATTCATATTAAAAATAGGTCACACGCTGCAAAATGACCAAGAATACACCATCAGGAAGCGAGAAGGTGTAGTGCGGTATAGTCCAACCTTTATAATAGCAATGGCCTCCAACCTACTAACGATGGCCTCCAACCTAATAGCAATGCTGGAATTGAAGGTTGTGCTATCCTTCTACTTTCGATGTAATCCCGCTCTTCGGTACCTAATTGACGGCCACCCATTTCTCATGAACCCTGCGCACTTGCCAACATTGTGATTAACCAAGCTGAACTCGTAGTTTTTTGGGCGTGTTGTTTATGTTCCTCTGTGTGCTCAATGGTGGGTTCGTCGTGAAACCTCCAAACAAGTCAGCGCAGCATCTAGCGCCATCATCATCACACCAACAGCACACTAAGCACCCAGTTGTGCCTTCATGTCCATTAATCCTTTCTTGCTAACCTCAATAGATGAATCTTGGCTACCCAAATTCTACTGCAAACTTACACTTTGTCCCCGTCGTCCCCCTGCAGAATCCTTAAAGCCCACGAGTTGTTCTACCTTAATACCTTCAAACATCAATAAACTATAGCCATATGATGGTATTTATACACCGTCACCTAACTGCGTAGATAACACCGAGCCGCCTGAGAAAATCGTGGGCTCTTGCACCTCGGCGCTCCGCCCGCTCCGGTGCTCGATCGACCCGCTTTCACTCAAGCTTTTGGACCAACTGACGGAGGAATTCATCCCAGTGCAATGGCCTCCAACCTATACCTACTATTGATGGCCTCCAACCTATTAGGAAGTCTCTTCAGTGCATTTTTTCTGTGCAGCTGTGGAATGATGGACAATGCAAATACTCACAGAGAGAGAGGTAAGCACATCCACGGAGTTTGCCATGAACGACCACTTCAATGACAAGCACTCGTTTCAGGATGCATGTGGTCTAAAAAACAACTCCTAGCTAAATTGGAACAAGAAGTTGACAGCAAAACAGCAAACATATATATATATACGGTACCAGTATATTATGTGTACATATATATTTGGCCTACAGATCGAAATTCATCCCAAGGGCTTGAACGACATCAGGTGACTTCGGTGATTGCACAGTGGAATGGTGGAATTCTATAGGATATGTTCATGTGGAGTCTGCTGAAGAATCCTTTTTGTTGGAGATTGAATTGATTGATACCTCGAGAAGTGTCCTTCAGAACGAAACACTTGCCAAGATCAAACCTCACCCTCACAAGATCAAACCTGCATGCATGTTTCAATAATACTTCACACCCTCCGCCCGGCTGCGGACACCGGGGACCCCGAGCCGTCTCGACCTCGTCGGTCTCCGAAACCGGACTGGTGGGAAGCTCGGTGGGCACCTGGCCGGCGGTGTCAGTGCTGGGGCCCGAAACGGACGACCGTGAGAACGAGGGACAGGACACCACCGAGGTCAGACATTGCAAGGATCTGCGAGCAGTGCGGCCTTTTGAAAATGTATATAAATTAATTAACATATTTATCTATTTATTTAACATTTGTCAATGTTATAAATACATGATTATGTAAATATATATATATATACACATGGCATTGTTCTATGAGGGCTCGAGCTGCATCGCTTTGCCGTGCACGGGGTCCGTGAATGTTCTCAAGCGGTCAATGATAATGCATATATGTTCATGCATTTTCTATTGAATGATGCAAGGAAACATATTGTTAATGATCCTTCACAAAATCCAGTGTTTCAAGTTTAAAATGGTGCACTTGGCACCCAAAAACATCGCAGCGGTTTGCACAAGCAACAAAAAGACAAACCAGATGTCTGGATGCCCTGGATGCTGCTGCTACGCACTAAACACTGCACCCTTCACACAAATCCACATACATCACGTACCCTCTGAGCAGGTTGCAATCATTTCCAGTTGTTCACTAAGCTCAATTTTGTATCCCACCCTCGGGGTCCCCCCGTAGCTATACCTCCCAAGGTTTAACTCCAAATGGAGAAGCCCTGCCGCAGCGCACCGACGAAGCACAGAAGCCAAGCCACGGGCATTTCTGAGGGTGATCCAATCGAGGACGAGACCAAGGCTGAAGATGGAAGGCCTCGGGAGGAAGAATAAAGCCAATCCAGTAAATGGAATGGACAGCCGGATAGCCCAAGGATCAAGAGCAAAAACATACTTGATACAAACCACTTCCGGTAATAGCACAGCAAATATTCAATAGTTTCTTTGAGTGTCTGTGACATGGATCGTAGAAAAGAAACCAGGTCAACACCCGCCCTGTTTTCCGAGAAGGACAATAGCACAAATCTTCTTCGGACAATGTCTGCAAGAAGGTGAACTGTTTTTGATCTCAATAGTTTCCTGTCCTGGTATTCTGGTGCATGCCAAAAAAACTATAGCGTGCTTGAGGAACTCCCTCCACTTCAGGTGTACACAGCACAGTTATAGTTTCCCAGTTCACTCAGTGTTAGAGGACATTCTAGGCGATGCCGCTTTCTGGAGCGAGGATCAGTGGAGGTGACTTGAAATATATATATATATTGAAATCAACAAACCAATATTCAAAGCCCCCGGTCGACGCTGGTCGAGTCTACGCCACACAGCTCGTGCGTCGGTCGAAACCGTGCGAAAAGTGGCACGCCTGCGGACCTCAACGGCATTGGCACCTCGGCCTGCATTGACGGAGGATAAAAGGGTTCCATGAAGGTCCCATGTAAGCCTGTGAACTGACATGAACCGCTGTCGGGTCTATCTGAGTGCAGCTTCAAGGCGTGCATTCCCAAGTCAACGAGTGCAACAAATAAGCCCACCTGCAAATGAGCCTTCGTCTCGCTTCTCGTGTTTGGAAAATTCTGGCAAGAAGGAGTCCTTTCCATTCCTTTTGGGGGATGCGTAGGGGTTTGTCGTCTCACCATTTAACACTTCAACCAAAAAAAAAGTGGAAAGTCTCCATCCGTTGATCCACATGTTCAAACCTCCCTCCATCCATGCTCGCTGACTCGCCCTGTTCGTTGCACCTTGTCGACGCTTCAAGTTAGAGACCCAGAACTGGTCACAAATGAGCACTCCACGGATGTGTCAGTTGGGTTGGAGTGACGAAGACCAGAACCTTGGATGTGTCTTTTGCCCCACTGAGGATCAAAACAACAGGCAAATCTGCCGAGCCGTAGTGGCTGTCCCTCGCCGAACAAACGTCAACAGCCGCCAACAGCTGCCTCTTGCACCGTTGCCTCTTCTTCGCCTGGTGTTTTTTTTTGCGAAGGCTGTGCAAACAAGGATCTCTTCCATCTCTCTGCCATGCGTAATGTCGACAGATGGGCATTTTGAGAGGGGCCCTTTGTGGAAACGTTACCCGTTACCTTCACCCAATCACCAAACGATCCAAGCATGTGCAAACGTTGATCATGTGGCCACGCTACACATTGCTTAGCTGCCAACCCATCTCCAGCGTCCCTTTCCAATCCTCCAACCACTACATGAACATGTATTTCTCCTGCAACCTGAATGATGGATTCCCACAATTGCTCTATAGGCATGACCCCCTATCCTTGCAAATCCACTATAGACTCAGATTGGCTGTAGTCTATTCACAGGTATTGGGACCACAACGCTATGACCATCGTGGATGATTGCAGCCCTGAGCTCGGACAATCAAAATTCAAAGCCCGCCTTCAGACAAGGGCGCAATTGGCACAGGTAGTGGTGCCTATCGGCGCTGAGAAAGAATTGGGATGGGAAAACAATCCGGCAAGACTATGGAAGCATTCTGTGTATTCAGCTCTGACATGAAGGGGCCCAGACCAAAAATACAATGGATGATGTTGATCAATCTGAGTCTTCAAGTACTTCTCAGGGTGCATAAGCGCGTGAGATACAACCCAATCCCCCAGGTGCCTTTGGGAGGAGCTGCTCAAGCCAATGGCAACCCTAATTTGTATTGCAACCCTGGAGATTTGTGGAATTATCCTTGACAGGGTTACAAAGCTGCCAACTGCTGCCAGCTTCTGCAAAACACATCCTCATCAAACGGATAGGTATCTTTGTGTGAAGGGAGATCCATGGAGATTCTCGCTCATCTCTCTCCCAATCCTGCGGCCTTCTTCGCCACTCCCCGCCTCTCCAATGTCCATCACTGGGCTGGTGGGCATCTCTGTGGGCACCTCGAATGCGCGCGGAATGAGGGAAAGTGGAGAACGCTGAGTATGTCGACTTGGGTGTTGGGTGGGTAGGAGATACCCGTCACACAAAGCAAGTGAATGTGGATTGGCGGGTGGTAGGGACTGACATATCAAGATGGTAGTTGATTGTAGTTGTGTGTATATACAGTAGTATACCAGATTATCCCAGGAACCTGACATGTATTGTCAACGTCAACTACTCAATATATGCTGAGGCTATCTGACGCTTGTGGCTCTGTTGACACGAATCCAGTCAATTTGCTTTTGTCCATGTTTGTCCCTTGGATTCACAGGAAACGTGACTAATTACTACTATAATTATGTATATAAACATCGCCAAACATGTTTCTGCCAAAACCCTTCATGTGAACTTCACGTCCAGCCGCTTCTGTCGCTTCACTTGGACTCCTTGCTGGCATCTCGGAGGGCGACTCGGGCGCCGAAGAGCCGGGGCCCATTGCCGAAGAGTGGAGCCCTGGCACCGACGCCGTAACTGGTCCTCGGGCACCCTGCACCTAATATGGCCAGTGTAGTGGTTGTCCAAGCCAATTCAACAAACACTGCAAATATTGGGGGTTGTGAACTGATTGCTAACTGCTAGTTGTTGTAGAGCCTTCTACATTTTAACCTATGAAACTAGGACTGTTTGCCTCCTCCAACCATGCTGTGCAAAAAATCGATCGCAGGATCAGAACTATCTTCCTGACAACAACTAACACATGAGGTCTTGCTCCATGTGGACCGTCTGCATGAAGTTCGACGCGCTCGGAAACCCGGCCAATCCGCCTGAAGCCTGCCAGGGCGGGATCATCTCTTCTGCCTTTCGAGGTAAAGCATGTGCGGCTTTTGTGGAGCGAAAGAGGGGTTTCAGTCCTTCAAAATCTGCAGGTTTGTTCCGGGCTTCAGTTCTGAACGCCCCACCTTCACACACCGAAAGATGTAGAGAAAGCAAAGTGCAAAAAGCAGTTTGCAGTTTTGCAGGCCAGTGGAAAGCACTGGCAGTAACACATCACAAAGCCGCTTGTGTTCAAAGCTGAAACCTATTTTGTCACACAAACTGAACGTTCAGAAACCGCATGCAACTAGGAGCAAGGACGCTACTAGGGGCTCCTGGCCATACTACTAGGAGCATTCTTGCTACTAGTAACTTGTACCTCTCGAGACTCGCCCTGCCGGTCCGGGCACATCCGCCTGTGCATGCCCACCTGTGGAGGTGGACACGAATAGCAGCGACTAGCAGGCAGGGGCCCGGGAAGTTCATACCCAAAGAGAGTGGACCTGGAGTGGCTTTCAAGTTGCTACTCCCAGTATATAGTTCTTGACAATAGTTTCTGGACAGTCGTTGACATTAGTTCTTGCTACTGCCGTTGCCAAAGAACACGTTGGACTTCAAGTTGCTAGTCCCACTCCACTCACTTGTGATTGAGCCATTCATGCACGGTGGATGATGAGGGTTTGGCATTGGACTGGCTTCTCAAAAACTGCATTTGTGCAAGCTCGGACCCGGAAAGGACAAAGCCAATTCGACCACGGACATGGCTGTTGCGGGACCCTTACAGTGACAGCTGTTCCTGCAAGCTTTTGAGGTCGACCGAGGCTGACTGACAAATATTGACAACGCTTCGAAACAAACACCTCTGTGTTTCATCTTGCCTGCTCGCCTTGGAAGTACAAGTATTAAATGATGTTTGCTCAAAAGAAACTCCACCAAAACAATACAAAACATATTGTCAGCACATAGCCCAGCACTAGGAATGCACCTCGATGAAGCCTGAACAAACACTCGACTCTATCCAGTTGTCCTGGGTCCAACTGTGCCAATGACTCTGGCAAACCAAGAACAGGGTGATTAGAACTGAGAATCAGGTAGGCTCTACTGGACTCTACTCATGACAAAGAGTTCGTGGATATATCTTCGGTGGATTGACCAAATCCGGATCCACACCCACAAATACCAAGGTTCACGGAATGTTGGATAGACAGTTCAAACACTGGAGCAGGGTTGTTGTCCCTGCGGTTCTCAATAGTTTATACCTCAAAGAGGGGATTATATAGATGCTGCCCGAATTTCGATGCTGCTTCTTTCCACTCCTGATCTGGCAACCCTCTTTCAAACCGACACCTGAGAAGAGGGTCGGCTCCCCAGCGGCCGCCTCAGTTTCCAGTGAAGCAGGGTAGAAGCAGTACACACAGAAAACATGTGTTTCAACGGTGGAGATCAATAAAAAGAAGTGTCATTGTTCTTGGTAATCACCAAGGAGTCTCCCAACAAGAAGGAAACATCACTCAGTATTCTATGCTGTTGGTTGTTGGTGCGGCTTTAAGATATGGATTGAACTGACCTACGTCTAAACATCAAATGCATGAGGAATGGCTAGACATCATCTACCAAATCGCCCTCATCACTATGAAAGGTGAACAGAGGTGAACTATGGCCAGTTTGCTTGGTTGAAAAAACCTGTTGGCCAAAAGGACATGACATGACAACCACATCAAAGTCCAAACCTGTTTTCAGTAAACCGGTCAATCCCGCGGCATGGCAGCTGCATGCAGCTACCATGTAGTCTACGGCCTCTTTCGATCTGCATTGAACTCGCATCCCAAACTAAACATCAATTTGGGTT
>CAXAMN010009113.1:1434940-1452500 GCA_963970005.1 Durusdinium trenchii | reverse complement strand
ATCGCCTAAAAGCTGCATTTGGGCATTTCAAACTTGTCTATGAATTTCTTGTGCAGATTTCATGGTATTGTGAGCCTCAACATGCAAATTCCACGGCAGGCCAGGCGCAGCACTTTGTGAATTTTGTGGCAGCCGCAACACTTTGTGAACCTCGAAGTGCAGATTGCGTTGCAGGCGCAGCATTTTGTGAACCCGGAAGGGCATATTCCGTCGCAATCTGTGAATCTCTCATGTGGGTGCTCTCATATGTGCTCACTCACACCAGGTATTTCATATTGTGTGCCCTCACGTGTGCATGTGTTCTCACACGTGCTCCTTTCTGTGGTCTCTCAGGCGTTTGCTCTCATACGTGCACTCTCATTATGTGCTCTCACATATGCGCGCTCCCATGTGTGTGTGTGTGTGTCCAACCCTGGACAAAGGGTCTTCCACCACCACTCTTTCCACTTTACATGAGCAGGGGGACCAGGCATCTCGCTGCTGACCTGGTCTAACAAAGCTGGGCAGCGAGATGGGAAGCACCAAAGGACGCTTTGGTGTGTACCTGCCACAACTTTTGAAAAAGCTGTCCAATCTCCTTTTTTGTTTCCATGGTGGTTCATGATACCTCCCACAAACCATTTCCCTTCCGCATTGCAGCCGCTGAGCCACCGATCGTCAATCGCACTGCGCTGATCTTTCACTGCAGACTTTAACAATGATTGTTGAAACACCTACAAGTTCTTCGGACCTTTCGCCATGCCGTTCCATCACCCTCCTTCTCACCGAGACAATTGCGTTAACTGAAAACCCAAGTTCGAAGTGTGTCCCGCTCAGCCGTCCCACTCGGGTGCTGAGTGTGATCCCCGTCACAGGGGCGCCGACCTTGCATGGGAAAGCAACCACCCCAACGCACCACCGCTCACTGGACTCTCACAGGAAGGCACCGACACCCTCACAGAATCAACTGCCACACCGGCCGCCGGGCCAAAAAACGGTTCTTGATGAATACTTCGGATTCCAACTTTCAGATTTCAGATTTCAGCATTCAGATTTTTCATGTCTTCCACTCATGTGCGTGTTTCCATGTTTGCTATGTTGATGCCGCGATTCCTTCATCGACAGAACTCAAGGATGGGCATTACAGCTCTTCAGCTTAATTCGAGATGCATGAACACACACCTACCAACAAGCTCACATCTAACACCACCTTACAACATACTCACCATCGACACCAGAGATGACACCTTCAACAACAAACAAGACAATACAATTCGGCACCTCCCCGCTGCTTTTTGCTGCCGCGCCGCGCCGCGCCATAGCTACGACCACGACATGCATTTTCCGTGGCCCTATGCTCACACCACGCCACCACCATTACCTACCACACAACCTCAACCCACATGGCCGATGCCACAACCATCAACTGCACCCACTTTTCCCCCGACACAACCATCGGCATACCCTCACCCACAACCACAACCATTTCAACCACCACCGTTTTTGTCCAACCCTACCGCCACTGCAATGACCTACGGCACACCATCCACTTGGACTTTTGTCCAACCATGTCACGTGCCACCGCAGCCCACACATCCAACTCCAATATTCCCGACAGCAGCACCTCCCCCTTCATACCTGTTGCCACCACATCATCCCACACCACCGGCTGAACTTCCTCCCCCCACTACACTGACACATCCCCCTCCAACACAGCAACAGACTGCGATTGCCAATCATCCATCCACAGACCCCCAATCCGCCATCCCCCAGGGCGTTTGGCAACCCTATTCAGCTTTTCCCCCCGTCACACAGCCTCCACTCCAACCGTTGCCCCCGCCACCGCCTCCACAAACCATCAACGCCTCAACACCAGTCCAACCTCCACTTCAACAGCAGCCACCATCGGATCCAACACCACCAATCCAACCCATCCCCACGACTGCCCAGGACAATCCATTGCCGGTCCAAAACACGCCCCCACCAGCTACCGTATCCCAACATTCAGCATCCCCATCGCTAGTATCTGCCACACCAGCGCCTGGATCTTCACTACCAGCACCAGACAAACCTGACACCACTGCCTCACCAGCACAGCAACCACCTTCCCCGCAACCACCACACAGCAGTCGCCGCCACCACCACAAGAGCCGACGCAAGTCCGACCATCACCACAGAGGACGCCACCGCCACCGCCGCCGACATCACCATCACCGCCACTCCAAACATCACAGCACAACCCGGCGACGGCGGTCGCCTTCAACATCCACTTACACATCCAGCCTTACGACATCCCGCAGTCGCTCACCACCACAACCCATTGATCTACGCCCTAACACCGAACACTCCAACCCAGACCCCTCTCAATTTCCCACCACAGCCGTCCTCCGCCGCCCAATCAACCGTTGGCGACCTCCACCCAACTTTCACACCTTTACACCTGCAGACCAAATCCTGGAATGGCTCGAATTCCACGCCACCCAACTCGACAATCCCAACCGACCACAACACCAGTACATTGCCAATATCCTCACAGACTGCAACATCACCTACAAGGAGATCACCGATTTCCGACAATATACCCACGCCAAGTGGAACGACACAACTCACCAATACGACCAATTCCAGTACTACGCCATTTCACTTCCCTTCCTCAACACTAAAGCCACTACACCAGAGCCACCTGCGGTTTCCCGCGCCACATCAACCCACCGGGAAGTCGCCCACATCAACGCAGGCCACACAGGCCCCGTCGGCAACATTTCCAACATTCTACGCCAAGGCAGATTTTTACCCAGCACACTCCACTTTGCCAACTACCCTGGATTTTTTGCCCAGGGCGTTCGCATCACCCACAACCAACCCCATGACCACAACGAACTTGCCCGCATCATCCACAACACCTGGCACCTCCACAAGAATTCCCATTCCCTTATCATCACACTCCTTGCTTGGGGTGCTGCCACAAAATATACCTCTGGAGGTGAGGAACACGCCATGAACCTCCTTAACGACCACCATGGTGCAGTCTTTCATCAGAAAGGCCGCTGCTGGGTGATCCACCCGGACCACGCCATTGTCAAAGGACTGGCCTGGTCCACCAACTCCACTCCACCGGACCCATAACACCACTACCACACATCTACACACCACTACCACCTCCACATCCACTTTTGGTCTCACACCACCACCCAACCTTTGCTGTAGCAGTAAAAAGAGCCTCCTGCAGCGACCACGCGAATTTTGAACCCTCAATTTTTCAAGCTCTGCAGTGTTTGCTGTAAACATCTTCCTTCGAATTGTACCGGCTGTTTTGATGGAGTATTTCACATGTCAGATTCTCAAGTACTTGATTGTCCAACCGGCATTGAATACTCGCACTTTTGCCTGTCGGAATTTGATGCTCGCTTAATTCATATGCACGGCCTCGTGATGACGCGCTCCCTCAGACTCGCCGCTGTCCGGCTGCTTTGGCGCGCTGCTGCAGCAACCTGTGACGATTCTTAGCTACTGTACACCCCTACATCTCAGAATCATGAGCAGCACACCGACACCTCTACAAAACGACACCTCAACTCTCATACACAGAACCGCAGTGGCACTTTCGCAGGTGCAAAACCTGCTCCGACAAGCAACAGATATTGTAGCACACCTCCACACTGTTTTCCTCCACCACTGCCACCAAGCGGATCCCACTTTCCGCCAACACTTTCAGCCACTTCCAACTCCGCCCAACCACCCTATACGTTTACCATCTACCACCTCATCCTGTGACTCAGCACCATCCAGACCACCCATCTGTTTACCAGCACCACCCTCAAAAGACTCAGACGACACTCCAACAACACCCCCAGATCCACAACCCACCACAACACGCAAGCGGAAGCAACCACCCCCGCCACCACTGAACCAACATGCGGACTGGGATGCTTGGGACGGCGACGCCGACTGTCGCCTGGTCGAACTCAAAGAAAACCCCAAACTTCGTCCCAACTGGACCACTGTGGCTCGCCGAGTGGGTTTCTCCGTTGAGCAATGCCAAGCCCGATGGCAAGAACTCAAAGACATGCAACGTCAGCAGGACCAGCAACTCTTCTCCACACCACTACCAACCGCACCACCAAGACAAGCACCTTCCCCATCACCAACACCCACATCACCAGCATTTTCCCCAGCACCACATTCACAACCGGATTTCTCCCCTTCCCCCATGACAACGCCACCGACTTCACAACATCAAACGACTCCTGCTGCTGCGCTGCTGCCGCCGGCTGCTGAGCGGGACCTTAGTGAAGACAGTCATCCGGAGAAATCTCCACTTACGCCCGTGGTCAGTTATTTCATTTGACCCGTTTCACCCACCTTTCTTTACGGCGTGCCGCAGGACAAATCTACTGACCCGCACTGACATTTGGTTTTTCACATCCAGTTTACTTTCACCAGGTTGCCCAACTTCGAGTTGTCAGTTTTCAGGCTCACTTCAGCTCCGCAGCCTTTTGTACGCCATTTTATTCCATCAATTGTCATGGCCAATCCTCGCGCTCGCCCTCATAGCAACCCCGCCGACACAGAACACTACCTCCCACAGCGCCCTCCGAGCTGGCTCCAACCTTCGATCAGCACTCAGCCCGATTTTCAATCCCTCAACGGCTCTTTGGACCTCCTCTTTCTGGTCAACCAACACCTCCGTCGTCACCCATTCCACACTGAACCTATGCCAAGCCAGACCTATTTTCAAGACCAGAGAGCATACAACCTCCTTTACCGAATGCGCGGTGACCTGATCTCGCTGGACGGCCTGATCGATAACCTCTCTCAGGCTCGTCGGCTCCTTCAATTGGTTACCACCGGCCCCGGGCTCCCAGGACAATACCGCATCAACCCCACAGCCACACTCTCCAGCAGAAACCTGGCCATTCTACACAACATACCACCAGGTTCTCCACTACCACCCGGACTTTCCAGCCGTTCACCCTCTCCTTCACCACGTACCCCACCACAAGACGCAGAACGCCTACACTCATACTGGACAGGCCCCCCCACCACAAGCCACCCCGGCAACCCACATCAACGCTACCACTCACACCAGGGAACGCTCACGGTCCCGCGACAACCTCCCACACCGCATTGGCTAACTACAGCAACATCCAACCTCCAGCTCTACGGCAGCCGCTGCGCCGTTTGCCAACTATGAGACGGCATCCCCGCCCACGGCTACTGTTACATTTTGTTTTTCAAGTCTCACTGACTTTCTCGGCGAGCGGCAAAATTCAGCCATCCAACAGAACTTCTTTTCACACTTACACTGCTTAATGGTTTTTCGCATTTGCTTGCCACCATTTTTCCGCAGCCATTTGACTGAACTGTTTATTCATAACCGTCCGCCCTTCCTACGACATGATGCCTCGCGATGATCTACGAACTCCACAACCTCCTCTCTCAGCGACCACTACCTTTTCCCCTGGCCCACCCACTCCACACCACAGCTACTCTTTACCGAACAATCCCATGCCATACTTGGCTCCATCCGTGACACACCAACCTGAACTACTCCTGCTCCACTGGATGATCAATACTATATCCTCACTGGTCGAGGATCTCCAACATCACCCCATTGTGCAAGATCCCATCCCCCCAATGTCTACTTTCACCAATACACCAGCCTACAGACTTTTTCTGCAGACACGCAACACACTGCGACATTTGATCAACACCACCCACGACGCCCGCCGTGGACTCAACAGGCTGCAATTCCTTCCCGGCTCACCAGGCTCCCCTGGCCACTACCGCATTGATCCCACCCTTGACATCCCACCACAGCAAACCAACCTCCTCTCCGGATTCACCTCTCAACGCAACCCAGCCACACCATCACCCACCAACACACCACAGCTCATCCACCGGTTCAGTGGCAGAGACAGGTCTCGTTCCCGAGACCGGCTTCCCCTCACCACACTCTCGCAGCCGAACCACACAACCCCTGGGCACCAGATCATCCCAGACCGACCATCCGTAGCTACCGGCCACCGCGGACACCTGCACCAAGCACTTTGGACGGCCTCCACCTCCATTTCCACCTCCTCGGTAGCTTGCCACCTGCTTGCTGACACACCGTCCTCCTCCCCCTGAGGCGTCGGACAACGCTTGGTCTCACACATTACGCCTTGCTCAGAGATCGAGAAAAAACCCGTCATTTAGTTTTCTTCACACCATCTCCATTTTTACCACCCAGCAGTCACACATTTATCTCCGCAGCCATTTGAACTCTCGACTGGCCGCTTCATACAACTCACTTCGCCTTCTCACCACCCCATGGACTACGACTCTCCTGACTGGGATCGCACTCCCACAGAGTCTATCGAAGTGAAGGAAGAGACACCACACCTCACCAAGGCAGAAGCCGTTGAGTCATCCACTAACGACCCAAAGCTGGAACTCACGAAAAAGGAGGAAGACTCCCCACAGCATACTCCCATGCTTTGCCCTCCGGTCAGCGCTGTACCGGACAAAACCTCTACCACATCTACAACACCACCAGCCAAAGCCCCTCCAGTTTCTCACACATCTTACCGCAACCTATCCACACGCAACACAACACAGACCAACCCCAGGCCAACACCAACACCGCCTGCAGCCATACCTCCGCATACCACGGCACCGCCAGCACCACCATCCACCACATCCTCCACTAGCACTGAGGACCCTGTCATCCTCACCACCAATGTTCCCATTCTACCAAAAGCACGTCCGGGGCACCCACCCATCAATACCACCTGGGTGCGCCCCCCACAATGGCACCATGCCTCCCATTCAGCAGCACCTACACGCAACCCCTTACAGGTCACCATTCCACGTCCCCACCGGAACGGCCAACTTCTACCCTTCAACTTTTCCAACGACATCAAACACTACCTCAATCCCACAGCACATCCCACTCGACGACCAGTCACATCACATCCCGTACCACCAACACACTTCAGCCCAACCACTACCACCAACACCACTACAGTTTTCCCACCAGTACCTCCTATTCCAGATGCGCCACTAACAGAGCAGCAGGCGGCCACGCTCCAACAAACCATCCTGCGGATTGCGCGCCAAGCCGCAGCTGCAGCCGCGGCCGAGCTCAACTCACGCCACAGCAGCTCATAGTTTCACCCCGCACCTTCACACAGCGTGTGATGACCAAAAAAGAACGCCACCTCTTTTCGGGCTTTCACTTTCCACTTGTTCGATTTTGTCTGCACATTTTTCCTGCCCATTCTACCTTGATTGAGACCTCGTTCTAACCTCACAATCCCACAGGCAGAGTGTTTTCTACTTGACTGCAGCCGTTTTTCAAACTCGTGATCTTTACCTGCAACCGTGCACCGCCTCCACGTTTACCTGTCAATGGAGAGCCACGCCGACTATGATGAGCAGTCTGAGGTTCTACTTCTTTTCAATGAAGATCCGGAGGAAATACCTCCGCAAGTGCAGGATCCAACTTCCCCGCCGCATCCTCAGCCCAATCCATTTCCCACACCCTCACAACCTGCACCATCAGCCACCACCAACATCTCGGCAGACCAATCGTTTTGGGCCGAAGTATACACCCTCCAACCACCCCACGCCCTTATGGGCATCCTCACCGACCTTCACGTCCACAGATTCGTTCTTCACCAACACCTGGACAGCCTCAACGCCCTCACTGACACCCCTATCGGACATCAACCTCTAACTGATACACTCCCACCCGTGGCACCACCAACAGCCGCTCCCTCGCCCACGCACCCATGGCCAGCACATTATTCCCTTCCAACACAGCAACCCACCCCATTCATCCCACCACAGACTGGCTCCTCCGCCTTGAGTCCACCACCCCCAGTGGTCATGCTCCGCCCATCCACGACCTGGGTGGACGCGCAGGGGCGCCCCCTGCCGCTATCACAACAGGACTATGACCCAGTTACCGACCCATGGCATGCAGACAACCATTGATCACGCAGCTGCAGCTTCTGAGGCGCCTTTCATGATTTCACCGAGGATGATTCATACAATAACTTTTCCTACCCTCACTCCCTCCACGGTTTTCCTATGTAGGCTTGGTTTTACCACAGCTTTCTAACAACATGCCCACCATCATCTTCGGACATTGGCCCAGCTTGCTCCGCAGACCAACACGCTCAGTTTCACTTCGCACAACGAAAAAACTGCGCGCTTCAGTGGATAGTCTGATACTCAACATGTTTTTTTTGGATCCACACGGACAACTTCTCTGGGTTTTTTGGCGGCATTCCTGTGTTCTCAGCGGTTTTCGGGGTTTTCCTCTTTTGACCCCTCCGTTTCCGACAGCATGACAGTTTTAACGCCACCATTGCTCCCTCATTTGACTTTCCCAGACCTGTTCTCGCATGTTCAGCTTGCTCAAATCAACAACCGGTGCTCCACGCCCACGATCCAGTGATACTTCGCCCAGCCACCATGGACGCGCAGTGGCAGCAATACTACTGGAATCATTATTTGATGCAGCAACATCATCAGCAGCTCACCAACCCAGATACCACAACTTCTCCTCCCACCACCACACACCACGCCTACAGCCCCACAGGCACCTACGGCCCACTCACTCACGCACTTCGTACACACCACGTCCACCACTCCAACCCATATGTGACTCCACCGTACACACCGCCATCGCAGCATACACCCCCACCCCAGGCATCCACCTCACAGCCGGAGTTTCCACCTCCGCCACCGCCACCCCTGCCAACGGCCGAACCCGTCACTCCACCACCATCGACTTTCCAACACAGCCCACCGCCACCACCCACCACACGTGGCAACACAGCGCCTGCCCCACCCCCCCCACACATCCCATCTCCCACACCACCTGTTCCCGACTCCTGGAACCCAACCGAGCAACATTGGGACTCCAACACCCTGCACGGCCACCAACTACATCGTACAATCCAACCCACCCAGTGGTCTCGAAAAGCAGGAGTGGCCGGACTCCCCACCTTTGAGGTTTTCCCGTGGCAATTGGCTTACCACGGTACCTCCGAGTTCACCGCCCGTACCCTGAGCAACGGCAAATTCACAGGTTTCATTGCCACCAGAAGCATAGCGGAGTCCGTCTTCGTGACCCATTTTCTCCAACAACTCCGCGAGAACCGCCTTGACCTTGACGGCATCGCGGAGGCTCTCCACACCCAACAGAGCACAGACGTTCCCAACAAAACTACCCATGCCCGAGCGTTTCACGCTCCCCTCATCAAACTGCTTATCGACCAACTGCAAACCCACTCTCCAGCACCTGCGGAAGGCTCCGCTCTACGCGCCCTCAAAAACACCAACGACGAACTGGCTCGTGCACGTCAGAAACTCCAAGACCTGGGCAACCCACTCACACCAGTCAAGAACACCAGCCGATCTTCCGCACCAGCCGCCCCTTCTCACGCACCCACGCCACCACCACCGAAACCACCAGCCATCACCGACGTCTTGCAACCACCACACCCCACGCTGCAAGACGATATCCCCGAAGGCTGGAACCACCCAGAGATCCAACAATGGGTCACTACCTTCGACCCCACCATCCAAGAAGCTGCGACGGAAGTCATCCGACTGCTGCAAACAAGCAAAGTCACCACGCAGCAGCTAAAAGAAGCAGCCACCAAATATGGCCTACCCCTTAACCGGGTCAACCGACTCCCCATTCGCAGCCTACAACAGCTGGTGGGAGTCGGAGCAGCCATCGGTTGCTGACTCGCCATCCTGGCCCAGCAGCAACCCAGCCACACCAACCTCACCCAACTCTTCCACCTGCACCGAGCACTTTCCATGCTCATCCACCGCACCCAATACATCGACCGCGCCGAGGCCATCTTTGCAACCGGCCTCATCCACATCACCCTCCTTTTCGCATACCCGTCCAACACCCGTCGCTCACAACAATGGCGCAACCGTCTCCGCCAGCTCCACATTTTACCCCACACCTACCACTACCACAACTTCCTCTCTTCCAATTCCGTCTACATCAAGCTCCACTTCAATCCCGACCAGCCCCAACGCTGCTACCATCAACATGGCCACTTCTACGTTGGCTCCACAGCTATCGGCATCCCCCACCGCGAGCACAATCGCCGCGCCAAACTCAAACAACTCCAAAATAACATTCCCATTTCTGCAGAACTCTCCTTACGTTATTGGCATTCACACAACAACATCCACCACTACACCACTATTCAACTCACCTCCCATGACACATACGACCAAGCCTGGATCCAAGAGCACCACTACATCGCCAACTGGATGCCTTCACTCAACTGGCCTTTCATTTCCCACCACCTCAAACTCAAAGCTCAGGGATGGCAGTTCGCGAAGCACAGAGCCCACTTCTACTCCAGATTAGCCACCCACAAACGACTTTTCCGACGCCTTCGACAACGCCAGTACACCCTCAGAGAACCACACCTCTACACTTCCACTAAGCATCACGCCCTCCAACTTCTTCGCAACCTTACCAAACACACCGCAGCCTCCTTTGAGGCAGCCAAACAGCTAAGAAGCGGCCGCCACACGGACCTCGAGGTGTATGCAATCCGGCGTATGGCCGCAAACTTGGAAGAACCTGGCCGCAGCCGAGCTCTTCACATCCTCAACAAAGCCTTGATCTACCGCAACCTCACGCCACCAAAACCAAACATCCCATTGACAGTGCCCTTCTTGGCCCATGACGACTTTACCAAGCACTGCCAACAATGGCTTCGTACTACCATCCAGCAGCACAAGCATTTCACCATTCCCCTCCATCTCCCCTCCCACAGACTGAGAGAAGCCGCCCACAAAACCCTCCGCTCCCACCTGCGCAACCATCGCACATGGGAGGGCACCCTCCACTCCCCGCCAGATCCAGCAGACCTCCCCTGTGCATGCGATCACCTTCGCACCCTCCTGCAGGATCCCGATACCCCTACCATCAACGGCCACTACATCCTTACACTTGACCAACTCCAACTCCCTACACACCTCAGCATTTTTCTCAACGCCAATATGAACAGCACCTATTACCCAAGCAAAGCTCGGTACTTCCTCATTTTCAAGACGGCCTACACCAAATGGCTCAAACTACAAGGGCTTCCACCATCCCTAGTACAACACCTACAGCCTTTCCTTGAGCACCAATGGCGCCTTCACAACACACACCTAAAGCAGCAACCCCGTTTTACGGCCCGCCTGCTTCGTCAACTCCAAGAACATTTGGGCAAACACACATTACTCCACCATGCCGATCATGAGCTCCAACAACTGCGACTGTTTTGCCCTCGCCAATACTTCACTGGCGCCTTGAACACCTGGCAATCCCCCGAACTATTTGAACCACTTCCCTACATCACTGCCGCCAACATCCATGACCACCTGGCTGCCACTGTCCCCCCCATCCTGCGCACCCGCTACAAGTGGGGCTTCCGAAAAGACTTCAACATCCCCTACGGTGTTGTCCACCTCAAAAGAAGAAGCACTGGCAAAAAGGCCGTACAATTATATCCTACTTCCAATCACTAAGCGGCAACTTGCTACGCATCACCAGCCGTGCCCTTGACATTATCCTCCAACACCTCTACCCTCAGCATCCAGGCCAAATGTCTATTCCTCAGCTTTGGCACCACTTCCATAGTTACCTCACCCGACATCTCACTACACGCCACCAACGATGACCTGGTCGGCTTTTTCAACTCCGTCCCCCAGCACCGACTCATCGATGCAGTCCACTCCCTTGTCCTCCACTGGCAACAACAGCAATCCACACACACCTTAACGGTGGATGTCCAGGCCACCGGCAATCCTTTCCACCACTCCCACATTGGCAGACACCACCGCAAACACCCTACCCAACGCACCATCCAGACTTCCGACATCACCACCATTGTGGCTTTTGCCCTCAACACATGCATTTTCCGGGCTTGCAACAACACTTACAAACAAATCCGAGGGGCCGGGATTGGATCCCAGCTCTCTCCAGCCCTATGCAACGTTGCTATCACCCTCATTGAGCACTCCTGGCATCAGATACACAACAACCTCCTTCAACACACAGACCTCCACTTTACTTACTATCGCTATGTTGACAACCGTTTCATTGTCCACAACGAACATTTCCTTCAGCACCCGGCTATCCAAACCCTTATCCACCACAATTTCTTTGGCGACCCTGTGGAACTAGAACCGGTGGAGGATTTTCATCTCCTCGGTTTCAACATCGACCTCCCACAACGCACTATCACCTACATGCAACCTTCCCAACCCTGGAAAATCCGGGATTCCACAACCGCCGGGAGCCAGCGCTTGGCTCTATCAGGCCTCCAATCACGACTCCACACCATTCGAAAATACACATTTCCACCCTCCAGCGCTGGCGCTGCTGCGGCCGAACTCGTGAACCTATATGTCCAAAAGGGGCATAACTACCACGCCTGCCACCGGTTTTTGAAAAAAGCGCCGAATGCGGCGACCTGTGTGTGTCCAACCCTGGACAAAGGGTCTTCCACCACCACTCTTTCCACTTTACATGAGCAGGGGGACCAGGCATCTCGCTGCTGACCTGGTCTAACAAAGCTGGGCAGCGAGATGGGAAGCACCAAAGGACGCTTTGGTGTGTACCTGCCACAACTTTTGAAAAAGCTGTCCAATCTCCTTTTTTGTTTCCATGGTGGTTCATGATACCTCCCACAAACCATTTCCCTTCCGCATTGCAGCCGCTGAGCCACCGATCGTCAATCGCACTGCGCTGATCTTTCACTGCAGACTTTAACAATGATTGTTGAAACACCTACAAGTTCTTCGGACCTTTCGCCATGCCGTTCCATCACCCTCCTTCTCACCGAGACAATTGCGTTAACTGAAAACCCAAGTTCGAAGTGTGTGTGCGCGCTCTCTTATGTGTGGTATAGTGAGGTCTCCTGTTGGCTCAAATATGTGCGCTTGTGCTCTCATGTGCTTGCTCGCATATGTGCTCTCATGTGTGTGTGTGTGTGCGTGCTCGAGAGTGTGGAAGTTGGCTTATTCCACTTAACACTGTTTGAGCTCTCTTGCCAGGATATATTTGTTTATGGTTTTCGGTGTTTTGGGACTGTCCAAACAACTTGTAGAATCTGACACGGGCCTTCCACTTCTGGCCGAAGGTAGGATCAAAGACTGGGTCTACTGCTGAGCTACAAAAGAAACCTGCAGTTAACAGCGTGAATGCAGCCGAATCTACCCCTCAGCTTCGGCCACTCGACCAACATCCACGAAATGGGCCCATCCATTCTTTGCTAGAAATCCTTTGCTCGTGGATGCTTGATCAGAGGGTTTCTACCTGAGGAATCCCCCTTTACGGTGCTTTACAGTCAGACCCATCTAACATTACTTTAATGCATTTTAAGGACAGGATAGACTCTACAATAAATCATCCACCATACTAAGCAACTCTCTCAGGCTCTCCGCACCAACTTGCTTGGTTTCACCTTGAATACCCCACTGGGCATCTCTGAAGGGCGACTTGCTCAGCAGAACATTGCATCGGTGATCAGCGGACAACTCGCTGCCTGCATCAAACCAATTGGAATTCCTCAGCTACCAACTGCTCCCTCTTGGGCAACAAACTCTTATAGCCTGGCAAGGCCATACTGCCAGCAGCTATCAGGCACCGTTGCGGTTCTGGAAGCTTTATGTACTGTAGATCCATGTAAACTCATCCAAGAACCCCTGTTGTGAAACCCGTTTTTGCTGTTTGAAAGGGTGGTAGTCCAAAAGAGGGATCAAGTCTATTCTAGTATGTTTCTCGCTTTCACCACTCGCGGTTCGGCCGGGTCCCGAGCATCAACCTTCGAAGCTGCAGTTCCCACAGCCAACGTGGGGCTTGAAGGCATCTCGGTAGGCACCTCATCGACTTTGGGAAGAACATCGATTTGATACCCATAGTCCTGTGAGGGAATGATGTTCTTGATGAACATTTGGATAAGATTGGATAAATGAGTGGAGGCTCGGGCTGGTGGAAAGGGATCAAAAAGGAGTCAGAAAGGGTCGAGGTATGTCAAGGTGTCCTTCATGGATTGCTACGATTGTTTTGTGTGTTGGAGAGTCTTATGTATCGTGGTTGGTGTATCCAAAAGTGAGTCCACGGAAACATCTTCTTTCCTAGGTATCCAGAAGACTTGATCAAGCCCCCATGGGGTCTGGGCTCGGCCAGCCTATCGTTGCTTCTACCCAACCGTGCGTGTTGGTGGTTGAAAGGGTAGTTGCTGCACTCTTGAAGAGTTTGGTGTACTCCGAATCAACACCCCATGAAATGCTTACATGTCTCACCTAATTGATATATATATATATATTATATATATATCATACGTATGATATTGTAAATTACCATCAGACTGGGAGCTCCACAAAACCTTCCTTTGCTGAATACATCTTGAAACCATAGTTTCCACTTCTAGAGATCTTTTGGTGAAGACTGCCACTTCTCAGTTCACTGGACAAAACAACAACTTACAAAAAACTGATACACATCCACTCAAGTATACTCAAATCTTCAGTTCCGCTTTCAACTCTATATTGATCGAAACTGCCCGGTGCGGCCCGGGCACGGGCATTTCTGAGGGTGATGGACGACCCGGCACAGAAGAGGACACCATGGCCGAAGAGCCTAAAGGGCCTGAATTTCGATGGCGCCGGACATTGGGAGGTTTTCTCGGCAAAGCGAGCTTTTGAAAACAGGTGCCGGCTGTTGGATCTCGGAATTTTAATCTGTAGACTAGTTGTATATTGGGTTCCAGCAAACCTGCACCCCAAGACCTTGGTCTGTCGAATACCTTTGAACATAAGGAATATCACATGAGCATAATTATGCCACTTCAGGGAAAACAACATGATCCTTTCTGATCTCTTGCATAGTTGCAGTGTACGGGGGGATTTCATGGATCCAAAATCACTGAAAAAGCATAGCTACAAGCTGAACAAAGGGAACAGTGAATTCATGTGGGATCTCTCCTAAATATCTTCAAATACAACTGAAGGCCATCAGTGCAAAGCTTGTAGGTGTCCAATGGCCACGTTTTACTTATCACCTCCCATCCAACCATGTGTGTTTGTCACAACAACGTTGGAAACCGCCAACACCCTAGTTAGGAAAATAATCAGCACCCGGTAGATGGGGGTTTGCAGACACGGCCAAACACTAGACCAACAAAACCAACCTGCTTGATTGCATAAGGATAACAAAACCACTTGTGGATATCCAAACAAATAGAGACTCAAAGTGGCAAATGATGGCAGATGTATACAACTACGGTTATCACGTGTTATAGTTTTCACTAGTGCTACAACACTATGTTATGCTATCTGCCTCTATTATTCATACAACACTATAAAACCATAAATTTAACATGATCTAACTTCTGAACTTCTACCTGCGGTTTCAATGAAACCTCAACTCCAGCCTGAAGATCTCAGGAGCGGGATGTTCTCCGTCGCCTACCGGTCCCCGCGGTGAGAATATTTACGCAGCGGCGAGTGTTCGATTGACGAGTTCCTGCGAGAGTTCGGTGGATGAGCTCACTACGAGGCTCACTGAAGAGAAACGCCTCCACCAGCCACGTATAGCCACGTACGTGATTTTGTCCACAGCATTCCTAAAGGTTGGAGACGAGGTGCAAAGGTTTGGAAACGCCTCAGGCTGCCCTGATGGAAGAAACATGAAACTCCAGTGCTGCTCTGTTATTTTTGAGTTTTTGGAGTAGTGTTTTTGATCACCCCTTTGATGTTGGCTAAGTCCAACCTGCCCACGGGCATTGAAGTGAAAGGAGCAAATGGCATAATTGGCCGTGGAAACAAATATCCCAGCAAGTCCAAAGGACGGGTTAAACTGGTGCGTTAGCGGAAAGGACGCATTTCACCTCCCAACTTCCAAGACCTTATTTTCACATGTTTTTCTCAGCCATTCACCCTGTTTTCACGGGTTTGTTCATGGCCTTTTCAAGCTTCCAGCTCCCGTTTTGCTCAAGCACCGTTACCAAAAAAATTGTTCAACTGGTGCGTTGACCCACTGGGTATGTTCACTCGTCGTATTGCAGGCCTACATCAAATCTGTAGTTCTCCAAACAACCGGTCTCTGCAGAACCGTCAATTCCACTGAAACTTCTGACCCCACGCACTCTAGTGGAGTGTAAAATATAACAGGTCCCGTCAAAGGAAACTCCTTGTTTATCTTGTTTTCAATGGACAATTTGTCCACTCCCTGTGAACACAATCATCCGAATGTGACCCCGAGGAGATCATTGAGTCATCAGCACGAATGCGCCACATCGGCCATGGGATCAATCTGTTTCCACGAATTCGACATAGGATTCAACATGTTTCCCCAGTGTCCCAAAGACTCATTGCACAGGCGTCCATGTTCCCCAGTTCCAGCATCCCACCTCTACTGTCGGAGCGACTCCTGCGGCGAAGTCATAAGTGGAAGTGGCTGGGGCAACAGGTTTCCAAACGATCTATTATAGAGAAATGGGTATCGGATGTTGGACTTCACGGAAAGAAAGCGACTGGCGGACACTGGTAAGTCTTCTCACAGGTTGCTTTGTGTATGTTGCCTTGACTCAGTCCTGCACCAGTGACAAACATTGAGCAAGCTCCGGCTGCATGTGATGGGCTGCTTTGGGGCGTAAGTCCTATATCACGTACCAAAGATTCAATGCGGGAATTGTGGGGAACAAGATCTGGAGCCAGATCCAGACTGAGAGGAAGTGCAAGTTTTATATATACACAGCAACCTTCGAGGGATTGGAAATACATGCGCACACGTTGGATAGAGTTCTTTCGGAGCTCTTTTGCAGTCAACAAGTCTGAATACATTAGCACATTACGTCAACGCGTTAGACGACCTCAAAGAACCTGGACACAGAGTTTCTGCAGCAAAGAAACCAAAAGAGTATCTTTTAAGCTTCCCCGGTGGGGGGCAGTCTTCCCGTGGCCCGCGATGGTGGGCCGGCTACGCAAACCTGGTCAGATTTCCTGCTGGCTTGACCGAGGTGCGGGCAAGCCAAAGCGCCCCTGCTGTGACAGTACATTGAACTGATAGGTCGTCTCTACCGAAGTCGCTGTGAGAACACGTTGCTTGTTTCTGAAGTGCGCACAAAAAGGAGCTGACTGACAAAAACCTGGAAGAATACGGTCAGGATGCTGACAATTGCACCCTGCCTCGGGTTGTGTAAAGCAGAGTACGCCAAGAGAAGCAAATGACTGTGCTTGTTGTGTATTGCCAAGAAGAGGTGTGCTTGACGCCCTAGTGGAGAAGTCGGTAGTGGTAAGGGACTCTGGATGGATCGGTATCTGTCGGTCGTGGTGATGGAAGAGGTGATGGCAGTGATGTTGGTGGAGGTGCGCTGGTCCGGGGAGTGGGTGCAAATGGCCTTCTATCATCGTCTCCCGTGCTGCGCGTTTGCACGTTGGCACCGCGTCTCCCGCGTCTTGCACCGGCCTGGGAGTTGCGTTTGCGTTGGCTCTCCGGTGCCCACCTCGGCTCCAAGGAACCAGTCGCAGGGACCGAAACCGCTCTAAGTCCAGG
>CAXAMN010009113.1:1387881-1404940 GCA_963970005.1 Durusdinium trenchii | reverse complement strand
GGGGGGGGTGGGGGGGGGTCTTCGACCTGAAAAATCAGGGGTTAGGATTTGCACCCGGTCGAAAGAAACCTTGCTATCGCAAGAGTAACTCCAGCTAGCTTCGCTAGCTTTCGTGAAAAGTAAAACAAGCAACTGCACGGCAATTTATAAAATGATCTTAGATATTCCAAATACAGTCTTTAGACCCTGTCACCATCTCCAGCAAATTAAAAGTGTTCTCGTCAATCTGATTCCAGTTCACATTCAGGCTTGACTTATAGTCATAATTATGCACTTGTTGAGGCTGTCAGCACTTGTCTCTTTCAAACGGACTCTCACACAGCTTCTTTCCACACCACAGCAACCCAGGCAAATCCCTGTCACAACTTCGGCCACTCCCAACATCTTTTGACCATCTGCCGCTCGGGCTCCCCGACTTCAGTGCCTCACATGACGAAAGGTCTAGGGATTTCCACGGGTGCGCAAGCTCGGTGCTGGAGTTGTTGGAGCTTGGAGGGAGGCTGTTGTAGGCTCCGGGAATTCTCCAGGCTGCACCTGGTGTATTGATCCGACGAAACAAAGACCGGTGGTCAGACCTGTTTTGCCATCTTTGAGGACTGAAGAAATGTTCATCAAACCCTGGACCAACGCTGCTGGAAGTGCAGTTCGCGGATGCCAATGCGGCTTGCTTCCGAACCCAATCGTTTAGGAGATCCTGAGCCATGAGTTTACACGAATCACTCCAACAGTACCCCATAACTATTGACTGTTGATTCATAAGCGACATCTTGTTCGGAAGAAGAGAAGAAACGGCCCTATGGTTTCCAAAGAGGTGCAGGGTTTTCGCCACCAGGTCGAGTAGGTTTTTTGTGTATTTTTGCGTATTGGGGTTCGTCCACCGAACGGGCTGGTGATGTAATATGTTGGAACATGCCTTTCATTGCAATTCCATACCAATTCTGTGACGTCCAAGCGGGGATATATCCGCGGTTTGTCTTTGCCTTCGTTCGAAGAGAATGTAGTCAACTGCTATTAACCTGGCTGGTGAAAGGCTTTGGCCGTCTTTTTTGTGACCGGATCCTGACATTTGCATGTTGGCACGAAGGGTGGATGTCCCCCAGCTAGGACCACAAAACTTTGGTGGGACAGACTGGGTCTGCAGGGTAATCATGGCCCGGCAAAATTCAGGTACCGGAAAGTAAGGCCATGATGGCCAGGGGCCTGATGAGTCGCCTAGCTTTACTGCTTTCATGTCGATTCTGGACGTAACGAAGAACACCGAGTGTGGAAGAATGCCCATGCCCGGTACGACCCAGAACACGCGGAACCTTGCAACCCCTCCGCCTATGGTAGCTGTGGCCACCTCGCCTGTGGGCACCTGCACAGGTTGGTTTTGGTATCATGGCACGGTGAGCTCGGTTTCCGGTGAGCTCGGTACTTTATGTGAGAATTTTGCAAGCTTGACCCATCTCACTGTGCACTTGAGTTAATTTGGGTCCAAGAACTGAATGACTTCCAAGTCCTGTTGACCTATTTCATCCTACTCGCCCCAGTGGGGGCTGGGGCCTCATGTCCATTCCAAGCCGACTCTCTCATCCCAAGAGTCCACCTAAAAACTTGCAGCACCACAGGACTTCGGAACAACAGGACCTGCTGTTGCCAGGCGGTGTACCGACCAGCTGAAAAGCACCTTCTCTACTCAATTCTTACGACACATATGTCAGATGACTCAATACTTCTTCAAGTAAGGACCGGTCCTTTAAACATTGAAGAAACACTCTCCAACACACGGGCCGTGGCTCGCACCTCGGGCTGTGGCACCGAGTAGGGTGAAGCCATCTCCGTGGGCATCTCCGTGGGCACCTGAGAAGATGCAATAGCGTTGCCAGAACAAAAACAAAAAAGAAAAGACAACGGAGGTCCTTCCGCTCCAGGAGTTTGCCATGAAATTGAAGATATATGTGCTGATTTGACGAGCAGGAGCAGCAAACAACGCAATCGCTGGGATGAACATGTGGGAGATGGTCTTGGAGACGGACACCTGTTAGAGTTAGGACAAGTATTACTAGTTGTTGGGAGTTAAAGCTTGCACTATCTCTCCTGCAACATGGGAGTCAAAGCAACTCTGAGACCACACTCCTATACGGACGCATTGAACATGAAGGTATCAAGCAGCGAAGGCCCCAAAATAACGGTAGTGTGACATCTGACCTCCTGCATCATTCGAGCTAAAAGGTCCAGAGTCCAGAGCACTCAGGAGAAAATGTACGTTTGCTGTTTTCTTGCGGCACTCCAGCTCACTCACTCCTTTGCAAGTGGCACCGTGGCACCCAACTTCTTGAACGGTCAGACCGGTGATACCAGTAAACGTGATGTCGAGTCTTGAGCCTTCCTGCCAATCTTCACTTGCGGGAGTTCAAACTGTGTTCACTCAGCTCGGCAAATAAAAGGCTGGTGAGATTTAGAACTTCTAGTCTATACATTCAAATTTCATGCAATGTATTTACATGTGGCGTGTATATTAAATCCAGAAGCCGCTGGATCACCAAAACAGAAGTAAACATACGCTTCTACATGGTTGAAACAATATTGAAATAGATGACTCCAACCAACAAATGCACTGAGGTAAGCGGACATCAGTGTAACAGAAACCCTGGCCACAAGTAGGACCCACCCTTCTTTGTCTGCAACCGACACCATCGTTCTTTGGGCGCTCTCGCCGGCATCTCTGACGGTGAACGCATCGGCATCGAAGAGAAGGGAGCTGCGCAGAGGCGCGCGGATGCTGAGGGTCCGTCCCCAGTGGAGAGAGAAGCCTCATTACATCAATGAATCCCCCTTTCGAGGACATGCGAATGTTTTGCATACATCAATGTTTCCTGATACGGTGCATAGATTCCTGGTGTTCCAACTACCCTTTTGATAGGTGCGTGAACCAAGTGGTCTGAACAGCAATTTGAAAACCCGAGGCTTTGCAAATGTCCAAAGGATAACATGCGAGGAGCAGGTATTGTCTGGTCCTGCTATACTCCAAACTTTTGTACATGTCCAAGGTTTCTCCTTGACAATGAATGTGCGGTGCCCTGACCCACACTACTCAGCTTTTAGAGAGAGAGAGAGAGAGCTTCTCAAGTCACAAGTGGTCTTGTTTCTGATTCACATATGTATGTCTACCCGCGTCGTAAATCACACAAAATATTCCCGCATTGTATCGTTGTATCGTGGTCTATGAGACTTGACTCCAGACTCGAGGCGAATCGGAGGACGAGCGAACAGAAAACCAACATTCATAAATTGGACAATTTTCGTCTTTGGGCCATGTGAGCCCCACCGTAGAACACTGCTCGAATCCCTCCAAAATGAACCAAGTAGACCAGTCGGGATGTCCTGTTATGGCCTGTTTTTTTGGAGGTCCAGATGTTTGATCTGGATTTACAGCAAATACTGATGCGATCTCACCAAGATAGTGAAGAATATGTCCACCAAGTTTCATCACAAGCCCACCATTACGATCGAGATGTGTCCTGGAATTGACCCCAAAACCTACAGGCTCCCAGGCACCATGAAGAGAAATCACACATTCCCAATTCAAATCTTTCAAATGCGTCTGCCCCCTGCAGTTTTCACCAAATGTTTGGGGCTTTGGAAAGACTTTGCACGCCAACAAGCGAACAGTTCCACCACCGAGCAAGACTTTGCCGTGCCGCGCGCCTGAGGCCGATTCGCCCATCTCCTTAAGGGAACATGATGAACCAACCACCAACCAAGTACAATATGGGACCCTAATGACCAACTAGCTCGAAGATAAACTCAGAAGAAGGGCGAGTCGACTCAAAACAAAAGACTACTTCTGAAGCGGAGTGTACATGGGAGGTTGCAAGGTTTTGACCTAAATGCAACCCAGTGTACTTGAGAAGTGATCGTTTTGAGGTTCTGTTGGCCGTGCCTTTGGGTTCCTCCTTCCCTGTAATTACTGCTGCTGCAGGTCACATTCCGAATACAAACTCAACTGTCCCAGGCTCGGGCTGTGGATGATTATGCTTTTGAACCGCAATTTGTGTACCATCCAAAACGTACTGAGTTGTCACTCTCTGAAGAACTATATAACTGTACTCATACCTAAATAACCGGGTAACACATGGCTCCTTTGTTGGGCCGAGGACCCACACCAAAAAATGGCCAAAATGACCTTGACGATCCAACTGGACGAGAATTGGCATCGCTGTTCAACGCCCACCGCCTCGAGACACCGAAGGGAGGTAAACCACACGCCGTCGCCTGAGGTCCCCACTGGAGCACCTGCAACGACCCAAACCCGCCCAGGGCCCACCGCCGTGCCAAGCGGGGCATCGTTTGTGCGGCACTCAACGTGGCGCCCACGGTGTTGCAAACGGTTTGACACTGCCACAGATGAAGGTCGTGTTTTTGCTATCACCAATGGGACATGCGAGTTTTTCTGCATGTGCCTAGGCTGTTTTTTTCGTCAGCAAAGTCTCGACATCTCTCGGCTGAACCCATCACCTGTCCAAGAATGGTCAAAGTCAACTCAAAAATATACGGAACCGACTGGGATGTGATGTATCCAAACGGAGTATTGTCCAGTATGCTGAGACGTTAGCACGCCAAAATAGGTTGGATTGCACCCTGTACCATGTAAGAGTCCATCGAGTTTTCTGGTGACGAGCAAGCAATCTGCCCTTGCTCCTGACATTCTTTCAGCTGACCCATTTGTCTTTGTTCACATCCATCCCTAACACGGTCAACACGGTCAAACAAAGGTGGACCTTTCTTGGTAGTCCACAGGTTCAAACACCTCAATGTATCCATGTTGCTCTGGTTGGTGGCAGGTGGTTTCAGAAAATATAAGTCAAAGGACAGTCAGAGGCCAAGTGAAGTTTGAACATCAAAATATCTGAAGCCACCACCTACAGTCCTGTTCTTGTTGGCAGGGCATCAATCATTCACCAAACACCTCGATGTGTCACGCTCCGCGATCGCGGCCTGGCAGATCATCCGGCACCTGCCGGCGAAAGATGGGCATGACAGCCGCAGCGTTGATCCAGGTTGCTCCAGCGGATGCTGAACAAACCAATTGGTCGACATGTCGCATCACACTAATGATAATAATAGTATGTTTGATATTGATTGATATATACTTTGTACGTGAAGCGTGATGATCTTCCAATGACATATCCCATCACATTATCTTCTTCTTCTTCGCAGCAGCAGCAGCACATACCAGCACTAACACCAGGGCCTCTACCACTTCTGGCAACGAGGTCGGCGAGGGCCGTTCTGTTGGGACCTCAATTACGTCTGCACTGTGGAGTTTGGCTCGAAACGATGGAAGAAAGCCCAGATGGTCCGAGACGTGGAATAAACATGTGTTTGTTTATCATGTTTTCAGATCTCAGGTTTTTCCGATAAGTTGATAGTCTTTGTTCTTTAGATCATTTATCTGTCTTTTGCTACATGTTCATTGATAGTACTGATCAATTCAGTCAATTCCAGATTTTCTTAATGTTCTCCCTCACCTCCGAAAGATCCTGGTGTCCGGCTTCTTTTCCTTTCCCAACCGCTCTCTTTGTGTCGGTCCCACAACCGTATAAGCTACAGGAGGATGTTGGTGAAGGTTGGACCGTTGGAGGTCCCAACATTTGCCCCGGCCACCAAACGGATTCGTCCGAATTCGGAATCCTCAGTTTTTCGTCCGTGTAAAGCTGGTGTATCCTCAGTGTTTCCACGAATGTTCCGAAAGAGAGGTGTCCAACGCAGCGGACCTCTCGCGGTTCTTTGAATAAATCAAATTGGATAGTGAATGATTAATTATCATAGGCTTTGTCGCGCTACACCCTGCAAAAGTCCTTTCATGCGTCAGGAGTACGATGCACTATAGGAGTACGATCACTTGAATCAACTTTGAGAAATTGAAACGAGCAAAAATCGATATTTGAATCCTCATCCTCCGCCCCCCGACACAAGACGAGCAAGATGGAAAAAAAAACCCTCAAGATGCAAAAACTAGCAACAAGACGAGCGAGAACTGTCACAACATGTCACAACACTTGGGAGAATAATTAAACCCTGCGATACCCTGCTTTTGCAAATCTCCAGGTCTCATCGCGGGCATGGATGGTGATGCAATGGCAGAGTCCAACATCATGCCTTCCAAAGTGGTGCTGTGCGGCCACAGAGGGTGGTGGATGTCAGGTACGTTCGCAAACAGTTACTAGTAGCTTCTTGTTACTACTAGTAAGGCACCTGTTACTGCTAGCGTGGCACTTGTTACTACGTTCGCTTCTTGTTGCTGGAAACTGGAATTCGGCAACAGAGACCTCAAGAGTAGAGGATGGGTTTACCAAAGCACACTACGATTGTGTCCACCGGAGGTGGCTTTATTCTAGAAAACCTAGAACTTGAAAAAAAAACAAAAGAAAAGCAAAAACAAAGCAAACTAAAAAAGCACCAGCAAAACAAAGAGCAACCAAGAAAGCAAAAAAAACAACCAAAAGTGCAACCAAAAAAAGCACAAGCAAAACAAAAAGCAACCAAGAAAGCAAAAAAACAACCAAAAGTGCAACAAGAAAAACAAACAAAAAAAAACGACTAAACAAAAATAAAAATCTGTAATTGGCGACGTTGGGGCCAGTTAGACATCCTAAACGATACAATATATAGTATAATAGCGCAAAGAGGTTGGTGGGTGGATCCAGATATGATATGATTAGATTGGAGTTCCAATGGTTCCAAAAATATGATTGGAGTCATTGGATGGTTTCTCACCTTGCGCAGTAACTGTGAGCGACTGGGTGGACTCTACACTCTACACCCGTCCAAAAAAGATCTGGGGTGTCTGACATCTACACGGGGCTAGTTTCTGGGGCATCACTGTGAAACCAAGATGTGCAACTCATGAAGTGCTGTTTCCATCCCTGTCAGGTTGATCTTTGAGGTCAACAACCCCTTTTGCTCCTGCTTCTCGAAGTTGGAGCCTCTGTGTGAAACTGCTCTTCGTGTACATCCCCAAACCACCAAGCGTTCAAAAAGCGATTCAAAGCGCACAAAGGCTCCAGGACGCGCCGAGCTCCCGGACTGAAGCCGCTGCTCTGCCGAGCGGAGACCCCCGGCGAGGCGACCGGTGCAAGGTCCAGGGCCTCCGAACTTGGGGCGTTCGGTTGAGAAGACTTAGTTATAACTATGTCATTTACTTTGAGCATTCCTAATATAGCTTCTTGTTACTACTAGCGTGGCACTTGTTACTAGTCTGAGAATCCTTTAAATGTCCTTTTCTGTATGTTCACTCGGTTAGCTGTGATAATACTAGATAGGTTAATTCAAGACTGAAGTTTTCTAGAGGAACATTCTCTGTGTATCTTGGTGTGCAGCCTGGTTCGTAGTTCAACATACATCCCACATTTGAATGCAGAAAAAATATAGCCCTAGATTTAGGACCTTGTGTTTGGCAAATTGTACGCAAAAACCTTACGAATACAGTGAACATACAGACAGGGAAATAAACCGCTTACAATCCCAGACCAGGTACTTATTGCATGCGCATGGGGTCATTGAGTGGTTGGCTCAGTCATGCCAGGTTTAGGATCTCTTAAGTGGCCTCATCTCCCGTTAACGGCCCATGGCAGCCTCGCGCACGAAAGTCTGATCTAGGGCATCACATGGTATGAACTCCCTAGAAGTCCAAAGACTATTTTCAGTACCACCCAAGTAAAGGAAGTGCCTTTTCGGATCATCTAAAGACTGTGTTAAAAATGGTCTTGGACTTCCAGGGAACTAGATCTATCTTGTTTTATCCTGTATCGCTGCCACCCCTGAATATCTTCCAGTTTGGACAGGGACTGGACATAAACTGAATAGACCATATCCTTCTCTTTTTGGCAAAGGTCCAGTCAAAACCAATTAAACATGTTTTGGTGCAGATCTCATTTTGTCAGTATGTCATAAAACTAACCTGAAGGGCCGTTGGGTTGCAACATGTGCGCCAGTAATGATTACTAATGGGCTGGTTTATGGTGGTTTTGGGTGACCCAAAACTCACGTCTGGAGTCTGGCCCCTGTAATCGCACTTTCTACCAATTGGCACAGACCTTGCCAGGTCATTCACTAACCAGGCCAATATGTGAAACTCATGAGCTGCTACTTGTACACTTGAATATCTGAAATTCCACCTTTACAGCCGAGATTCCTTCAAATCCATTGCCCCTTGCTCAATACGACCCACCAATCCACTCCGCTGGCGTCCGTATTATGTGGGCCTCCTCATCACCGAAGGCTTGGGTGGGCGAGGGCATCTGCGTGGGCACCGGCAAATCAGCTGGGCTCGACCTTGCTGAAGCGAACCATGTCGATCAAGCGATCAGCACAAATCCAGGACACTATCGATCAGTGCCCTTCATTGATCCTCCCAATAATTGGATCCCCAAAAAGAAGGGGGAGAATCTAGTGGTGCTTGGTCGAGGAGAAATCACTAAAATTCACTAAAAGAAAACTTGGGCGCAGCTACCCTCCTTGCACACAGAGCAAACACGCTAACAAACGCATCCGCCGCACTCGCCGCACACATACAGCAATATTGGCCGGACCCTCAAGTCTCGGCGGTTTTCGGGTGCCATCCGATACAAAGGGTGACCATCCTTCAGCAGGAGAAGCCAGGGCCACTTCGGCAGGGCGTAGCATGGCGCCAGGCGCTCTTCGGAGAGTCTCCTCATCCATGGTAATTAGATGGAGTCTCCATGATGGTAGAAGTGGAATGGAATCTGGTCAATGGAAGATGGAGAAGTAGAGTCTCCACCAATCCATGATAGATTTAATTCTCCAGATTCAGGTAGAAGTGGTGACGATGCATCCGGACCAATCAGCCCATCAGAAGTAGACTAAGTAGACCTTCTTCGCCACCCAAACACTTCTCCACCCGCATCCCACCCCATTAGGCTTCCCCCACGGTGGCAGCCGAGTGCCCTCCACACTGCGTGTGGGCACACGCGTCGGCAAACGCGTGGGCACCACTGAGTGTGTGGGCAGCGTTTTGGTGGGCTCCGAGGGCACAGACTCTGTGGGCTCGCGTTGACTTTGGACCTTGGCTGATGTCGTTGACTAGCGATGGCCTCCAAACTAGTAGCAATGGGAATGTGATCTTGGCCAAGCATTGACATGCTTTAGGGTACGTCAGCATGCCGTCGCGAAGTTCAGTCCCTCTCCACTCCCCCCCAAAAATGGATCTCACTGTACCATGTCAAAATGAGACATGTGATCGGAATTTATAACTGTCACCAAAGAATCTTTTGGTGAGTAAACCATTTGGGTTTTGCGCGTGGAGGTGTTCCTGATGACTGGAGCCTGCAACAGTTTTTTCGGAGGACAGGAGCCAGTGATGAAACTTCGCTCTGGTAGTCGGGGTAGTCCCCCCGATGACTTTTACGGTTCCTCAGTTCCCCAGCGAGACTGGATCCACAATGGTACGAACCAAAGAATCCTTCTTCGCCATGAACCGTCTGAACCCATCACTGAGGAGGTGGCTGGCACTGACTCCGTAGGCAGCTCCTGCCACTACACCGACGTTTTTTCTCCTTCTTTTTCCATGGCGGCAATGCAGAGAACGGGTTCCAAATGGTTCCAAGTTCCAGGGTCAGAGGGCAAGGCAACCCCAGACACACCTGGCATGTGAGGATCCGAAAGGACTGGGACCAACAAAATGTAATTGTGATTTCTGTGAAATCTCCTTGAGACGTTTGTCACACCGTGAGCATGAACTGAAAACCCCGTCTGCTACCACAAATGATACCCTTGAGATTTCCTAGGTGCGCCTGGACACGACGGAATCCAGGGGGTCACCCCCGGACGCATGTTCAAACGAAGCGGTTGAGTCAAGTGGCTTGAGCTCAACAAAACATGCTCAAAACTAGAGGAGAATCTATTGCTGTTGGTTCAGGAAGATGAGCTGAACTCCAACGGAAAAGGGGAAAGGAGTATTTGAACTAAGAAGTTTCACGAGAGAAGGGTATCAGAAAATTGTGATTGTGGAGCCTTCATATGCGTTTTCCAAGTGTGAAATTGGATTCAAGGTTGCCATATATACTAAATTTAAACGATTGGACACTTAAAACGCATATTGACTGAAGTTGTAATGTTTGAGGTGTTCAAAGTCATGGTGATGGAACTTCATCAAATCACAAGGAGTGATGGACCGTGCAAATTCCAATCAACAAGAACATAGGGACACAAGTGACACAAACAAAGTCCTATTCTACAACTCTTCATTCTTCTGAGATTTTTCTTCTGTGATCTGCCATCTGCAGAAATTACTGTTGTCAGAATGTCAGAAGCTCACTAAGAGACACCAGTAACACTGTGAGATTAGGGGTCCAGTCCCTTTTATGTGGTCCAAAAATGCATGCGCAAACAGATGCACCACCTTCATATGTGTAAATATCTTTGAATTATACATCAACTGAGATACATTTTTCAAAAAAAACACATATTGCAGATTCCGCCCAGGGAGGTATCAGAATTTTCTGACGATCATCAGAATTTTCTGACGTTGTCTGACGATCATCAGAATTTTCTGACGATCATCAGAATTTTCTGATGATGATCAGAATATTCTGGCGATAATAGGAATCTTCTGACGATCATTAAATTTTTCTGACGATCATCAGAATTTTCTGACGATCATCAGATTTGTTTGATGATCATCAGAATTTTCTGACGATCATCAGAATTTTTTCATAATATTCCCAGATTCATCATAATATTCTGAGCACCCATAAGCGTAAAAACACAATCTTGTAAAAATAAGGCGTTTCATGAACGCATATTGGCTTACCCAACTATCAATATATATGCTGTGACGCTTCCAGAGCTTTTTCGCATGCCCTTACGAAACTCCATAATTTGAACACGATGTTGGGAGCTGGGCTCTAGCCGACGGAAAAAGTTGCAATGAAACCGCAGCTTGAAGTCCATGTGCATTGTTCTGGTCGTTCAGTCCTTCTCTTCATAAACCAATGCCCCACAACTTCACCATGTTTGGCCAACAGCAACAATGGAGGCACTTGTATATATGTGTATGCTTCGACCTGCTTTGCGTGCAAGTAGCAATGCTCCTCTCTAAACATCTCCCCACTTTTATCTCCATCTCTGATGATCCCTCAGGAGTTGCTCTCAACAGGACCACTATCTGTGAATTCCACCGGGTCAGACTTTGTGCGCCAATCTGTTCATTCCGCTTTGTGTTCGTTTCCTATGGGTTTCCCTTCGTCCCATGTTGCGGCTGGATCCTCGACGAAGATCTCTTCGGTGGGCGATGGCCTCGGACAAGCACACGCAGGCAGGGGTTTTATCACAGCCGTTTGCAAGTGCTCGTGGAGAGCCCATTTGTGCTGGTCGCTGTTTGCAAAAGAGGCACGTTCTACCTGCGCTTTACACTTCTGGTGCCTGAAGGAGTTGGTAAAGGATTAGTTACTGTTTCTTGTGGGTTGGCTGCGTACGTGTTCCCCACGGGTTTCGACATGTTTCGAACAAAAGGCAACATAATCGGACGATAAATTCACCGACTCAGGGCCAGCATTCAAACAAGAATCAGGACCAACCTGCTTGGAAGGTGTCTAATACGTGAAGGAACCTCAGGCCTTCCATCACCGTAGTGATCATAACCTCATGCAGTTAGCATTGGAAGAGGAGCCAAGCTATCAAATCCGCATGGCCACCGAATCGCGTGTTGAGTTGTCCTTTTGGGCGCCAAGTCTTGGCTTGCCTTTGTAGTGCATTTTTTGGCGCCAAGGAAGTCAGCAGCGGCACTTGCTGGATTTGTCAAAGTGTTTCCTGTCTTTTTGGCATGCCGTCACCCGACCAGATTTGCAGAACTTCTATCCCAACTGCCGTGTATCTCGAAAAAGGTCAGGCGACGACATTGTCTCAAGCACACAAGCACCTCCATGCTGGTGTGCTGGCCAAGGTCGTTTCTTTGGAAGTGCCCATTGTGGCAAAACCTCTCCAATAAATCATGACAAATCACCAATTTCAAGGGGTCTCAAGAGGTCTCTTCCTTTGCCGGGTGACAACCACTTCCTTCAAGCTTGTTGGCGTCTTCAACATACTGAGCAGTGAATATGTTTCTCTATGATTCTATGGCTGTCGCAGTGGCTCCAGCGGTTCCGGCGGCCGCGCAGAAGCATCGGAATGTCGAGTTCGATACGGCAGTGGCGGTGCAAGCTGGTGGCCCGTAGGCTATATATATAATCGACCGAATCGCCCGAAAATGCTTCCAGCAAGTCTTCTCCAAGATGTGCAAACGAGAAGACGATAGACGACTATAGACTCTATAGACCACACCTTCGAACTGGTGACTCAACCAAGGCGGGCCCCGGCTGCGCAGCGGTACCGAATCTGAAAAGTCACGGCGCAGCCACCCTGATCCACCCGCAGTGTTGACATATAAACTGTTTATCTGTTGCTTATCTACGGTTGGCTGCAGGGTTGGGTGGCATAACACTGCTTAGTGTTCAAAGTGTTTCCCTGCAGTATGTTATTGGCCTACCACCTGATCAATCACTACCTACCACCGCAAATCCCTGATCTTTACGCGGCCACTGGGCTTTCCGACACATAGGTGGGCACTGGCATATCTGAAGGAGACACCAAAGCGCTGCTTGCTGGGCACAGGGAGGCAGGTGCTGAGGACGATGATTTAGGACTGCTTAGGCTAGGTAGGGATGGGATGGAATAGATGGAGGGAGGGAGATCCACAGTGACTGGGTTCAAAGCTAAAGGCATTATTTATCCCAGTTGGGCTGGGCTTTCAGCCTGTTGCCTGTTGTAATATCGGAAGAAGGCGTGAGAACTTGGAAGAATGAGAGAGGCCTAGGTGCCAGGCATTCTACCCTTGACAATATGTACATGGATCACAGGTGCTTCGGAGTGCACATGTCCCAAAAACGTCCCAAAATCTTGAAAACAAACTTCAATGGTGGAGAGCCCAATGAAAGCTTGATCCGGCTTGAAGGATTTGCTCCCTTCTTCGACACTAACATGGTTTGGTGGAATGAACAGGTTTGACTTCCATGGAGCTGGCAGCAGCCAGGCACGAAAGCTTCAACAAACATTGTGAGAAGCATAGAATAGCCACGTGAATGGCCTGCCTACCTCCCTACCTATCTTTCTCCCTTTTTGTAGACCCTCCCTCGCTTTAACCAAAACACTGGGCTGATAGAACCACATGTCGAGATGCCTGCCTTTCCGGTTCCACTTGCACCCCCACCCATTGCCACCCCACCCATCAAAGATCCACCCATCGCTGCACCCTCCGTACTGCATGCCTGGTCCAAGTGCACTGCTCAGCACTGGTAGCGGTCCCAAGATGGCCTCCCAGAGTGAGTGCTCCCCGCGCCTAAAGCCGACGGCTCTATTGTTTCCTCCCCTCCTATTGACATGAACAAATAAAACTCACCAAAACAGGAGCTGAATCCTACACTTTCCCAAACCACATGCTCAGCCCCAACTAGGCTGGGGATTCTGTGAACATCTGGAGCTTCGCCTCCAACCACTTACCCATCAACCTCTCCAGGCAACCCGCACGCTCCCTCGACATCCACACCTCGTCCAAGAAGGCCCCCGCCGAGGTGGGCGAGGGGCGTGCCGTCGGCACTGGCACATCCGCAGGAGAGGACCTGTGAAGGCGAGTGTCGTTGCAAAGGTGGCAGAGCCATGCAGTACTTGGTATCACGTACAAGTAGTGACGGAAGGGTAGAAAACATGGGTTTCTTGGTTTCAGCCTGCGCGAACAGCGAGCATGGCATGGTCCCCCCACAAATTCTTCCTGGATGTCTTTCTGCGAACGCCAGAAAACCCATCTTCTCCCTTTTTCCGACCCAACAAGTCGACACTCTCTGCCCACCAACCACGGTGCCCGGGCGGCGCTGGCCGCAGCGCTGAAGGCCGCGAGATGCTTGTGGGCACCGAGAGTGCGGTACTTCGTGAGGGTGCAGTGCTGGTCACCTGGGTGGAGTCGTAAACCTACTAGGAACAAAGGGCATCGCTACAAACGGAGCAAGGACGCTACGTTCGGGGCTTCTGGCATCGCTACTAGGAGCAAGAAGCTATTATATAGTAAAAGAATGGTCTTTGGGGGAGCTGAAAGGGAATGTCCTTTACTTCACTAATGAAACATCTATAGTCCTTGGACTTCTAGGGTAAAAGGATTGTAAAGGTCACACGCGGAAGAGATTTCGCCAAAGGGCAACTTGTAGCAAATGATCATGGGTTATGGTCGAACGGAAGATGCTCGCTAGGTACACGAAGTAATGGTCCAAACAAGGTTCATGTTCCATCATGTTCTATGATGGTGACTCGAATGTCCCCTCGTCCATGCTCCTACAAAGCAGTCCAGCCCTGGTGCTGGTTGTGCTCGGGTGGTTGAGGAAAATTGAAGAAGTAGAGATGTTCTTGAATCGTTTTCCGTGGCTGCTTTGGTGGCGACACTTCCCCGGCCTGCTGAAACACAGGTTTTCAACACGCCCAAGCACTTGCCTGGCTTTTGCTCGCGGATTGGGGTACACCCATGTACACCCGAGGGAATGACCCCATGATCCCATTTCCTGTATATCTCCTTAGTCTCCTCGTCAAGGTTCAGCATGCACTCAGTAGCTACTCGCAATCTCGCTAACAACCTATCTGTTGCCCCATCAATCCCTGGTGCATCTTTGTCAGCTCCAGCCTGAAGCAACAACCCAACTGGCGCTTGCCACTTGGCGCCAACTTGGGCCAAGTGCAATTTCAGATGAAGGAATGTTTTCCAACGGTTGGCTGCTGCCCCTGGAATGTTGGATGATGCTCCTCGTCATCTGCAACCCTGTCCGTCCCTGCAACTTCGCTACCAGCAGTTTCTCGATGAGTACAGTGCTGTCTGGCCAACCATCCCATGGTCAGGCTAGGGCCGCTACCCCCAAATTGCCAGACGCGATCTTGACCAGCTGCACCTCTGGTGACGAGTGCCTTTTTGCACTGTGGCACTGCAAGCGAGTGGAGCCTGGAAACAATTGTGGCATCGCTGCCAAGCAAATCAAGGAATAGGCCCGATCGTCTCCAAATCCGCGCATGAGTTGTGCTCGACTCGCCTGAACCCGGAGTCTCCACCCAAGCCCATTGGCAGCTTCGTCATAGCCGTCCAAAGGATGCCACCACGACGCATCCTTCACAACATCTGGCTGTGGGTCAAAACCATAAACCCTGGTAGGTTGATCGCCCTAATTAGGAGTCTAATCTGTTCATGTTCTGTGATCAACCAGGGTTCCCAGGTCGAAGCGCATGGTCCAAAACGAACGATCACCGGCCCGTCCGTGGAAGTGCTGTAAAAAACCGTCCTGTGCCCCGATGTATAGCCCCATGTGTTTCTCGAAAGTGTTTCACCCCATCAGTAAAAGACTTGGACTGCACAACATTGTAAGGTATTAAGTCAGAAAAATTCACTGTATAACCAAACATATTAGATATGTCCGATATACCAGGCCTTTGCACATTCATTCGCCAATGTCCATCCGTCGCAAAGCACTCCCATTTAACTGTCTCAGATTCCGCCCAAGCTCCCCCGCCGCTTCCGTCGGCTCCTGGGCAACAGAAGAAGCGGATCCTTTTGACATGTCCACTTAGAAGGTAGGGTGCAGTTGAAGTAGGGTGCCTCACATATCCCCCAAATTCATCAAACATTCACTGTCCAACCCTTCAACCTAACAAAGGAGCCCCCCCTCTTCAGGGGTGCTTATATACTCATGATTCATCCCTCAGAAGTGATCGGGGTTCTGGTGACCCAAACCCTCACCGCGCCCACATCATCACGGCATCTCCTGTGGCATGGGAACGGTCGCGTCGTCCACATAATCGACATCGCCTGACGGAAGAGACCGTGTGCGTTGCGAAGGGCCGGTGGGTGAAGCCCGTCCAATCCAATTCGCGCAACGGAGAGACCTTCTGGTAGCCCGAAGCATCGACTGAAACAGAGTGTGCGGCACCCCAAATCCCAAACTGGTCTCCTGCGGCGTCCGGTCGTTTCCACCTGTTTGTCCATCAATTCAAGGGTCATCCAGGCTGTACTTGACAGGGCAATTCTGCAAACCTGCTAAATTTACCTCGTAAATATATATTGTGTAGAGCAAGATAAGTCAGACGACTCACGCCCCCGGGCTGAGTTATGAGTTCGGAGATCAGTTCCCTTGTTCAAAGTTTGACGGTTCACGGGCTCCAAGATCTCGGTTCAGTCCCAGCACTCAAACTGCCATGTTTTTCGAGCAGTTTTCTCTGCCGTCCTGATGAATTTCGGAATGAATTACCCAAACCATGGGAGGTTCACATGTTCAAGTCCGGCAGTCTCCAAAGATACGACTGGCCACCACCGGAACATGGAGATCAGGAGATTTGCTCAGGACCAGGAATTGGCCTTGCTGGCTTACGCAGCATGACGCGTGCGTACTTCTTTCGGATGTTGGACTAAAGGCGAGAATCCCCCACTGACTCCCAAAGAACCCCAGTCCCCTTCTCGAGTGAAATCAACCACTCCAAAATAACTCTGCCAAGGGCACCCTCTCAATCTCTCAGTCCATCAAACCAAATCGACGACCTTTGGCAACCAAAAGCTCTTGTTTATAGACCAAAGCTTCGGAAGATCACCTGGCACGCCTAGACAGTGGGATGACCCTGATCGGTTGTGAACCCCAAAAAGAGAAACAAGGCCTTTACCTTTGGCTATTGACCTTCGACGAAAACACTTGCCCACAAAGCCAGACGCTCCATGTATATCCATGTATGGTAATGCATATGCCTACATTGACCCTTGAAGCCATTTGAAACCTCGCCAATGTAGACAATGTGGCTAATATTCTATACATGGAGTGCCTGGGCAAGGTCAAGACCAGTCTCTCGCCTTCCTCCGTTGGCGACGGATTTTCTGTGGGTACTGGCCTGGCGCCCTTTCTGGTGCACTTTTGGGGGAGGGTCCACTTTCTGGCGCCCTTTCTGGTGCACTTTTGGGGGAGGGTCCACTTTCCGGCGCACTTTCTGGCGCACTTTTTGGGGAGGG
>CAXAMN010009113.1:1337984-1378875 GCA_963970005.1 Durusdinium trenchii | reverse complement strand
CATCATACACCACTCATCATACACCACTCATCATACACCACTCATCACACACCACTTAACAAAGACCACTCATCATACACCACTCATCATACACCACTCATCATACACCACTTGTCATGCACCACTCATCATCCAGTTAGCTCTTCAACAGCTCTGGCTCCGCTTAGCCCTAGTTTCAATAGCTCTAGCTCCAGTTAGCTCTAGTTTCAAACCTCCATGTGCAGAATTCGTGGCAGGTGCAGCACTTTGTGAACCTCGAGGCGCAGATTTCGTGGCAGGCACAGCACTTTGTGAACCTCCATGTGCAGATTTCGTGGCAGGCACAGCACTTTGTGAACCTCCATGTGCACATTTCGTGGCAGGCGCAGCACTTTGTGAACCTCCATGTGCAGATGTCGTGGCAGGCACAGCACTTTGTGAACCTCGATGTGCAGAATTCGTGGCAGGTGCAGCACTTTGTGAACCTCGAGGTGCAGATTTCGTGGCAGGCACAGCACTTTGTGAACCTCCATGTGCAGATTTCGTGGCAGGCGCAATACAAAATGCGTTTTCGAGAGATAGCGGACGCACGAAATGCTGCGTTTTTCAATAGAAAGGGTGGCTCCGAAGCTGGCAAGTCAAGCTTTGCGGAACGACGTGTGCGAGACGGTCTCTGGTCATGCTCGGATCATTCTCGGATCATGCTCGGGTCATGCTCGGATCATGGTCGGAATCGTCCATCCATTGTGATTAGAGCTTCAGTTGTTTCTTGCAGTGCAGATTTCGTGGCAGGCACAGCACTTTGTGAACCTCCATGTGCAGATTTCGTGGCAGGCGCAGCACTTTGTGAACCTCCATGCGCAGATTTCGTGGCAGGCACAGCACTTTGTGAACCTCCATTTGCAGATGTCGTGGGAGGCACAGCACTTTGTGAACCTCCATGTGCAAATTTCGTGGCAGGCGCAATACAAAATGCGTTTTCGAGAAGGCCGCTGGAGCCCATCATGGAGCTGGCCTAAAGCGTGCGACCCGGTGCTCCATGGAAAATTCGCGATCACGCCTCAGCTGGCTCCACACGGCTACGACTTTCAGGTTTTCACTCCAGAGCACATCTCATCCGCAAGTACACCTACCCGTCCTCGGCTGTCGAGCGAGCGCTCGCTCAACTAGCAGGCCTGTATGTCCAAAAAGGACACGATCTTCACAGCTGTCGGCAAGCACTACGAAAAGTCCGCGCTCCGAGTTACTTTTCTTTGGGCGGGGTTTCTTACACCCTCTCCTCCACAGAGAGCGCTGACCACGGCCATCTGTGTGTGTCAACGCCTGTCTCTAAGGATTTCTCAATCTCCATTTTACGACTGTTTCGACCCTTTTACTTTTGGACTGTTTTCAACAATTCTCTACTTACAGCAGCAGGGGGCTCGTGGACGCATGGATGGCACGTACTTATCTCAGGTACTCAACATCTGCACTGTGTCTCAAGAATCATGGTACGATATAATACGGGAAGCGACAAACAAACAAAACATCTATATCCCGAAATCAGAGCCAGAATTCGCGACACACGTCGGATCAACCCGAGTGACGTCGACCGAGTGAGTCTGGGCCTCCGGACGCGGAAGCTGGCGGTGCCAATCCTGCCTCTGGAGGCCTCTGGGCGTCAGGAAGAAGGACGGTACAAGCCATATATTTCATGTGTTTTTTTGGGGGGATGCCAACCACCGATAACTTAAGATGCCTTAACTTTAACTAAACTTAAACCACTGTTGAGTTACTTTGAGATATTTCCCAGTGAGCTATTTGAACCCTCTTTGTCCCAGTCTTTGTCGCACTCCGCAATGAAGTCAAAAGAATTCAAAAGATATGTTGAGATTGGGAGGACAAACCCACATTCATGAACCACAAAATCAGACTGTCTGTTTTGCTAGACCCATCTCCTCATGCCGAGTCATACTCTCTTCTCTTGCCATAGTGCAAGTGTTTGCCATGGAAAGCGTGTTTGGCATCCCAAATGCCAAGGATTACGAAAGGGTCACTTCCACGGGAGATCTCTATTATGTGGATTCACAAGTCCAACCATCAAGAGGGCATTCCTTCAACAGCCGCTTTCTCTGCTGTGTTATGCCACACCAAATGTACAAAGGAACAGTTGGAAAAGGTTTGCGGTGTGATATGGTGAGTGAGATTGCTTCTGATTGCTGCAAGCTTTTCCATGTTGGGTTGCAGTTCATTTGAAGTCAGGCAACGGACTTCAACAGTTCTATGGTATTTGCTTAGGCCACAAAGGGGACTTCCCTGCGCTGATCAAAGCAGGGAACTTGCAGCGTTCGTTCTAAAATTCGGGTGCCAACAAGGGCATGTGCCCATTTTGTGATGCTGGACAGGCCAATGTGCCCTGGGAGGATGTTTCTCCTGTCGCTGTGTGGGTATCGACCATGTGGCGCACAGAGCCGTGGAGCAATGATGATGTTTCACCATTTCGGATGGTGCCGTGTGACCAAAGCCGAGCGGCCAATTTCTACAAGAGCGACCCCTTTCACATTTTCAAGTACGGGATTGGCCGCCGTTTCTGTGCAAGCTGCATCGTTGTTCTTTGTCAGTGGGGTTACTTCCCTGCGTCTACACAGAACATAGTTGATCTGCTCTCCAACGCGCATACAGATTTCAGATGGACTTGTAAAAACGAGATTGCCCATGGCTCCCCGCACATGAAGGGCTTTACAAAGGAGTTGTTCCATTTCCCACGAAATGCTTTATTCCCTTGGGGGGGTTGGAAGGGATCTGACACCCTTCTTCTCTTCAGGTGGCTACTGAGAGTTTTGCATCACGGAGTGAAGGTGGAAGGGCAACCTGCAAGACCAATCATCCACCAACCCAATCTTTGGGAGACGCGTGATGATGGCTACAAATTGGTGGAATCAGTCGAATTGTTTTGTTCAGCATATGCATTCTTGGCCACTACCATGCTGAATGATGGGACCGAACCAACCATGGTCGCCTTGAACCGATGTTCAGGCCACATCCTGCAGTATGGGGACCAACATATGGAGAACACCCCAACGATCCCCCAAGCCAAGCACCTGATATCGACTTCCAAAATATCTCCGGCAAAACACTTCCCTTCAAATGGCGCTCCAAACACTTCGGCAACACCAGGAGCGCCAAGAACCTTCCCCCAACTCTGGGATCACTCTCAGATCCTCCACGGATCCTTTGGGCTGAAGACCGGCCTTTCATTGGTAATCCCTTCCACCTATTAATAAACACGGCCTCCCTAATAAGAGAAGCTCGGTCGCATTTTTTTAAATAATAGGGGGTCCCTGAAATCGGGGGGTCCAAAATAGGGTCACCTGGGAAGAGCTTCAAAACCAAAGAGTCATCCAGAAAAGTTTTATATAAAATCCTTTATTAAGCTCGTATCAAAAATTCAAAAAACTTCCAGATCGAAGGGTCTTCCTTTTCCCCTACAAAAACCTTTATTAGAATACTGATTCTTCATTAGACTATAACAACCAAAGCTTTCGAAAGGTGATGTCGCTGTGCCATGCGGTTTTGCACGACCTCGGTGGCAAGTGCGTTTGCGTGAGTCCGTGCCATTGGAGGAAGGAAAACCGGCTGGTGTAAATGCGGCGTGTCACGAGGGAGTTTTGGGGGAACCTAATAAAAATAGTAATACCCCCAAAATCGACCATGGTTTGAAAGGGCGGTAATTCAAAACAAATATAAGCCGAATTTAGGGCTTCGGACGTTGTGTTTTATTAATTGGGGAGTGTTTATTAATAGGTACTCGGGATTAAGGACACCGAATTCTGACCACACTCGACCCCCTGTGACTTGGCGAAGCTGCAGGACCAGACGAGCCTGTGACTTGGGCCGTGGGCCCACAGGGTCATGAGTCATTCTTCCAATTGTTGTCTCACAGGTTTGCCACATCCTCACCCTCGCAAACCCTCGCACAAACCCACACTGCCTGCGGCGTGGGTCGCAGAAGTGTGGGGGCCTGGCACGCGACCCCTCCGAAAGCCAGTTTATTGGTCTATTGGACTTGAGCAGAACTTCAAAAAGAATTGATCGCCATGGCCAAAGACTGTCCATGGCGTTTCTGTGAAGCGAACTCCCCGAGGTCCCCAAGACTTCTCGATTCACGAAAACCCATGTTACCCGGAGAAAAACTCAAAAGGATTCAAAGGGAACAACTCATACATGCTCATACTACCACTCGCATCGGACAGAGTCGATGGTACGCTGGACACTCTGGTCCAAACGCACAAGTTCCCCAAAGCTATGCAAACTTTGTGTACATGTGGCACCTAGTAGCTTCTTGTTCTTAGTAGCGTCCTTGCTCCTAGTAGCGATGCCAGGAGCCCCTAGTAGCTTCTTGTTACTTATAGTAAGGCACTTGTTACTAGTAGCGATGCACTTGTTCCTAGTAGCTCCTAGTATGCCAGGAGCCCGGAACGTAGCGTCCGAACGTTACAGGTGTGGCATGTGCTTCCGACGAAGCTCTTCCATCGGACCCGTTGTTTCGGCCAGCGGAAAGGATGGGATGGTCCTCTGCCGTGGCATGGTCATGTGCCAAGTGTGTTTTACTATTTCTTTGTGACCTTGAAACCGGCCAGTGGAAGACGATCTTCAACCAACCGGGGGTAAGCAGATGTAAGCAGGGAAACAGTTCCATTTGTTTTTTCCGCTAAGTGCAGACCATAGGCTGCCGAATCGTTTTTCTTAGCTGGGAGTTCATACCTCCATGAAGTGCTCCACCGTGCCATCTTCATACTCCAAATCACCTGGGTGCGGCCATCAGAACGGCATTTCTGAGTATCGGCATGAGGCCCCAACGAATGTGTGGCTTTCCAAAATGTGTGGCTTTGACCCATTGCCATAATTACTTGCCAATGTGTGTTTTTTGCAAGCAAGAGGGACTGACCATCGATTGCAAGATGACTGGCTCATACGTAATTGTGATAGCTTTTCACACGGAATGAATTCTGATAGAACTGGCATACTCCTTGAGTTCCCCGAAAAGCAGACAATTCACTAGATTCGAAGCCCGAGACTCTGAATTTTCGGTTCTTATACTCCCCTGCAGATTAACATGGATCCCAAAAATCCACCGGGCTGTAAAGGAAAATCGTCTTCCACTGGTCAATTCTCGGGTCCATCTTAGTCAGGGGGAAGTTAAGCGTCTTTAGTGATTCATGAATATTCATTACCGTTAAAGTAATATCACCCCGGTTCATAGTTCTACCAGGCTTTTGTTACGCTAATTACTGTGGTGGGCCAAGACCTTCAGGATTTCAGCCCCTTTCGCTGGCTTCTTTCTTTCCTGCCTCATGCATCGACTGCATCATGCATCACTTGCGTCAGCCCCTTCCCCGCATCGGCTGCGTCCCAAAAGGCGACCTTCACCCGGCCTTCCTCAGTCGGTGATTGGAGGTACGTCGGCACAGGCAACTCCTCAGACGGCACAAGCAATCGGTGGCGCCGCGGGTGAAGGTGAGGACCAAAGGTTTGGATTCTTCTCAACATACCCAATAGATAGATTCAGATAGATATATTGTAGATAGCTGAAATACCACAAGTTGGGAGGTATCCTAGAAATGAAACAGTGGAGATGTCCAAAGATAAGCCTAAAGAAACCGAGAAAACCTGAAGAACCCCAGTGTCTCATGAACAAAACATCCAAAGAAGATCCCGCCAAAAGCAAGGAACCAGCTCTGACACCAAGGCGCTGTTGGCGACGCCGGTGGCGCACTGCCGCTGACGAGCAGTGAAGAGGAGGCATGTAATGAGCTGCTCACCTGAAAAAAGGAGTGTAGTCGTCCCACAAGTCTTTCAAGGCCCTTTTCATCAACTGGACTCCATTGGACTCCCTTTTCATCGATCCCAAATTCAGGTCACAAGTGTTGTTTGAGGTTGCAGGGTTTGGACAATTCCAAGAGTTCGTGTTGTGATGTGTGTGGTCTTGCTGGCCGTCCTTGATGGAACAAAAGGGTCAACTCCTGGAGAATACAACTTTCGCGTTTCATCCGAGGTCACGTGGCAACCCACGGTGTGAATAGACGGGCTTGGAGGATTTTTAGCGTGCCTCTCCACAGTGTGTGTGGAATCAGCAACGGCCCCAAAGAATCGCACTTTTTTCTAATAGCAAACATTGTTCCTAGTAGTAAGGCCAGGAGCCCCTAGTAGCGTCCCTGCTCCTAGTAGCGATGCCCCTCTTGCTCCTAGTAGCTTCTTGTTACTACCCCCCCTAGCTGTTTTTCGTCATTGTGTGGCAAAGAGAAGTCACGCCTGTTTCTCGTGGATCCACTCCACTCGGAACGGTTCTCCCTTCGGCGGCTGCCTGTGGCACTGGCCGCAAGAGGGTGGGCGCCTGAGAAATCCACGGAATCCCGGTCTTCAGGTGGAGCTTGTGGAACTGGTTCCTAAGCAGCAAGAAGATATCTATTGTGGTGTGTATACTGTAAACATTGTCTTTAGGTGATCTGAAAAGGATTGTCCTTTACTTCGGTGGTTCCAAAAATTGTCTTTGGATTTCCAGGGTAATACATCTCAAGAGCTAACAGCGATTCAGGTGATGTTCATTTCTTCTCGATGCACGTGGGGTCACTAGACCAGTGTTCCTCACTGCTCAAATGGACAGGCCAACCATACCCACGTGTCTGGAACCGAATGACGTTGCGAAAACGGAGCTTTCACTATGAGCTAGGTGGGGTGATTGATGTGTTTGAAGACGAAGACTGAACTTCCACAAAGGGAAAAAGCACGCATTGAAGAACACCCTCCAAAATCATCACTTCTTGGCATCACTGCGACTCACTTGACCTGCGACTCACAGGAGGGTTTTCCACACAAATATCACATCCCACAAAAACAACTCTGTTAGCTCATGTTAGCTCTTGGTGTTTTCTCATGAAGATCCAACAAAATCACAGAAATGCCACGAAGAGTACCCACAAAAAGAGTACGCTGCCATCGAAGATGCCGACCAGTCGTCTTGTTCCATAAAACCATCGATCAGCATCTGCAATCGTCTGTGTGCTGCGATGGTCCGATGGCCATGACTTTCCTCCCGACAGACGTCGTCGGACGGGGAGGCTTGCCTCTAAGGTGTCAGGCTCATCCACCACTGAGGTGGGCGAGCTGGGTGGCCGCAAAAGACGAGCCTGGCTTTTTCGCTGCAGATCGTAAAAAAAGCCATGGGGGGACGGGGGCAGGTGTTGCCATCATGTTACACGAAGCCTGGCTTGTTCATAGCTCTTTGTGTACCAAAGCTTGTGAATGTGTTTCACCATTGAAGACCCCTTTGGAGGACGAGACGTCAGCATGATTTAGAAGCCAGGTGTCCCCAGACAGGCTCCTTTGCTTTGCTTGGTGGGTACAACCTGTAGATTCGCTTCGATGGTGCTTGGTGAGAAGCAAATCCCTTTCGAACGAAATCAACCTGTCCAAGGCTTAGGGATAGCACTTGTGCATTTTAGACATATATGTTCTTCTTCACCGCACAGAAAAAAAAAACAGAGACGGCCAAACCAGAACACCAAATATATACAGGAAGTTTCACAAAGCATGACTCATCACATCTCATCACAATCCTATCTGAGCTAGTATGTTATATTAACATTGTATTTCTATCATGTTATTGTCAGATACCTCGAGCTCATCCACCAAACACCAGGGAGTGGCTCTCTTGGGTGAATTCTGGGCTGGAATCCTGGGCGCTGGAGAACTCAACTGATAGGCCTGGAGCGAGTTCCTTGTTTTGGGAGGATATGCAAGTGAGGAACCAAGAAGATCTGCTCCCCTAAATCTGAGGGTCAAGCCCAATCGGTTTGAAGGTCCACATTGATGGAGCAATGGAAGGGTTCCTAACTGTAGAAAGCTTAGATTCTTCTGAGATATCCGTGGCGGTGACAAACAGCTCTCTCTCTCTCTCTGCCACGGTGTTTCCAGATCAAGTCCAAAAAGGAAACCCTCGAAGTACAAAAAGCTTGATGACTCTCAGTGACTTTCACCTCAGCAGCTGTTCTACCAGAACCTCTGGATTCCGAAGGTCCTAAAAGGCACACCTCCGCTGCACTGCGGATCACTGTGGGCACATCTGTCGCCATCTCATCCTGGCGGTAGAACTGCGGCGCTGATACGTGACACGAGCACCTGGCACGCATTAGGGCACGAGCAAGGTCCGTTCGGCAAGTAGCTTTGACTTGGTCTACTGTGCGTGGATTGGCACATAGCTTTTCTAAACTGGTCGTCGTACATGTTGTAGTGAACCTTCATTTGGCAGGTGAGTTCAGCATTTTGCATCGCTCTGTTGGTCGGGAGTTCCCAGATGCCTTTGCAAGGAGCCCTACATGGCCAGCTCCGAAAAACAACAGACCAGAAGAAATCCATACAAACTCAGAGTGCTCTTTGCGGTCACCACCCGGATGTTTTGATGATGTTTCTGCCGTTCTGCTATAAAAAAAACACAAGAACACATGCAGTCCACACATTCTCGATCCACCGTGAGACGGCCGCCTGCGCGGCCGCGTCGTCCACCTCCGAACCGGCGGTTCCCGCGCCTCCGCATCCTGCAGGTCGGTGGGCGAAATGAGCTCCGTGGGCACCGGCATCTCCGTGGGCGAGGCCACGGACCTGGGAAAGGCTGCGCGCGAGGTCCGCGAGGTCCGCGGGTTGAGTTCGGTCCTTCGGTCCTGAACCCGGTCTGGAAACGGAAGGAGTAGAGGAAGAGGATTGGAAACAGGAAACATAGACGAGGAGGTGCTGGATCCTCCAATATCAGGGGATTGTGGATGCCCTTGTGGATGCTTGTGCATCAGCTAATGCTTTGGCAGCCTCATGGCCTCCAAGATCCTCCAAGGTGATGGGAGAGGAAGAATACCTCCAAGGTGATTGGGTGTGGACTCCGGTGTGCGGTGTACACATACATTCAGACAAACATGTTTGTTTAGGTTCAGACGTACGCCCAAAGAGGCTGGACTTTCGGACTGACTAATGTATAAAATTGCCACAACTCGACCCCAAGCTGCAAACCGTGTTGGCCAACTGGAGAAACCCTTCCACGCCCCAAAAGTGTGGAAAGTCTGGCGCCTTTGTGGGTGGTCACTGCTTCGATGCCCCACCCCAAAACAGCACCACCATCAGTGTGCATGTTGCAAAGCTCATGCCCTGCCCGCCTTGGCCATGCAAATCCACGAGAGGGGGGCTTCTCATGTAGGACGCATGTCGGAAGTCGTATTCCCCCTGGTTCAGTCATGCCATATCCCATCGCATCGCCCACGGTCGCCGAACTGGTCGCCGAATGTTGCCACTTTGGTGGGGGCCCGAACATTTGGGACGAGTGGACGAGCATCCTCAGCCGGTGCAGGACATTGGGGCTGTTGCGCCCATTGACGCATTCTGATCCAAACATTTCAAGGTGGAACTTGAAGACGATCTTAGCCCCAGCAAGCAGAAAAACAGAAACCCGCAGCAAAGGTGTTTCTGTGCAATTGGGAGACTTGCAAATAAGTCGACACAGTCAACCAGACTGTACCCAACCAGCAAAGGTGCAAAGTAGAAAGTTGACCCAGGAACGGCTATGCCCCAAAAACCACTGAACTTCAAAACCCTTTAGGTGCCTCTAGGTAAAGGGAAACAAGCGCAACCTCTACTTTCCCTGTCAAAGCAGTCTCCGTCCATCTCCCGACATTTCGGTGTTGGGGCCGGCGTCCTCTTGAGCAGTTGGGGGTGTTTCATGGCAAGAAAACATGCAAGACATGCCACATGTGGATAGGTCTTTTCCGGGTTTATTTCTTGCAGCGCAATCTGCAGACTGTTGCCTTTGTTCAAGCTTGGGAAACCTTGATAAAATATTGGAGGTGAAGTCTGGTGCGCATTCATGACGTTCCTGTGCATCACCTTTGCTGGGTACGAAGCCAATCACACAAAAGTCAATTCAAAAGCCAGGTGTCCTTCAGAAAGAACAAACAAGGAGTTAACCAGAGACCTCAATGGCCTTTTCTGTGTTTGGAGATATGGTAAGTAAACATCCTAAGGCCCTAAGACTATGAGATCAGGTGAACCTCACACACACAATCTTTCTCCCATATGTGGGGAAGATCGTGTATCCTGTTCGCTCCTTAGTCAGTGAAAAAGGCTTTTTGGAATCTGTATGAATCTGTGCATTTCATCCCCATTCCTCTGATCCGATTCGTCTACACCACCATCCCACAGAGCTGGGCTCCCCAAACCCAGAGCTGGAGCCCTCAAATCAAAGCGCTTCGGTGAAACCGGCCAGCGTTCACACGAAGCTTCGGTCAGGCTTGGGTCACCGAAGCTTCGGTCACCGGTGTCACGGCTGTGACTCCCACACTCCGCCCTTTTGGACTCCAACATCGGATCTATAAAGCTGGTCATCCGCCAGTCACATTCGAATTCGTTTCGCAAGTTCAAAGCACCAAATTGAACAAAATCCCATCCAGCCTGACCCCGACATTCCGGCCCGTCCCACACTCTGTCATTCGTCCTGCCTGCCCTGGTGCCAGCGTCACAAGAGTCTGAGCAGCTGCGCGGGTCAAAACCCGAACGGCAGAACCATGAAAACCGTGCAAAACCTGCACTTAACTGTGATCGGTCTGACGAACAACACCAATGGTATCATGGGAAGAAAGAAGAGCCACTGTGGGGGCTTTGCAACAATTCTGCGCATGCTCTGCGTATCGAAGCACCCCAAACCCCAACAATAAACTGCATTTCTCTAAACTGTATTCATAGAGCTTCTCCAAGTGAATCTAGACTCATCATGCAATAATCCCGCCTGAAAATAAACAGCAAATAGTAAGTCCATCAACTCAAATCGATTCCCAAAAAACTTCTATGCACTCAAACGCACATATTATAAATACCACCATACCACCCATTACGACTTGCGCATCTTGCGCTTCCCTTGAAGGCCTTATGGTGTCACGGTCACGGCCAACCATCCAGGCCATCGGACTGCCTCTAACGTTCAAACGACCCCGGCCCCGCTGTGAGGGAACGAGTTTCCCCTATTGGTCTCTCTCCCCCTACTCCGATGACAACTAACATGGAGGTGGATGGCACCACCTGTCTGCTACTCGGATTTCATGGTCATCCTTTGAAGCGGCCATGCTTTCTCCACGTAACCCTGATGATTTCAAGGAGTGTAGTCCAAAAGCTCCTCCCCAAGCTTTCAATTCGCTCTTTACACCCCCTGGGCATCCCAAACCCCTGGAGCCGTCGCGGTCCCTGGTCGGGTCATCGTGGGCGCCACCTCAGTCGTCAGGGAGGTCATCATGGTTTCGTGAGGCTGCTTGAAGCTCTCAACACTATCATGACCCCAAAACTATCATGACTCATGACTATCAAAGGATCATGGAATCATCTTGGTCAAATTTTGGAGACTCCCAGGCCCAATGAATCCACTCATCCTCCAAGAACTATCCCACTGTCATTGTCTGAGTGGATGCCATCTTATTGAGAAGGGAAGAACGGCTTTTCAGGTGCGCTCTGCGCATAAATGTGGTGGCCATAACACTTGGTCCCAAATATATTCGATACGTTGCATGAGTATACCTACGTCTATGAAGCCTCTTCATGGTCACACGGTCAACATCTCTCGGATTCAGGAAACGTCCTGCTCCCGGCAATGTGCAGCAAAGGCCCCTAATTCAAAGCCCAGTAGTCGAACAACAGGGTCTTACTTCTTTCTTTATTTCTTTCTTTCTTTCTTTCTCTCTTTCAATAAAGAGTCTTACCCACAAACACCTCGACCCCAACAAAAATGAAAGAACTACTCAACTACTCCTGAACCCTTTTCGGGGGTAAAAACACCTCTCACTGGCCCCCACTCACGCTCAGGCACTCAGATCCTACATCGCACGCCACACGTCAACGACGCCAAACATCTCTGGGCTCGTCCGAGTCGCAGTGGGCTCCAAAATCTCCGTGGGCGACGGCAGCTCCGTGGGGATCTCGGTTGGAAGCATATTGGAGTTTTCAGGCTTTGCGACAAGGGAGGGAGGTAGGGAGGCAAGGGAAGGGAGGTGGGGAGGGAAGGGAGGGAGGGAAGGGAGGCGGGGAAAAAACTTCCACACGGCAAAACGCGAGAACGGTTTTCTTGGTTTTCTCGGTTTTCTAGTTTTCTCGGTTTTCTCGGTTTTCTCGGTGTTGCCGTCGCATCGCGCGGGCCACGACGCAGGTTTTGTGTTCTTAGGGAGAGTTCCCCCCTAAGACCTCTATAGACTAATAGATGGTTCTTCCATGTTTGGAATGTTGCGTTTGTACAAAGTGCGAAAACGCATGTGAATGGTCAACCAGCTCCAGAAGTCCACGTCACCATCAGACCCCCGGAGAAAGACCGTTGGAGACCAGCTCATGGGTTGGCATTCAGATAGCTCGGTATCGACGTGAGTTGCTTTCGGGGTTTGCTTTTGGGCAAACCACAATGCCGGAGTCTCAAGCGTCTGAGTTGCAGGGTTGCTTATAGTAGACACAAGGCTTTCTGAAGAGTGACCCTGAATCATTATTGGTCAAGGTGGTAAGTCTATGTAAATCCTTACCCCGAGTCCTGCCAGTCACTTTACAAAGAACGCAATCCGTGCGAATAATCTCTTCTTGGACAGTCGTGTGATCATAGTATCTGCCTTTCTGGGTCTCAAACAAAGCCTAATGTCACAGCTCCACAAGAGCTAGAACAAACACTGATTTTTTCCAAAATCAAGAACCATTCTCCGCTCAGAAAAGAACTCATCATGCAGTCCTTTTTCGTGAGGTAGACCAAAAACTGACGCACAACAAGACAACAAAAAAATAAACATAAGAAACAAAAAGCTACTAGGAACAAGTGCATCGCTACTAGGAGCAAGGGCCTTACTAGTAGTAACAAGAAGCCATTAGAAACAATAGACTGCCAGACATGTTACACGGTACCCTCCGTCAAGTTTTTGATTCGACCCACCGCTCCCTCCTGTCGATCTCCAAGTTGCCATCTGTGGTGAGGTCACTGGTGAGGTTGGCTCTGTGCCTAAGGTCAACGCGATGAAGCCAAAGGAGTTGGACGTTCGGTGCCTCATGTTCACTTGACAGTAGGAGCTTGATGTTCCAACTGCCAGGAAGCTAGCAGGTCCTTTATTGTAATGTATCACAAGTTTGCAAGTAGCGCATGTACTTTTCAATGGTTGGAGTTGATTGTCATTCCTCTTTTCTTTGAAGCCCCCCCGTCTTCCTGGCGGCGAGGTATGTTGCCGCCGTTGCTGGTGTGTACGCATATATCGTCTCCACATACAGGATCCGCACACATCTGCTGACCTTCGATTGCCGCAAAACTCTACATTCCGCAAATCGTCTGCTAAAAACGGTGGCAAAGACCCGGATCTGGCGTCACATATCGTCCAGGTCCCAGGCTGCTATCCCTCATAGGCACCGAGGTCATTGGAGCACTCGAAGACCTGGGCTTTTCACAGAGACAGTCTCTCTCCTCAGTCCTTTTTGAGACGGATGGCAAAAGGGGTGTCTTTCTCCGGGGAAGGAGACGGAAGTGTTCTTACCCCTTGCAAGGGGTAGAGAAAGGGAGAGAGAGGGAGAGAGATTCACCCATCAACTCTATTTTTGTTCGTCCCTTGTAAGGTCGACGAGGTGGCCACACAGCAGCCACAACCTGTGATTGTCATTGCATCGCATATATATTTTGGGTATATCATCCCATTACCAGTAACTGTGGATGATTATTGTTAGTAAAGGCATTCCTCGAAAACAGTGATAACCTTGTAAATACCGACTGTTACTGGTAATGGGCTAGACCCTATGTATATTAGTCGAATGAACATGCTCTTTTAATGCCTGGAGATGTCCGGAGATTCAACACCTTTGAAATGGATATCCCTGCAAGGGATCCATTGGAACGAAGCTGATAAAACAAATCTCCATCTTAACAAACGCCTTCCTTTCTTGAACTTAACTGTGCGATTACAGTAATTCTAAACCATGCTACACCTAGAAAACCCCCCCCAAATCAACCCATAACACTACTCATCCGCACATCCGCATATAACAAATACCGTCAAATACCCAAAGAAATCTCCGCAGAGTCCCCCACCGCTGACCGCCGACAGAGACACAGGTTCAGCTTCTGAGACCCCGACAGCAAGTCCGCAGGTGCTGCAATCTCCTCCTGAGAAATATTAAGGGAGGCCCCCAAAAAAACTATATATTTCGAATAGCTCTCTTCCTGAGCAGGATGTGTTTTTCCTCGAAACCTTCTGAGTCTGAGTCTTCATTGAAGTAGTCTATGCTGGCTTTCGAAGGTTTGAGGTGGCATGTGTCTCAGCCAAGTCTCTACAGGTCTGGATCCATCGAACATGTAAGCCTTGCCAACCATCAGCAAGTAGCATGTTACCCTTTCGTACCAATGAGCCCCCATCAACGTGTTCCTCTTTTCAGGTTCATCAGCGGAAAGGACTCCTGTATTTTTAACCACTTCACTAATCTTCCTTGGGGAAGTTATTGATGCCGACTCTAAAAACTCCAAGCTTGCAAATTCACAGAAAAAAAACAACCACCAACCATCCACCCAGCCAAGTAACTAACACCCACATGTGCCCACCAGATCGACACCCACCAATCCCTCTGGTCCAAATTCACAGCCCTTGGAGGCAAACCGTGGGCCGTACCTCCTCACCACGTGCACGGGTTTCAGCCCGCTCCGCAGCCTGGTTTCTGGGCGACGGAAACAGGTCGCAGAAATACGGCCGAAGAAAAATAATAGCCATCGGCATCCAATAAGTAGATATGGGGAAATCCGAAAAACAAAAATACATAATAGAAAATGAATGTTTCCGGATTGGTTCATATTCTATCTACAGGATGGTTTTGCCATAGAACTCAAACAGGACATAAAGCCGCTGTAATCGAAAAGGGTGAAGACATACAACACTTCAATCCCAGCGTTGCCTCCTTTTTCACACTAGCCCCCAAACCCGCGGAGTTTAGAGTTCCACTGCTTACCCTTCAAAAACTGAACAGCATCGAGCCTGAACCACGATCCTTATATTCAATCTGGCAATCCGGTTCCAAAACAAAGAAGGAATGGCGCAGTCATGTTCTCCTGTGGCACTTTTGAGCCGCCCACTTTTGCTTGCTTCCCTTTCCCCCTCCTCTCTGGATCCTCCAATCGCCACAAAAAAGAAGTACCAGTCGATGTGCCCGCGAGCCTCGTCCAAAAGGACCTCGATCTCTTCATAGCTGGGAGCTTCCTCTGTGGCCTCGCCCTCGCCTGACATCTTGGCCTCGGCCGAGAGATGCGACACGGTTGGAGTTGGGTGGGTAAGGGCGAGGATGGTGAGAAGGAGGAAGAACAGTCGAGAATGTTGTGTGACCCTGTCTGCTCCCACCACGGGCACTGTACGATCCTTCGGAATGGACGAGTAGAAGTTGGTAGTGAAGTGGGTTCAGCAGTTGTAGAGCGCAGCAAAGCAAAGTGGGCTTGTTCGCAAAAAGAACCAGCCATACTATGCCGCGCTCGTGTTTTACTAAATTGTGCGAGCAAATTCCATTCCTCCTCCCACCGACTGAGCCCTCGCTCCACGGGTGTCTAATGTCTCCATGCATATTATCCCAGCAGTGGTTCAGCTCAAAAGGTGGTTCCAGCATTCCAGCCTTATCTTGACTCAGCGGGTCTGTGCCTTCCCATTCCCTGACCCCCATCATTTACCGAGAGGGATGATAGAAACTTCCGACGCTGACGGTGGACCACCCATCTTGACTCAAAAGCGGACATAAAGCCACAAATGAATGACTTGGACAAGTTCCTCAAGAACGGACTTTTCTCTCCACACAAACGCAACACATGTCATATTTGTCCATTGACCTATATTTATAACTGAATGTAATGGCTGTTTCTCAGCATGGAGAGTCCTCCCCGCTCCACTCGACCAGTGACCTCTCCTTGCTTTCGACAAACCAAAACATGCTGCTTCAGCTGATCATGATCTAAAGCTCAGATCACCATCTTAGGGAAATCGCTACTAGGAACAAGTGCATCGCTACTAGTAACAAGTGCCTTACTAGTAGTAACAAGAAGCTATTAGAAACAATAAAACTGAAAGAGTTGCGACGTGGCCGGCAGCACCAGCCCTTAGGTCCCGACGGAGCTGGGTGGCACCAGTAGCTCGCTGGGCGACTCGGTGGGATCGTTACCTCTCAAAGACCCAGCGGCTCGGCGTCGCAGCGCGCTGGCTGAAGCGGAAGGAAAGGTCATCGGAGCTATCTCCTTTGAAGCTGAAGAGAGAGAGAGAGAGAGCGAGCGCCTCCCTATATACTGTCGACTGGTGTTTGAGTTGATGTTCTTCTTCCAGCTGGGCGGCTGTGCAAACCTTGAGAAAGAGACACCAATACCCTCAATCTGGGGAGTCTCTGGTTGAGAATGCATCAGAAAATTGTCTTGTGACCTTTGCTAATACGTGAGAACAGCTGCTTTGAATGGGTGTCACAAACAATTTATTTGTAGAATTGAGTCCCCTCGCTGAAAACCGTCTGGATCGTCCACGGGTCGGCGTTGAGAACAAAGCCAGAGCAGATTGCGTATGACCATCACAAGGATGTTTGATTTATGAAATTGCTTCAACTTTCCTCATGCCTCCGAGAGTGGAGGACAACAAATTGCACAATCTGAATCAAGACCATAGGAATAGGCACATGTCGAATATTGTGGATTCTATCTACTTCAGGATGGTTAAGAAAAACAGCTCTTCGGGATTGCCGACCCACTTCAAATCCGGGTACTTCTTTGGATCCTGTCATGACCTGGGCAGCCTGTTCTCCGGTATCACGTTCTCGTTCTCCGTCTGAGATCGACGGGATTACCCCAGCAAACCATACCGTTCTCTGTCCGTTCGGTTGTGTTCGGTTCACGTCTGATTCTGCGGCGCCCACTGGAACCGAGGCCCCAGGCTGTCCGAGTGGTAGGAGCCCGGACGGGCACTCATGGGCACGCCCCACCTGGCGAAAACGGGGCCAGGTTCTATTCCAGCAAGAGATGGGTTGTCCAGACGTTCTGCAGAAAAAAATTTGTTTTCTTCCATAATTCCTGCATAATTCCTACCATGCCAGGGAAAATGATCATCATGCTCTCTAATCTAAGTGACACCCTCTTGATGAGAAAGTTCTCCTCAAACTCAGGAGAATGGGAAGCGCTCTGTCTCTGGGTATGACCACAATGCATCGACGATCTCGAGGCAGGAATCGCAGGTGGTGCAGGATGTTGTATCAACTCTACCATCCGCATGGTAGATCAAACCTCTACCAAATCCTCTGAGGCACAATCTGTGTCACCCCTATCGAACCCAAACCAGTTGATCGCTACGGATTTGGTAGATCAACATCGATTCTGGAAGAGGGTTGGTCTTGTTTAAACATATTTAAACACATCATCTCGGGCACCCCCCGAGTGACGGTCTTCGCGGCGAGGCTTGGACAATAGAGGAATTTGGGCCGTTTGGACAAAAGCGACCAAGCACCAGCTTACCAGCCAAACCATTGGTTGAGACTTCTGCGTGGTCTACGCAAAGCTGCTATACACCTCTGGACCTCTCGTGGACGAGCGAAGAGCACCATGCAATACCAAGCAGGTCAATACACGGTCCCGGTGCCAACAAGTCCTCTGGCCTCTCATCATCCTCCACCGGCGAGGTCACCGGCGAAGTGGCCACCGGGATCTCCTGTGGGACGATGGGGGATGAACTCCCGGCGCATCGCCTGAAAAAAGAAAAAACAACAAGTAAAATATACAGTATATCCGGTCCAATATACTTCACCCATGTTCCATGTTCACCCTTTATGGTTGAACTTATGATTCTGAAGTCCTTCAGTCTGAAAACCCTAGGCCCTTCTTCTTTTGACATGTTTTGCCCTCTTTGCATGGCATGAGGACCCTTGACTGTGCCATGCCATCCGTCTGTCTCCTAGAAGATGGATTAAGGAGAGCGAATACATGCGATTACCTTGCATTCATTGGAGGCAAAGCCTCAGGGTCCATGCTCTACGACTTCAGGTTCCCCTTGCTCTAATTCAGTGCAACCTCGCGTTAAAAACAGGTGAAAAACCGCAGAATGGGAAGCAACCTGGATCGCTCTCCCCCTGACCGTGCCGAATTCTCCAGAGCGAACGCAGTTTCCGGGGTCGCTCAGGTCGCTGGTCCCAGAGGCAGTCGCCTCTTCGACCCCCATCTTGTCAGGACATCATAGAGTCTGTGCCATCTACTCTGCAACCACTGTAATTGTCCCGGGTGAAATTACTATTATGTTTGGTATTGTTTGGTGCTTTACTGGGCATCCTTTAGAGAGATGCTGGCTCTGAAACGACTTGTAAATTGGTGGCTCGCCAATTCGGAAGCGCTCCCAGCCGGGAAGATAGGCCATCATCATCCCACAATTCGAAGAGGGAACAAATTCGCTCTTTTCTTGGGTGGCGTCAAAATCCTGTACCCAAAGGCAACATTCACCTACACTGATTTGGGCTCTTTATGATGCCTGGAAATACCCAGCAGATGACTCTGCCCGCCCCAGATCAGCTGTGCTCCTCTCGACCATGCGGCCTGAGGCCGAGAATGCAGGCAATGTGCCAGTCTTCTGCACAACGGCTGAAAAGGCTTGGTATCTAGTATCTACCACAGATCTGGGTCTAGGTCAATGAAGCACCTTCACATGTGGGAATCATGTGGGTCATGTGAGTGTAGAAGAATTAGACTGGGTGGGTGAATACGTTTTGGGGCATCTCAGGGCAATTCCTCGACTGGCACAACTGCCACCCGGCCCCTTCACGACAAATCCTGTCAAATCCCAACCAATCGCTGAACGAAGAAATTGGAAGACCCATATATCTTAACTGCGAAAATCAAACTGAGTGCCTCCAGTTCCTGTGGTGAAGGATGGAGTTCTTTACCTCAACCCATCCATCAAAAGGGACATGATTCCGCAGGCTCCACAGGCTGCACTGATGAGTAATTCAGCTATCTGCCACGACCACCTTCGAAAAAGGAACGCTTTTCATGTCAGTAGTCTTCTCCACAATCATGTGCGTGCCACTTCAAGCAGTTTCAGTGGTTGTGCATGGTTGTGCTGCTATTATCTGTTCTTGCAATTTCTAATGGTGCATCGATTGTGTTTGTGGTCTATTGCACCATTCTTAAGTCTTAGGTCCTTGATGCTTTGGTCCCCCATCTCCACCCTTGTGCGGCACTTGGTTGGCGCTGCGGTTGCCTTTTCCGAAGAACCCGAAACCGGCGCCCCCGGAGAAATGGCCTTGGGTGCTCCGCAGGAGAATCGACCGGGCTCGTTGGCAGCGGCACTTCCTGGCGCCGAAACCAGTGCACTCAAGCGGACGGGTTCCGCGAAGAAACTCCGATGGAGAAGAGGATCTTCTTGTCAGTGTAGGCAATGGATAGGTTGAACATGGTTGAACAAAGCGGCCCCACAACCAGCCAACGGAAAAAATAGAAGAAACAACGGTTCTCACCGTGATCAACTGCAGGAGCCAATCTTTCAACGGAAGCCCGGTTTTTACTCTCTGCGAAGACAACTCTTTCTTCCAAAGGTGGCACTCGACCACCCGACCGGGTTGGACCTCTGACCGGACTGTACGGTTTGCTCGTGTTTCTCAATGGAACCAAAGAATAAAGAGAAGCTCAATGCCATTGTTGACTTGTTCACTTGCTACAGCCAGAAGGTGCCATTTCATTTCGACACCATGCGAATGCCCAAGCATCTGAATTCTCGCAAGTCAAGAACCTTGACCAACTCCAGATACTTGCATAAAATATGACCCTCTACAGGCCCTACAGGGTATCATCTATACACCTGCAAGCAAAATCTTCCCCACAACTGAAGGTAGATAGAAAGGCAAAATCATGCAACATCTATGCAAAACAGTTCGAAGCCATGTTGTTCTCGCCACTTCCACAAGCTGGCTCTGGCCCGTAAACCTGAAAAACTCTGGCCATCGGTGTCAATTTTGGAGCCAAACTCCCTGTCTCCGCCCCTCAAGTCATCCCCACCTCACCCACTTGGTACCTGACGCGGATTTCCGGCTCGCTCAAGGCGGCCGGTTCGGAGTTTCGGGTCCAACGGTGTGGGGTCTTAAACTAGACCCGCCCGCCAGTCAGTCTCCAGCGAGACAAAGACGTGGTCTGTCACTGAGCTCTGCCACTCAGCAAACCTGTGCTCATCATCTAGCGCTTAACGTCGAGCTATATAACCCATAATCATCCACTGAGAGCTCTCGCTAGGTCTCGGCCAATCGAGTTCCAAAAAAACATGTCAATGCACCAAACACCCACATGAGGCTGAAGCTCACCTTTCATATCAAGTCTAGGGTCAAAACACTTTTTTCCGAGTGCACAACAACAAGCGCTGCAAAACACAGGCCTGGATCCTAGGCTTGAGGCGGTCTGAAAAAACAACATCTGTGCTTGGAATCTGTGGCAATGGGTCAATCCCCCGTTGCTTGTCGCACAAGTCGCATGCGTATATATTCATCAACATGTTCGACCGATCAAAACAAGATCTTCAGCAGCATCCTCAACATCCTGAATCACCCACGACGCCGTCCACCCACGGCTCCCTTCCGGGTTCCGGACTGTCAGAGGTTCATAGTGAACTACTCAGGGTGACTAAAAGGCCATCAAACTCAGGGTGACTACTCAGGGTGTCATCCAACTCTCAAAGTAAACAAGTATCAATAAGAGCCATCCAATTCTCAAAGCTGAGAAATTTCCGCCCCCCCAACCCCCCTATACCACCCGTCAGGCCCGTCAGGCCTCATGTCATGCGGTGAGTCCACAGGAGATGTGGGCAACGGGACTTCCTGCAGCTGAGACTGGGGATCAGTGTGGTCCAGCGTGGTCTCAGCATGTCTGTGGCTACACGAAGTACATGTAGGTGGGTATCAACACAAGGATACCCGCAGGCACCAACCAAGTGGGTTTCACTTCATGTCCACTTGCCTCAGGCATTCTGGGTTGATCTACGATAATAGTCGAACAGTTCTCCCCCATCATAGGGCTACTATTTGGCTGGCTTGTTTTGCTACAAATGGTAAGAAGCTTTGCAATGGAAAATAGACAATCCCAATCCACAAATCATGATCTCCCAAGCTCACAATTGCTCAAGGAACTGGCAAAAAGATGCAAAACATGATACTGTATTCCAAACAGATTCTCTAGAAGGAACTATTAGGAACTGTTTAATTGGTGACACCACACGCCACCGTCCAGGGTGTCCACATGGGTGTCCACATGTGTCCACCAAACCTCAAAATGGAAAGACCAGACCTCGGATCCGTCGGACGCTGGACACTCCCCGCAGCTCCGTTTTCAATCCCCGCCGGTGCCCGGAGCTCCCGGTGACCGCCCTCCCGAAGCCCGGGGGGTGTTTTGGGCCTCGCCGGGCGCAAGCCTGCGTGAGAAAGGCGGTCCATCCCAAATGGTACGTTACAAACATGTTTTTCTTCATCTTTCTTCCATGTTCTTGCAGCAGTTCTTTGGGATGGCGATGGTACCAAAATTAACCCGACTGAAGTCAGGTCCTGGAGTGGGTTTGAGGAAGAACATGTCCCACAAAACAGCATAACTAGTGGCTTTGAGGGTCCTCTCAGTTGCCATGGGATCGAGGGTCTAATGCATCTCAACCAGAAATGAGATCTATACACTCACTCCTCAGAGTCCGTTGGGTTTGGTAGAGAGATGTGCTCCATCCTGTGGAGCACAAGGAGTTACAGTTCTACCCAAAAGTTCCTGCCTTTATAGAGAATGGCTGATCACGGATGAGTTCCATCCTTCATTCCACTTCCAGGACGGATTCGGACTGCGAAATAGGACTTTGACATATAATATCAATCCAGTGAATCGTGATCCTCACATGTCTTATGAAAGCTTGATGAACTCCAAACAACATGTCTTTTCATGTAAAGGGGACAATGGTCGCTTGGCCCAAATGGGTATTCAATGGTATTCAGTATTCCTTGCTTCAGATGGCTTGCCTCATCAACTGCATCCCTCCCAGCTTGAGTCCAAGCATGTCCAAGCCCAACCAACCTAAATTCAACCCACTTCAAACCAAAAAGCAAGCAATCCAACTAAAGTCCAACCCAAAATCCAACCCTTCAACAACTGCTTCTGACCAACCAGAATCACCAAACCCTTACTCACCGGCCTGCCATCCAGCGAGGGCGCTGGGGAGGTGGGCAACGGCACGTCCTGTCGCGCGGCACACCAAGGGCGCGACTAAAGCCGTCCATGGTTTGGGTGTCAAAGTGTTCGACCCATCTATACCCGCCAGGGCCACCAGGGACCTGCTCTGGCCGCCTCCCTTTCTTGACGCGCAGCCCCATCCTGACTTAGTATGAGGTTCCCCAATGTCTGCAGGTTGGAAAAGGTCGGGTGGGTTAAAAAACACAAAAAGAGTTTTCTTTGGTGCGGCAACTAGAGCATCTGCCCAGGACGTCCTCTCCAAATCAATCCTGTCGACTTCCCCCCTCTTTCAGCCTGCAGAGGGATTTTTCATGTCAATGGCATCCCTACACTGGTCTATGGCGTCTGTGGTGCTTGGTTTTCACAAGGTCCTTTGGTCCTCTTGCTTCCGTGCAGTCCTTCCTGGTCATGAAACACCATGCAGGGCATCATGCATCCCGAACCAGGCCTAAATGAAGAGCAAATGATGGAAATAGATGGAAATAGAATGACATAGAAGCATGGCACAAAAGAAACATTAACATGTCCCAAATGCCTTGCGCAGTGTCCCTGTGTGTTCAACAAACGATATTCATTGATAGAGGCAGTGGTCTCACTCAAGCTAGTGTAATACCCTTTTCACTATACCTGTCAGCTACTCCGGTCTCTTTGCACGTCAGTGGCATGGACCAAGCCATCACCGCATTTTCTCGGTGCCCTGGCAGGATGCTGAACGATCCATGCCAAGCCAGGTGACCCAGACGGCCCCGGCTAATCCTTCCTTCCCGATTTGTCCCCTGTCGTCCTCCAGCCCTACCAGCCTTGGTACACCATCGAGGACGGGGCACGACAGGGCGGTCAACAAGAAACCGCAAAAGCAAACGACAGGGCGCCGTGAGACAGTACTAAGACATTTTGGGTCAATGTTCTACCTCGGTCGCGGGGTCCTCATAAGAGAATGATGCTGCCACTGCCACGTGATGTTTATTCCATCAAAATCATTAAGACGAGTGAAGAGACTGGACCCTCCATGTCCTGCTGCCAAACCCAAACTGGTACTCACCATATTGGGTGTGAAATAGGTTGCACATAGACCAGTCATGACCAGTCTACCTATAGGTTGGAGATCTTCCTAGTAAAATATACACCCATATCATATCACCATATCTCACTTGCAAACCGGAACCCCTTTCCAGCCGAGCACTTGGGTGCCAAACCCATCGTCCGAGGCCACCGGGGAGGTCGGGAGCGGCACCTCCTGCCGCGGCACAGCACCACCCGGGCCGCCCAGTCGAGAGACCAAATGACCTCTGGACGCCTCCACATGAGACGTCTTGGGATGGGTTTGGCCTTGACCCAAATCTAGGTAGGCAATGGTAGGAAAGCTACCCTCTCTGGACAAAAATATTTGGTATAGTAGGCAAATATTGACTTTTTGGGGTGCAGAAGAGCCCTGTGAGCCAATCTGTTGCGTCCAAACTCAATCTTGGAGCTTCCAGACATGCGGAAGAGTCAATACGCGCAAATATGTCACAGCTATGATCCCCACACATTAGCCCCAAACATTCCATGAGAAATGTGTCCCCCGCCTGAGGGTCTGAACCAAAAACAATGACTCCAAACCGACACATCATGGCTCCGGGTACATGCCTCTGTGGATCCGCTCCCCCAAAAAGCGGCTCCGGAGGCTTCCAGCAGCAACTACTCTGCCCGGTGGACGAGCGACGGCCATCGCGGTGACCGGGTGGGTGAGCCCAAAACAAATGTTCACCGTCAAGCGCGAGTGCCCTGCTGCGCTCACAACTGATGCAACTTGGGGTTCAGGAGGCCCTTTGGATGGAGACCTACGGATTGGATTTATGAGGCACCAATGTGGTAAGTTGGTTTCAGAACATTGACCAGTTCTACTGCACCACGTACAGCAACTAGATCGAACGAGCAGTTGAACCCTTTTGGAACGTCTGGAGCGGGAGGTGTGAAGGGGGAGCAAACAAACAAGGAAAAAGATTGCAAAATGGTTGGACACACAAAAAGATATGGAACCAAATCATAACTATGGCATATTGGGCTTCGGATTTCTCCATACTCATTCTATGAAAATCCACCAGCACCTTCAAAGGGGTCTCCAATCGACTACCCTATAGACTGCTTAGGGATCTCCATTTTTCGCACCTTTGAAGGTACAGGCGTCCATATACATGCCTGCCATGTATGTCTTGTATACCTTTGAGACACACATATTCATCAACGGCCCATATCACAACATCTCGATTGAATCCTCACGGCCTCGTTGCCTCGTTGCCCACGGAACCGCTCCTCTCGACCGCGCACCGGCCTCCTCCAGCGGTGCGGTAATGATCCGACCCCGCGAACAGGCCGGAAGGCGAAGGTTGGTGGGGTTCGGTGATTTCACGGAAGAAACGGAAGTTGCCAAACAGTAAGAAATGAAACGGTGTAAATTTGCCCAGAGATTAGACAAAACATCAAAACATATCAAAACATGTAGGCCAAAGTGTGAAGCAACCTCAATCCCCTTCTGGACACCTACTTGATTGGAATATCCACGTTGAAGACGGGGGCGGGTCGTCAACGTCCCTACCCGGGCAGGAATTCACACAGACAAGTGACAAGTCTTTGGACACACTCTGTGCGCCCCTTCTATACCAACTAGACCAAATGAGGGTGGATGCCAATTTGCTGCATAGCCGGGGGTCATGTTTCACGCGGACACTTCCAAGCAATTTGCTCTCGTTCAAAAAGAACAACATCTGTCCACAGATACTGAAAGGTCGGAATAGTAAAAGGTGCCTGAGTGTGGTATACAGTGTCTTATTATTAATGCAGGAACCGCCCACTTGAACTTGAGTTGGGGTGTCTGGACCCCGCAAAAAAGAAGGCAGACTGCTGACTGCCACTCAAACGAATTCGTTGAATTCTGGGGTTGATGTGAAGAACCAAATGCTTTCTGCTTGAACTTGTGGATGTTCAAACCTTGGTTGCACGCCTCCTGAAGTTGGAAGATCTTGGAAGGAACAGATTGTGAAAACATGAAAGAATCACTAACCACCTTATCTCCCACAAAGTCTTTCTACGAATGATCATCCTGAAACCCACTTCTTAGGCCCAGGATTTTCAGCCTTTCAACAGGCCATTAATGAGATCGCCGGTGAAACACGAGCGAACGCCGAGCGCCCCCAAATGCTGAACCCAAAGAGAGATGTTTTCCCCAACTAGAGAGGTTCAAGAGTCCAAGAGTTCCAATACAAGCGTTGTTCCAAATTAGTTCTACTTGCAATGGCCTCCAACCTAAGAGCAATGGCTTCCAACCTACTAGCGATGGCCTCCAACCCACTAGCAATGGCCTCCAACTTCATAGCGATGGCCTCCAACCTAGAAACAATGGCCTCCAACCTAATAGCGATGGCCTCCAACCTAATAGCGATGGCCTCCAACCCACTAGCAATGGCCTCCAACCTATAATGTTGTTGTTTTAGCTTCAAGTTGAACTTGAGCACTTTACAACACTGCCTTTTTCGGGGAAGGAGAAAATCGGACACGTGTCACCAATGTGAACTCCGGACAGCACGGGACACACGCAACCGCCACACGTGTTGAAACAACGCTCCCAGCCGTGGTCGCCTGGGCGTCGAGGGCGCCATGGCCTCGCGCTCCACCTGGCGGCGCGTGGAATTCGCCCGAGAACGGTCGGAGGACTCGTACCTGTCACAGTCGATCCGTCCCAGGCCTTTGCCTGGTCGGAGTCGAGGTCAAAAAAGAAAACAAAAAACAAATAAACATGTTCAAAAATGGTCTGCAATGGCATTGCAGCAACGCTGTCGTTTGGCTATGCCCACCACTAAGTGCTCCGAACAAAAGATGTCAACGGGAGAACTGGTGGATTGGAAGATGGACTTATTAAACCACGCAAATAGAAAATACATGAAAATAATAGACAATAGAATAATATAGACACCTCTTCACAGGAGGTAGCAGCTTGAATAGCTTGAAAGGACTCTTCCACCCGCCCCAAGCTCACGCGTTGCCATCCCCAAGATTCCAAAGCCCTTGCAGTTGCCCCACACCCTCGTCCTTTCAACCCATCACAACCCTACTCAGGTTCGCGCCAAAAACACCGCGGCCACGGAGCCCACCACACTCGCCACACTGCCGGGCCTGGCGCAGCTCCGTCTCGGTGAAGATCTCCGTGGGCATCGCCTCGGTAGGCACCGCCTCCGTGGGCACGGGCACCTGCGGAGCGCGGAGCGGCGTGAACCGGCGACGACGTACGGCCAAGGATGCATCGAAAGGGTCCAAGGGACCCCTGAACTCCAAGAGCATAATTTGGAAACGTTCAAACAAAATGAAACAAAACAAAGTGCATGTATGTTGCTCTTAAAGGATTGAAGATTTGAAAACATCAAAGTCATCCAAGGTGTTCATTCTTGTTTATGTGTGCGTGTGTGATATGATATTCTGAGCTGATTAAAGAATGTTCTGAAGAGCCGGTTTTGACAGACATAGTGACTGGTTCAAGTTGTTCAGGCTGGTTTGTCAAAGAGAAACAACGAAATGAAGTGAAACCTGGACCCTCGTCAACCAGGTCGAGTTGTTCTGAAGACGTTTCTATGCTTAAAGGTTTCAAGTGTGGCCAAATAGAGGGTGCTGGCTCAAAATAGGTGTCTTATTGGCTGAAGAATATCGCCGCCCGTTCTCATCAACAGCTCTTGGATAGTCTTTCTGTGAAGTGTCTCAAATCTCAGATGCCATACCAAAGAGCCTCGCTGAACCGGTTGTTGAAGAAATTGTTACCCTCCTCCCCGAGTTCAATACATGCAAATCGACAGCTCAATCATGGGCCGTCCAGAAGATCAAAACATGTTCTTTGACTATACTTAATGTTTGGGAGTGATATCCATTTTTTCAAACCCCCAACACGGATTGGTCCTCAGACCTACTTTGGGGTGCAGCTCAAAGCACCCAACACCGCAGCCGGTGCAGCTCTGAACGACCCACCTGCTCGTCGTCTTCACGTCGCCCCTGAGGCGCATCGCCCACGGGGCGAAGACGGGAAACAGCGGAAACAGCGCGAGATGCTCGCCATGGGCGACTGAATTTTCATGAAGGTCTCGGACATGAAACGATGAAGGGTGAAAGGGGGTGTTTCACCCATCATGAATGGCAATGAACCCAACATATCCATGTGTGTATGCTCCGAACATACCTGCGATGTCAAGAAAACAAAAAGAAGATTGATCAGTTCTTTGAAGGGACCCTTCAATCAAATAGCTCTAGATCTGTTGATGCTAGATTGCTAAAGATGGAAACGCGAGCCCTTCGAAACCGACAATCTCCTCCAGAAGAGCTGTGGCAGCTGTGGTTTTCAGGCGGTTCGGCATGTTGTGCGACAAAACTCTGTCCGTTTTGTTCCATCTGTCGGAGCCGCAGGGCAGGTTGCCAGCGACGCGGTAGGAGAACTGAACACCCATCGGGTCCACTCCGGCGGTCAGAGCACTGCGCACTGCTTGCACCAGGCGGTCCGATCCAAATCCCCAACGAACCGTCACTGGCCACACCCATGACTCAAAGCCCACAGCCATGACCTCCCAGCTGATCCCAGAATTGTCATGAATCGTCGATGTGCTTGGCAATCTCAAGGCACATCTTATAATGTAGAAGCGTGATTAGATCAGATACAGTAATAAAACCCTCCATATATAATGAGGTTTAATAAATAAGGGAGGTTATTAGCTACTGTAATCAAGATTCTACATTATACTATATTCTATTGTTCTATAAGTACCTTTTAGTATGTTTCAGTAAGACTGTGTTTGATTGACCCAACACTCGGACTGCCAGGCCGCTCTGAGCGACCCCGGCCCGACTCCGACTCTGGGACCAGGTGGACGTGGAGATCGTCGCTACCTTCGAGGAAGGCACCTCGGCACGATCGCACCGGAGGGGTCGACGCGGCAGAGGGGTCGCTGGACGACATCCTCAAATGCAATACAAACTTCGTAAAACACAAACACTAAAAGGGTGTTAAGAGATGCTGCTCAAAATCAGGGATGTTCCCAACCTTAGACATCGATTTTTTGTGGGCGTGGGCCGGCATGGCTATGCATTTGGAAAGAAAGGGTTGTCCTCGCAGTCCGGGCTCCTTCCCCATCCAACCAGTTGAGTCCCTTGGCCTTGGCAGCTTTGGCCACCTCTTTTTATCGAGGGAAAGACCGCTACATTCTGCAAGATTAACATGGAACCTGAAAACCACTGGGTTGTAAAGGAAAATAGAGGTTCCATGCAAATCTTCCCTAGAAAAGCAGCATGACCAGTAAAATGGACCATGCGAGCATTATGAGATGACCAATGGAAGAACAGCGGTTCGTGGTGGACGTTCGTTGAATGTGGGACGTTCGCTTAGCAATCCATGAGGCCAAAAGGGTCCCATCAAGAAGTAGACCTACCCTTTGCACATCTGGAGAAGGAGATGAAGGGGGGTACTGAAACAAGACTCGTCGTGAGTGATTGAAGTTTGGTAGAGGTCCCCAGCTATGTGAGACATCAACATACCCTTCACTTCCCACTCAAAACTGTTGAAGTGTATGCTGGCACAGTTTGCTGAAACTGTGAGACCTCATTCACTGCTAATTGAAGCCCTACGGCCAACAACTCAATTCTTCATTTGGGGTATGTTGCAGCATCTGACGTCAATTGATGTTTACTTCGGTCAATGGAGAAACCCGACTTTAGCTAGGATGCACAGTTCATCTTGGATGTGCAAACTGGGAGCAGGGCAAAGTCCCTGTTCACATCACCTTACTTATTCTTGAATGATTTACTAGAATGGTTTATAATGTTTATAAATATAATTAGTTTTCCTGATTGGTCACCAATTGAATCTACTATTCTGCAACAAAAAAGGCGCGGATTGGCTGTGTCACCCACAGGATGCCGATCATTGGACTAAATAAACCGTGAGAACTACTAAACTCGAAAAAGGAAATCAACATTTAGAATGCAAGGAGCTGCAAATATATGCAAATACTTCAAATAATCTCCAAATACGTCAAATACTTTCGAACACAACTCGCTACTTCAAGGGCACAAGACATATGATTACACCATACCTGTGGTTCATCGCGGATCGGACGTGCAAGAGTGGCTTGGCAGGCACAACGCAGTGAGATGTCCACACTCCTGTTACTAGTAGTAACAAAAAGCTATTAGAAACAAGTGCCACGCTAGTAGTAACAGGTGCCTTACTAGTAGTAACAAGAAGCTACTAGGAACAAGTGCATCGCTTCTAGTAACAAGTTGTGTGTAACTTGATACTCCCACACGCTCCAAACAGCCCTTGGTCCCTCAGAACTTGGGGATTTGAGACCCCATACCCCTCTATATGATTCTATATGAGGGTCCAACCCCTACCCCTACTTAGGAGGGTCCATGAGCGTTTGGGCTGTATTGCTTCACACTTCTCTAAGTCTTTTAGGTTCCAACATCCAACCGCAAGATGTGGCGTACATGAAGCACTGCAGGATGAAACAGGGGAAAAGGTACTTCTAAATGCCTTCTTCACAGCGCCCAGAAACGCAACTGAAGAGGCATATACGGAAGAAATCAAGCTGATTGGGTTGGTGACGTAGGCGAGCTGCATCTGTTCACATGGCCTTATGTTGCCGCACAAACGATGCGCGCCATGACACATCACGGTCCGACTTGGTGCGGAATTCCCGGACTTGTGGTGAGACTGTTGGCCGTTTTGGGTCCCGAAGCGTCGACCCCGCAAACCACCTCCACCGGTCGCGCCTCCTCGGTGGGTGGCAGGACACCTGCGCTGCGTTCGGCGCGCGCAGGCGCGCCGCGGCGAGCCGCGGAGTCGGTTTCGACTCAACGGGGGGGGGTGAAACGACTGGTTTTGGCGGCTAAGACGTAAGGCGTTCAGTCTTCCTACGTCCTGACCTCTCCAACAAGAAACAGCCTTGAGGGGTTCAAGCGATGTGATGATCTACCAGTTGAGGTCAATATCCAACATAACACCCCAAAAAAACTGTGAGGGTTTCGGCAGCAGGCCACTGTGAAATGCTAACAATCACTCACACCCTAGGATTGACTTGCATGACAACCACCATCCCATTTGGTTCATACTCCTGCCGGAATTGCCATCAACTGTAGATTCGACATAGAGGAGGTTCCTAGTGTTCTCAGTTGGTCTAGGAAAATTGCGCGCGAAGCGTGTGGTGTGGATACGAGCACTTGACATGTCGATGCAGCTATACTAAAACATACTAAACACATCTAAACACCTCAATGTCCACAGAATCACATAGTTCACCGGAATTGGCGACACGGAATGGCATTCTGCTTCTGGTTGGGGAGGGGGCCATCCACAAGAAGCCAAACAAAGTCTGGATCCAAATCCTCCTAGTTTTTCCTCCGTCTCCGTCTCCAGGGACCCAGTGTTGTTGGCCTCCAAAAACTTGAAATGGAACGACGACGACCAAGAAGAAGATACCAAGATCTAAGATGATGTTTATTTATGTTTTATGATACTAGTTTTACATGTTTCGGTGTTATTCGACAAAAAACACAAAACAAAACAAAACCCACCAGCGAAATGGAGGTCTCCAACACCGCCTGGGGGGGGTGTTTTTTTCAGAGGCTCAGCAAGCTCAGCCCAGAGGTTTTGGGATATAACTAGATCATCTGGATCCAGCAGTGCCATCACACCCTGTTGGCATTGGCACAGAAGAGATTGCAGTAGCCACACCTCAATCGGTTCCCAATACCTAAACCAAACATCTGCTAACTGAGAAGATCAATTTCCAACCTTTGCCGCACCCCAACCACCCACCTCGAGGGGTAGCTGCCTGAGCAAAGCGTTGTACTGTGGACTGACCAGAAGCAAAAATCTCCGCAGAATTCCGGATGTCCATCATCCAAAACAGTGTCAAAACCTGTTGTTCTTTTACTGGTGGATTATTATGAATTGCAATAGTTGGGAGTGAATTGAAATACTTGGACCCACTAAGAAGAAAGAAAAATAGGACCAAAAGCCAGTAAGTAGGCTGGGGGTTCCTACAACTTTGGGTTAGTTAACCCTCTTCACTCACCCCCAGCTCGTTCACATCTGAAAAAAAATGTCCGGCCACTTCGTCTGTCCTTTGGATGTGCAGGACGAGCCAAGCTCGCAGCTCGCTCGTGGGTTTGTATAGGCTCGAAATGAGTGTGCCCTTCCAGATGTTATTCCGAGAATCCTGCATTCGCTCCTGCTCTGCGGGGTAGATAGTGGCCTATCAACAGTATCAAATACTGTGTGGACCATTGCTGATCCCAAATGGTTCAGGCCACCTGGTCCATCAAAGCATTCAGATCTTTTTCGGATTCGTTCTTCGAACCGATGCTGGGTTGCTGTTTCAGCCAACGGGTGGGGCCAGACTTGCCAGACTGGAACATGAGCTCAGACTTGCTTGGTCAGAGAGCTCCGGTGAGCTTGAGAAGGGGATGATCTAAGAACTCCAATCCATTGCCAATCACCATGTTCACTGGATGCATCTTTCTGGTCCTTCAGGGTGAGTCCGTGGTCGCAACTCAGAGTGAGACCCCCCACTCCATGGGTTCGATTTGATTGGAGGAGCGAGTCGCACAGCCCAGTGGATCCATGTTGATCAAAACCCCACTATCTTCTGTTGCGTTTCGTTGCCTTCCATTGGCTATTCTATTCTGTAAGGCTTCTACATCTCCATGTCATTCGGGGTGTATTAAGCAAGCAGAACGGATGAAGTCCAACCTCTGTCAACGGTCGCCGACGTCGCGGACGGCGCGGAGGTCGGCTTTCTCGGCCTTTTTTTTGTCTTGGAATTTGTGTGCCCTCGTTACGTCCGTAGCTTCTTGTTACTAGTAGTAAGGATGCTCCTAGTAGTACGGCTAGGAGCCCCTAGTAGCGTCCTTGCTCCTAGTAGCGATGCCAGGAGCCCCTAGTAGCTTCTAGCTACTAGTAGCTTCTTGTTACGAGTAGTAAGGCCAGGAGCTACGTTCGTAGCGTCCGATCGCTCCTAGCAGCGATGCCCTTGTTACTAGTAGAGTGATTATGAGTGATTCTGAAAGGACCTTAGAGGATCTCAAAGTGGATCTGTTTGTCGAGCTCTGTGGCCTTGGTGGACTAATTCACGGTCTGTCCGGTCGATGGAGTTGCTGAGCCGCCCTGGCCCCAGTCACCAAGGGTGTCTCAATGGTGAACGCCTGTGCCTGGCAGAAATCGGGTGCTGGGAGTCCAGGTGGTGCATCCAACAGTGACATTTCCGGAGTGGCCGGGAGTCCCCACAATGAACGGATTCACTCTTCAACCGCTGAAAGACGGGATTATGATGATTATGGATATGGTTAAAATGCTTGGTCAGTTTGTCTCAAAAACATCTCTTCAGCGGCCAAAGGAGGATCCCACGCAGGTCCTGCACATCTCATTTGGAGCTGAAGCGATCTGGGGAAATCAAATGGGAGATCCACGAAACCTGCAAGGTCCTGGCAACCCTCTTCGGTGGTGAAGCCACTCCGCCTGTCTGCATAGGCCAACCAAATTCACAGCTCGTAGGTGAGGCGGGGAGAGGCTCATAGACACCGAAAACAGATAGTAAAATCAAGAAAACACCGGGTCTCCTTTTGAAGCTTCTTCGGAATGGCATCAATTCCGGGTTGACTTCCTCTCCCGTCGCTGCTTGGCGCTCGTCTTTTTGGGACATCGCATCTTGCGCGGTGAGTTGGTGACACGAGCGAATGGACCACAGCGATACCGTTGAGTGAGCGAATGGGAGGGGCTGCACTGTTCTGGGAACCATCCTCACTTCCACGGCTTTTCTGCGCTAGCGGGTGCTTTGGCGGCGTAGCTGTGGAGCAACAACATCAGGTTATTGGTGCTGCCTGCATCACTGATCACAGGTGGGGCTCAGGTGGGGCAATAGTAATTCTGTCTGAGTCGGTGATTTCAGCCTCCCTGCCCTGTGCCAAGGTCAAACCCCAGATCCTCCATAACTTCAAGACACCCGACATGTTATATTAATTTAGGCAATTCGTCACTTCCAACATCAACCCACACTTTTCGGCAGGCAGGTGCATTTGGTCGTAGATCTTGACTCTTAGTTCGCTTCTTGTTTGGCTGCTCAGGATCAGCATCGCAGAGAAGAAATCCCGGCCACTCTCACTTCATGCGCGACTTATGTCCGACCTTCTCCCAGTAGATCTGTGGCCGTGTTTGGCAGGAGAGATTTTCGTGGGACGGATTGATTTGTCATGCCACTTGAATCCTGCTCCACCGCGGCACCCCTACCAAAAGACTGGGCTGCAGTCTCGCTTTGGTGACTCACAAAAAAGACTTCAGATCGTCATGTTCATTCTGTTCATTGGACTGCGTTTTCATGCAATACATATATAGATTAATACATGGAGACCTTTGACATTTCGTGACATAACCCTCTTCAAGCTTTCTCTGTCCAGACCTCCGCTTGGATTTTCCTGTCATAGGCCACTTCAACAAATTTAGATAAAACTATTTTGTCCCAAACAGGAGCATGACAACGCGCCTTGCCAAATTTGCCGACACTCTTCTTGCCCTTGGTCCTTTGATCGAGCTCACCACTAGGACCCACACAGATTGAGCAAAAAGATGGGGGGTCCATGTTAGGTTCGTTGAATGCAATGATGGGGCCCTGAACTGCACCAGATACTCGTTAACTGTCCCTTGTGCCAAAAAGGTGTGGCTTGTCTCCCCTTGTTGCAGGGAAAAGAAAAGTCTATATGCGCTGGTCTATGGTGGCTGAGTGCCTTCTCGTGACTGAGCCCTGGACCATCAAATGACTCTTGCAAGTCCTGTCCGGGGAGGGTTTCCAGTAGCCCTGAAAAACTTAGCTGACGGTGAGCTTTTGATGTAGGTTCTTAACCACTGGCTCTACCCAGGGCCCATACAGAAGATGCCGGACCTAGAAAATAGATTGGGAGATAGCCCAGCTGTCCACAACGTGCCACGAAAAAGAAAAATATGGGGTGTGTCTTGGGACAGAGGAACCTGAAGTGGGTCTCGATCCTATCTGCCTACGAAACAGTGCATATTTGGAAGGTGCCCGCCATTCTAGAATGCCGCACAGGTGGTGCATGCGGGCTCTACAGGGAAAAATGGCCACTTCCGGACCCACCAAAAATGGCCCAGCTCAATCCGCAGCTGACTCACTGCAGCTGAAGTCGTTTGAAAACTCACCCAAACTCCCCCAAAACCCTGTGTTTCATGTAGAAGATTTGAGAAATGGATCCAACTAGAGAGTGTCTTCACCAACTTGATTCAAACCATCATGCATCATCCCTTTTGGGACTCACCGTGCCCAACCACGCCGGTCACCACGCCCAACCGCTCCCCCCGTCGAAGGCTCGTGCCCTTGTTGTTGTTGGCCTTGGACCGAATCACCCTCTCGCGCCAGGCGGGCTTCCTGAGGCCGGAGGCCGCTGCTCGAGCCCGGCGAGGCCGGTCAGATCAGACTGCAAACGTGAGACCAAAGGCGTAGACAAGTGTTTATATTATTATATTAGTCTTGCAAGTTGGTTTGCCATTTATATATGTTTGTGGTTTATATTATATGTTTTGCCTAATCAAATCAGTGCGAGGTATGCTTTCACTTTAGCTATGGAAAAAAAATGAGCGCCGAAGCTTCAGAAAAGACGTTTAAAAGGATGTTAACTTTTGGGGTTGAAATCCTGAGTTTTCAAATTCCACAAACGCAGTAGGACATTCACTTAGAACCGGAAAGAAGGGAGAACAATGATACCCTTCATACCTAACAACGTCAAATCCTCCAAAAGCACTTCCCTGGAAGTCGAACCACCATTTTTTTAATAGCCTTTACCAAACAACGATTATAAAACATCAACACACAGTGCAATATCTGTTGCTGTATCAACAAAATGTGATAAACCAAATAAATGTAAGTTGTACTATCAAATGAGCATTTATTGATATTGATTTTGGCTGATTTTGGTGGTTGTGGTGTAACTTGTTTTACTAAAGGTTTTACACGACAAACCAGATGTTTCCCCTTTAAAGCAATGGTCTTGGACACCCAGGGCTTCGAAATCAGGGCCTTTCGTCGGAAGTCGTTGCCTCATCGGAGTCGTTGAGGTGAAGAACACTCAAAACGAAATCTCAAAACCATGTTCAAAAGCGTTTTTCGAACGAGCGGGGTGTTTTTCTGGGTATCGCATCCAGAATCCAGAATGACCACAGGTCCTTCGATTTGTCTTTTTACCAGTTTTAGGATCTGGTGGCTCCTAGGAAGCATTCCCTAGTTTGAGCCAGATCCCATCCAGGAATCTAGGATGCAATGCGGATGCCTTGCTTGAGTCGTCTACACCCCCCAATTAAACAGGAAACGATAATTAATGGTTTAGTTTGCCCCACAAACCGTGGATAAAAAGGACTTAGACCACTGTTTTGTTTTTAATACGGCTTCAAAAATGGATGAACGTCGCTACGTTTTTCCACCCGAGAACTGGCTCCCCTTCGTCTTCAAACACGACGAGTCATCTATGGTCAGATCCGAGATTAGTCGAGAACTGCCAGGAAATTGGTCCATTCCCTTCAACCCACTTCAGGGTGTGACTACTCTGGTCACATGCTGTTGCCACCATCCCCTTGGTCAAAATGGAGTCTTTCCTTCTGAAATGTTTATCTCCATCCCACTGAAATGTGAAGGCGCACTCGAAACCAGCCACTCCAACCGCCTGGTTTTTGGATCCATCTCCTAACCTGCCACAGCCGTTCGTGAAGCCCTCCAAACACTGGTGCTGCTGCACTGCCCCAGTACAGCTGTGACAGCTGTACCAACCCAGTTATTCTAGATTGTGTTTCCAAGTTTCCAAGGTACTGTCAGGGTGATATTTCCAGAGAGTTACAATTACTTTGGGAGGAAAATGACACTGTCTGTATACGCTGTTGGGAAAACTCCTGCTTGCCGACAAATTCTGGGAAGAAACATGCAGCTGGTGGTGTCACACCAATGTAACTAAATTATAACTAAATTAGTCGAAGGCATCTTAAGGCATTAAGTTTTAAGACAAGTCCTGCACCAAAACTCGGAGATGTCACGCAGAAGTCCAACGAATGGTGGGAAGGGGCCTGCAACCTTCAGGACTTTCTTCAACGATCCGCCGCCAAAATCTGACTCAGCCAGGCGACTGAATCTTCATCCAGTGTGGTTCTTGCCATCCCCTCTGCTTCAACACCGCGTCACACAACTTCCGCACCTGCACTGCGCGGAAATTCAACAAAACACGGTAACATGGTCATTGGCAGGGGGTGCGGAAGTTGAGGCAGGTTCATCCCTGTGGCTCATCTATCGCAAGTCTTCTTTGCATTGGGTTTGCCCTCGCTCTTCGGATTGGAGGCCATCCCTACTAGGTTCGTGTTTTCACTTCACCTTTGCCAGACATTTGGGACACTCCGAATTCGTCCTGTCCACATTGCGTCCCGGCGGAAGGCGGCCCAAACAACCGCCACCAGCACGATGCCGGCTCGCACCTCCTGAGAGGGATCCTCCCGCAGCAGCCGCACGATGCTGCGCTTGTGCCGTGGGATTTCCCCCACCAGCTGCCCCACTGTGTCCACGGCCACCAGGCGGACATACTCCTCGAATCGATGGTGGGTGGTGGTGGAACTGTGCATGTGGAAAGAAGTTCCACAAGGCGCTTGGTTGATGGTTAATGTCCCAGTGAATCCGATGCGTCTGGCCTTTTCAATCTGAAGGTTTGATGTTTCGGAATTCTTGGATGGTGCCCAAAGAACACCATGTTTGGAAGAAAACTGGACTCCAGCTCGGTCCAATGTCGAAAGGATCAACAACACAATCTATAGCCAGTGCTTTGCCGCCAGGCCCAGATCACTCCGGTTCCCCTGCAGACTGATCGGATCATCTAATCCGATCATCTGATCGTTCCGCGCCTCCTCATGGTCGAAATAAGGGAGGAGGTTCTTGGAGTAGGGACTCCTCGGATGGGTGAAAGCAGATGAGGTCGGTCAAGTGGAAATGTGTTGACAACATAAGTATTTTTCCTTGGCTTACAAAGAAACCATATTTTGGGGCTGCACGCGCTTCAGTTTACATGGGGTGCCATATTGGTGACAAACTTTTCCCAAATGCCTAGCGAAGGGTTCTCACTTATCTCTGGGTCTTACAATTCGAAGCTTTCCACCCGAAAAGTTGCTTGAAATTGTCCATGGCATCTTGGATTAAGTTTCACGGCTGCACGGTTTCAATTCCCAGCGGGCACCTCCTTCTGCCTCCAGCAGCACTGCTGGAGTGTTCCATGGTGCCGTATGTCATATGATATGTCCAATATGTCTTGCATGTCTTGGGTTTCTGGCACTTTCTATGGACTTGGCAGGTGTGAGCAAAACATCTAGAAAATCTGACAAAGCCCCACATGGGCTGGAAGAGATTCTCGTGATTCTTGCTGTGGAAGGTTGCGAAGGTTGTACATGAAAAAACACTGACATCCATCGCATCAATGTTCAAAAGATTTTCTTGAAGACCATCGCAAATTTGGGACATCATTGAATGGTTTCAGCCTGCCAACTTCTGCTGGCTTGCTGCGCAGGCCTATTTCTTGATTTCAGAAAACCATGTCTGCCATTTCTTTTCACCTTGGTAAATGGAATGACGCCGCACAGTAGCATATGTGTTGGTTTACCCGATACAACTCCATGAGGCCACCTCCTTTGTGGCACCGTCCGTAGGAGCCCGACTAAACGTTGTTCCCCCTCCATGCAGGCAGTAGGGACCATCTTATGGTCAAGCCCGCTGTTCCTGTACCAAAGCAACACAACTTTTGAGGTTGAGCAGGCCGAGCAAACAAAGTTTTGAGTATATATTCTACATTGAAAACCTTGATTCAGCAGCACAATTTGTGTTTAGTTTAGCTGGCAAATGGGAGCAATCCATATCATCTAGCTAAAACATTGTATGCACATGCATACACTATCACAAACACGGAGTAAGAAAGAGAGAGAGAGAGAGAGAGCGCGCGCGCACCAAATTTATCATACTTACACTGCGTTTCATCATACTTAATCCTGTCGTCCTGGCAACTCAAAGAGGGTTCCAATAAAAGAGAGTAGGTAGGGAATGGTTGTGCAGTGAAGGTCACATACATTAATCTAGGAGCAGGGAATTTGGGGCTGTCTTCGTGGATTGTTGATCAATAGTGTGGGGCGAGGGCTCGAAGCAAGAACCTCCACACCCAAAGAAAAGGGAGCTTCTGTTGTTCTGAACTTACAACAGGCGGGTACCTCCCTCAGTCAAAGCGCAAAGGAAAATAACTGGACTGGCTATGCATTTTGTGCTGGGGTATATAAGGGCAAGTCTTCCAGGGTACGTGTTCATTGTAACCGGACACATTTGCTCTCAACATCATCACAACCTATGTGCAAGCCCCATGTCCACCGATTAATCCCGGTTGTACTGCAGAATCATTTGAAGCAACATTGACATGACTTGACATCACTCGTGTCAGGGTATGCGTTTTTTGACCACGTTCTTTGGGCACTCTTGCAGGCTTAAAAGAGAGTTAAATACCATGGGCCAAACAGTTACAAAAAGCAATTAGTTGGCAGCAGATGGCAAACGTATGGCAAAAGTGTACTCTTTCAGTTAGATAGTTTCTCAAGTTAAAAGCCCCTGGTGGCTGAGCAAGTTTAACCACTTCAGTCATGTCTAGTCTAGATCTTGCGCAAAGCAAACTCTGCCCTGTGTCACTCCCACTTGGTTCCCTCCCATCAACCCCCCTTCGACCCCTTCGGGCCTGCTCTGTGGTCCAAGAGTCCCATAAGGGCCCAGGTGCCCGAGCGCTTTCATCACATAGATTTGCGTCGTCAATCGATCCTCACATGTCGAACGAAAGAACTTAGCTGTGCGCTTTAGATAAGAGATCAGGCCCAGAGATTCGGAGCAAGGAGGAGCAAGGGAAGCCTGATTCTGTTGCCCCCCTGGCAACAGAAACACTGCTAAAGCTTAGAGGCTTCTCCGCGCGCGCGCGCGCATGCGCGACATGCGTCCTTGGTGCCTTTCTCGATCCGCCTTGCCAGTCGGCTGACCCAGTAATCCATGTGCCACCGATACTTGCCGCAGAGTCTCCGCAAGAGGAACCTTATCAAATCAAGTGCCGGCTCAACAGTTCGAACTTTGGCGCGTTGCAACGTCGATGTTAGACATGCAGACAGGCACTTGTTACTACAGTAGTAGCTTCTTTTTACTACTAGTAAGGCGCTTGTTACCCCAGAAGTTGCCACCAAATCTTTCGCAGTAATTCAGATGTGACATGAGGGGGTCACCAGACATGAGGGGTGCACACATTCCTTTTTGGGGGGCTGAACCTTCCAAGAGAGTTCTAGCAACTATGCATACACTGGTAAGTTTAGTGTACCACTCCCAAGAACCGCTTTTTCGAACTGCAAGACTGTTTTCAGCTGTTTCCTCTACTAGTCAGTGATGACGCAGAGTTCCACAGAGAATCTCGGGCACTCCGACCGAGAACGCAGACCGGTGGCCCCACATTGTGGCGGACGACGTGGTCCTTATCCAGCACTGCCTCGTATCGAAGGCGGGGGCATGGAGCTGGGTGTGGGCTGAACCCGCCCAAACGACTTTTCTCGCTGCTGCCCGAAAGAACCGGTCTAAACCGCGCTCCTTCCCGGCTTCCCAAAGCCCAAACTGGAGGGCCTTGGGGGCCTTCGGTCGTCCCAAACCGAACGCCTTCAGGAGCTGTTGCATGGTGCTGCTGCGCGGACCCGGCGAGCCGCTCCACTGGAGTTGCAGCAGCTCCTCCGAGGCATTCCGCCGCAGCTCCACGTCTGGGCCTCAAAGCCGTGGCGTCTGGGTGGTGGAGACCGTGGGAGGCGGTTTGGGATGGTTTGGGCCCTTTGGGTTGGTTGTGTCCTGGGTTTGTGGGGCACGGATGCGCATGGAAGTATGTGTCTGCAGTGTGAAACTGCGACCTGACATGTTTGGGCAAATGTTTGTGCAAGCAAAGCGAAAGGACACCTCAAACAAAAACACAATTCCAAAGAAACAATCAAGGAGCTCACAAGGAGCGTTGAGAGCCTCATGGAAGTAATACTGATGAATGTGTGTGTGTGTGTGTCAGTTCACTCTAAGCACTCGAATTGACAACCTCAAGCTCCATGACTGCTTTGAAAATACCAACAGATACAGCAGTGTCCATAGGAGGCTGGGCTGATGCTGACTGCACTCAAGGGCACAATTTCAATGGTGCAAGACAATTGCATAAAAGTAAACGTAGAGAACAGCTCTTATATGGTCTCTACCACCAGTAGAGAAATAAAGTAGCCCAACTGGTATAACGGGAAAACCCCATGAGCGAAGGTGGCAAATTGCTTCATATTCACCTGACTGTTCTATTCATAGGGCCATAGGGGGAGTCATACCTTGTTTGGGGATTGTCTTGAAATAGGGAGACGTCAGCCAAGAACCTGCCACTGGTCCGACGTCCAAACATTCCGCTCGAACGGCCGAGCTCTGGATTCCGCTCGTTCCGGTTTTAACGTCAAGCCGTTGTTACTACTAGTAAGGCACCTGTTACTACTAGCGTGGCACCTGTTACTAGAAGCTTCTTGTTACTACTAGTAAGGCACCTGTT
>CAXAMN010009113.1:1311044-1322756 GCA_963970005.1 Durusdinium trenchii | reverse complement strand
GGGGGGGGGGTGGTTCACCCCCCCCACGATTTGTGGAGGACAAAACTGGAGGAACTATCGTGATTGTGCCTTCTAGGAGGGAATTGATTTCCACTGCCTTGGGCACGTCTTCAGCCTCCCAGGCCTCGAGGGGCATTTGCACACGCAATGGATCAAATTCGGGCTCCTTGGCGGACTGAGCAAAGGCCCAGGCATCCGGACGTGAAACGCCGGTGGGAGCAACTGGCTTGGGATGAAGACCAACAGCTTGGATGGACCAAGGGGCGTTCGCGTCGGGGGAAGCGCTGCGGAAGGGTCAGTATGTACGGTGCATGGCTGTTCGCGCCGCGGGCACCTTCCCAGCAAAAAGGGCGCAGTGTACCGTGACCCACAAGTATTCCCCAAGAGTTGCATGGCACGGATGGAGAAACACACCGAAGTGGTGGCAACTATGGTCGGATGCATTGAATGAAACATGCAGAGGATCGGTGGTTCTAGTATCTTGGAACCGGCTCGTGAGCCCATCCAAATACCACCTATACTCCTACTTGTCCTACAGTAGTTCAACAGGCACGAACACCCACATGAACACCCACAGATCATCTATGTCACGCAAAATCGCCTTGCCAGCCTAATTTGTGTCAGTCTCCATGTTTCTTTGCCAGAGTGCAAGGATGTCCCCCAATTGGATAGACGAATACAAACTCACATATTGGAAATATATAGGTTCATCACATATTTAAAGACCTCAAAAAAACAAAGCTCAAACTTGGGCACAAAAGGCCATGGCCACAGGAAAAATCAACCCGCACCTGCAGATGTTGAGACATCTCTTTGAGTGGATGGGTGTTTGGGGAGGTGTCTGAAATAGATTAATAGATATTTGATTATATTTGAGAGTTTACGGAACCCTTTTCCCGCCAAACAAACACACACACACACAAACAAAAAAACATGAGATCCATCCCCCAAAAAAAAGAAAAAACACACACAAATTGCGTTAACATTTAGCTTTGTCACGGAACCACCCCGTTCACCCCGAGTCTATCAGATCCCCAGTATATCAGACCAAGAGGCCCATGGCGTCATCGGGGCCTGCAGTCCACCAGTGGGTGACTGCACCGGTCGCTTGGGCGCATACTCCTGGAGACGGCGACGGCTTGGCGGGGCTCGGAGGCACGAGGCTGGTGTCGGTGTGATGCACGTGGCAACGAAGGAAACGGAGATCTCCTAGTAGCGTCTTGTTATTAGTAGTAAGGATGCTTCTAGTAGTACGGCCAGGAGCCCCTAGTAGCGTCCTTGCTCCTAGTAGCGATGCCAGGAGCCCCTAGTAGCGTTCTTGCTAGAAACTGAGAATGGTCTTCATTCTCGGTGGCAAGGTCTTTGACAGATTTTGACCCACTGCCTCTGCTTATCTCCCAAAAAGCAATCTTTGCCCGGCCAGAAAGAAACTAGACGACGAGTGGCCCGAAAGCATTTTTCACCACGTGTGAAGTTAGAATGTGAGTTGTGTGTGAAGTGTGAAGTGTTAAGTCTAGTGTGTTGAGTAAGTGTGTGGGTCTCTGTGTGTGTGTGCCTATGTGTGTATCTATGTCTGTGTGTGTACGAGACTTCCTCCAACAGTGAAGCGGCAAGTCTCACAAACGAGCGCTTCGTACGAGACTCCCTCCAAAGGTGAAGCGGCAAGTCTCCAAAACGCACTCTCGCCTGCACTTCGCGCCCTCGACATGCACGATCTCCGCAGCGGGTTGCGCGCACACCGGACCAATCGCACTCTCGCCTGCGCTTTGCGCACTCGACACGCACGATCTCCGCAGAGGGTTGCGCGCGCACCGGACCAATCGCACTCTTGCCTGCATTTCGCGCACTCCACACGCACGATCTCCGCAGAGGGTTGCATTTTCGGTTGACGCTGTTCGTCCCACCCTCCGCCTTTAAAGAGAAAATAGAAAGTGGGGGAATGTTTTTCATTAGGATCTCTCCCGTGAAAGTTTTCATGCTTATGCTTACACTTGCATACTTACACTTGCATGCTTACACTTGTATGCTTGCACTTGGATGCTTTCACTTGCAAACTTGCACTTGGATACTTCAGTGCCATTGTAAGTATAGAAGTGTAAGTGTTCAAGTGTAAGTATCGGAAGAACCCTTCGCAATGCTTTCGGGAAAAAGGAAACTGTCGCCTCCACCGCCCTCACGTGTCGGTGTCCAGGGTTTTCCCCAAATCTTCCTTGAAAAAGCGGTGTGCCAATCTCCCACGCAACAGATCACTCACCATGCAAATGATACTTGGTTCCCCACAGAGCAACAAACTACACCTCTCAGGGTTGGAAGGGCCTTGAACTTCCACCTAGTGGCTATGTCAGTTTGCAGGAGAGTTCCAAAAATCCGACCAAGTCTACATTACTTTTGTGGGGGGGTGAGGAAGCGGAAAGCGGTTTTTGCGGATTCCTGCTCGCTTGGTGATGCCTCCAAACTTAAAGATTGGAGCCTTTGCCTTCTGGAGACGATATGAAACGGAATCAAACCAAGTGCATCCCATGTTCGCCAGTGAAAGCACAACAAGGCTTCAAAAAGAAGGGGGTCGAAACAGCCAAAAAAAAACCGGCCTCGGTCTCTGGAAAGTAGCTGGGCACCTGGAAGCAAAAAGGCAGGTCAGCAGATACAACCGATAGACGAATATCTATCCGTACATATCCCTGTAGCTATATAGAATTGTACCTAAGGGGGTAGGCGTGACGTAATGGTCTTGGTGATATTTGGATCTATTTGGCACAGTCCTCTCAGAAACTCTGGGCTCAAATGTTGAAGATTTTGGTTGGCCAAGGCCTAGGCCTACATAAACCACCATCTGGAATTTGAGCCAAGAGTCTTGAAGAGAGTAAGTACTGCATGTCTCTTGAGAGTATAGCTTGAAGGATTTTGAAGTCATCGAGACCCCAAGGTGCCTATTTTACTGAAGCTCTCGCGGGTATCTGCGGAAACGGCACCTTCCAAGCTGTGGCAGTCATTATCTTCAACTTCAAGGGGCCACCCTGACGTTCGTCATTCTTGGATATTCTTAGCATTCTGAGAAGATCTATGAGCTTCTCATTCGCAGCGCTGAGGGGGTCCTCCACATCAGGATCCATCAGTTCTGGTCCATAGAGCGCTTGCCATATCCAATTGCAACAAACGAGGGTGGTCTTTCTTTGCTGGTCCTTTTTTCTGGCCTGGAGCTTGGACGCAACGAGCTTCGCCGAGAACCAATGATAGATTGCCGAGGAAACTGGCAATTTGGATAAAGCTAACAGCTCAGCTTCCCACTTGTATGGCTGCTGCCACTAGTCCACGATCTCCCTCTTCTTTCGGAAAACCAGATGCAACTAGTAAGGGGACGGCCAACTCATAAGCGTCAGTGACTTTCTTCCGTCGAATCCTTCAGCCCACCCGAACACGTCGAGCGAGACTCCGGCCTCCTTCTCAACCTGCCAGACCCGATGTGACCACCCAGACGAAGCAAGGTCTCTCTCCACCCGCCCCTGTACAGTCAACATGACCAAGAGATTTTGGTGTGACTTTTCAGGGTAAACAATAAACCTAGACTACCACCAACCATGGGGTGAGTTTGATAGATTTATGCTCCGAGTCCTACTAGAATCGGAACCCTTGCATTTGAGCAATCCCCATACACCCAATTTCACCACAAGTTGCATGAGTTCCCATGAGAACGAACAAATTCGGCTTAGGGGCTCCGAAGCGGAATGCAAACATCTTGTTGATTTCAGACTGCTTCTGCATGGAAGGAGACACGCTCTAAAGTAATCGTGGAAGTGGAGTTCACCGCCTGTTTGCTTATTGGACAATGGGCCATCAACGGATTTCAGGGAGTATAATCCAATCCAGACTCAGCCTTGACGCTCAAGGCATCCCAAGACCAATCCTACCAGCCTATGCTTCAATGGGGTGTTCATGACCAGAAGCTACTTGATGATGACTGTTCATGAATAAAATTCCCCTACCAGAATGGTTTTCCAATCTCCATGCGGGGTCAACCGTCTACATTTAATAGATTTTAATAGTACATGGCATCACAAAAGTACCTGTTTCAGCGCAAAGACTGGCCACCTGGAAAAACATGTCACCAGAGTGGACCAGGATAGCAACTGTCATCATTGGCATCTGGGTTTTGACTCTACCCGAATCTCAGCCTGCAATGATCAATTGTCAATGGGTGCTTTTGGGTGGTTGGTTTGGTGTTCTCCCTTCAATGCTATGCAGTGCCATGCTGCTACATTATGTTGGATAGGATGTACAGTGGCTGATCAAACTGATTAACCGTGAGCTGTAAATCCATAGAGGCTTGGATTGCAGATGACAACGTATGAAAAACAGGACAGCCCCTTGATTGAGGGCCTCCCCTCCCCGTTGACATCTCCGGCCGTGTCAGGCTTCGCGTCGACCTTCTTGGAAGGCGTCAGGGCGGCCCTGCGCAGCGCGCGCGTTGCGGCTCGACGGCACGGTATGCACGGCGCATTGGCGGGTAGTGGACGGCGCACTCTGGTGTGTGGTGCCGAAAGTGACGAAGCGTTCTTAAACGGTGGAATCTGATTGAGTGTTCTGCACCACACCCAGGCGATGCAAGTTGGCAGTTCATCATTGAGCAAAACGTTTGTACCCTGCCTTTGAGCAAGTTGAAATTAGGTAGGGGACATCGTCCTCAATGTTGGTACCCTCAAGAGTAGAGGGCCGATCTTTTCAGAAACGTGAGCCCTTGTTCCACCAGGATCTCACTTAATTTCACGAACAGGGACAATCTTTTCAGGCCCGTCCATTTTTGACTTGAAGCGGTTCCAAAAGCGTCAGATCTCCTGATCCCTCGCAAAACCCATCACCGAGGAAAAGAAAGGGCAAACGTCTCAGCAACTGCTTTGGCTCGCCAAAACAGCCTGAACTGTCGAAATACCCCGGCCCTCACCTCACGAAATCCTCATCCCCGAAAAAAGATGGATGTGCACCACGGTGTGGGCGGAATTGCCTAGAGAAGGCACCGCTTGTTGGGCGTCCGGACACCAGCATTCGAACTACACTCGGCCTGGGCGATCAAAGCTGAAACACCAAGAGGTAAAGGCGTCGAAGCGATCCAAGAGACAAGAACAAACCCCAACGAAGCAAAGGAACTGCTGTGTGTGTGGTGTACATTATGCGGTGTAATCGGTAAATTGGAACACTAGTTATCTCTATATATATTCTATATACTATAAATATATATATATATACATATACAAGTTAAACTTTCTTGCATAATGTGCCCCAGTTTCCCCACCATCAACAACACTGTGTCACTGTGCCAGGTTCGGGGATTCCTTCATCCCTCCACAGGAGTGGCTGGTACAAGTAGGGTCGATACGCTCTGGATAAACCAAACAAATGATAACCTGGGATGTGAACTGCACTCCCAAGCTGTCCCCCATGTTGGAATTCAATGAAACCTGCTCAGTATCTTCTGAACCTGACCCGCTTCTTTCTCCCTGCGGTCCAAATGTGTGCATATATACACACTGTATATATATATATATATATTAATATATACTGTTTATATATATCATATAATATATGGTCAAAGTCTTTGTCCAACAGCGTATCAGAAGTCCATGACTCACAAGTGCTGCTCGCCGTGTCACGTCCTCCGCCAAAGAGTCAGGGACGAGAAGCCAAGCGTCAAGATCAAATTCAAATGAAGTCAATTCATACCCTCAAACCGGTGTCATCTACTTGCTGATTGGTGGTTTCAACTCAATTGACAAGTATTTGTCAGTGGGGTCAATCATCCCAAGTAAAGGTTGAACATAAAAAAACAACATATCTGAAACCACCACCCAGCTTGCCTCATACGCGTGTCGTCTTGCCATGAGGCAGGTCACGACAGGTCCAACTCTGCACATGGAGCGCCAGAAGCGCTTCAGTCGACTCTTTAGTAAGGCACTTGTTACTAGTAGCGATGCACTTGTTTCTAATAGCGAACCTTGTTACTACTAGTAAGGCACCTGTTACTACTAGCGTGGCACCTGTTTCTGGTGACGTCGATTCCTTCATTCCCAACCGGTCTCGGGCGTCGACCGATCGGTCACAATACGTCGAATCGTCGATCGGTCAGATGCACAAAAAACCACAGAATAGTCGACCGTCTACCAGAGATGCGTCCCTTCCCATAAGCTTGGGGTATACTTAGTACACGAAAAAGGAAGTCAAAAAAATGCAAAAGGATGAACCCTAGCTCACCGCTCAAGTCACAGCACTTTCCATCCCCTCAGTCCCTCCCAGCCATTGCTGCGGTTCCAGGCATTTCTCGCGAGAACCAGGCATTCTCCCTCCAGACGGGGACCTCATTGGGCGCATGCGGACAGGTAGCATCACAAATCCTTGGGGACCCTCAGTTGGAGAAAATCCATTTCACTCTCACCATCTTCCATCCAGAGCTCCCCATCACTAAGAATCCCAATAGCTCTCACTATCTGGGGAACTAAGGATCGTGGAATAGCTCAAAACACTGTCACACCATTCACCATTGATCAAATTGCGAGAGGCTGCTAGAGACGTGACCCCATGAAGGAGGGCCCAGTGACCCCATCCTCTGTGACGTCGCCCCGAAGTCCAGCCCTGAATTTGGGACGACGACGACCCAGTCTGACCCGGGTCCGACATCTGGGCAGCGAAGTCTGGGACTCACGGTTCAATAGAGATGGTTCCAGGCTCCACTAGAGATGTCTTAAGGACGTCTAGGCTCCCAAATCATTCAACTTCCTTCCAGGCAAGTCACCAGCTTCTTCAACAAGTAGGTTGCCACTTGCACCCTGCGGACCCGGCATCACCGACAGGTACCGACTGCCGGGAGAAAAAGACCTTCGCACGGTGGATGAGTTAGAGTGTCTGGATATCCGCATGCAGAAAAAAAAATTGATAGGGGGACCCCGAACCAATGGGAGTTATACAAGGTTCGCTAGTAGAAACAAGTGCCACGCTAGTAGTAACAGGTGCCTTACTAGTAGTAACAAGGTTCGCTATTAGAAACCAACAGTTCCAACAGGAATTTCCTGTCCCTTTGACCTCACTCCTGTTTCACTTCTCAGAACTTGATCACACCAACCAGCATTGGGAACTGGGGGGTCATGTTGCTTTGTCTCCACCATGAGGAGCCAAGAGCCAAGAGGTTTGGTTTGAAAGGTCTGCAAATCGTGGGGCACCCGCCCTGAGTTCCGAAAAAGATTCGTTCATGTTGCACCTTCGGAACATCAAGGAATCAGCCACGTTGTGCCTAGCACCTACGTCAGACATAGGTGTGTATTAAAATTGAGACCTCCCAAAGACCTTTTTGGAAGACGAGAAATAGACCAACAGTTGGATTCACATGAACACCAATCAACTGGAATTTCACTTCGTGTACTCGTCTTGTCTACACCTTATCGTTTCCCAGCACGCTGGCGCAGGCCTAGTGTCTTCGCCTTAGAATCCAGCGGTGGCGAAGATGATAGTGGAGGGCGGACTACCCGAGTGGCTGGTCCTGAAGACCAACATGTGCAGGTTCAATGAAAAGGAATTGTTCACGTGGGGTTCACAATTGAATCCATCGAGGTTTACAAGGCTTCGCACAGGATGCTTCGTACTCTGCTTCGACAGGCGGCTGTTCATGTGACAACGAAACACTGCATGCCTTCCCTAGCCTGGCCTACGGGGCCTAGCCTGGGCCTACAGGGCCTATGGGGCCTGCGGCCTTCCTAACCTATCAGGACCTGAAGCCAATCTTGGAACATAGGAAGCCATGAGCCCCTTGATGGATGGGATGATGGTGTGCTTTCTTTAGCCCTCTCCCCAACATCATCTCCCAAAAAGGGCTGGTGCGTCTGGCGGTCGGTGGAGCCAAGGAATTCTCGTTTTAGCGGAAGAGAACCAAACGACGAGGGTCCAAGAGCGATGTGCTCATTGGGACGTGTTGGTCCAAATGGTTTGTTGATTGAGAGCTTGGTCTGTGGATTGGTGCATTTGCCAGTCTGTCAATGAAGATAATGAAGGAAAGAAATCCTGTAGATCATGTACAGTGGAGTTTCCCAGATGTCAAAACCTATCCCAAATCAGCAAACCCACAAAGACCCAATCCAAACTCGGAAGCGCCAAAACTAAGGCCTTCGGAGAAACCACCGCTCAGAGCAGAGGTTCCAAATGAGAGGAAAACACAGGTGGGACGCCCAACCATGGGTAATGCTGGAGGCTTCCTCAAAAAGGGTATTCCACTCATCAACATTTGCATCCGAAAATCCGCTCAAAAAAGTGCTTTTTTAACCTCCACTTCTCGCCTCACCGCGCTTCACGCGTTCGACGCGACTCGATCACCAGCGGGTTCGACTCAACCGAGGCACGGAGGATGGAAGCCTTGAAGAGATCGTAGAGGTGAGGCGAAATCGCGCGCTCGAACTTCTTCACCTCACATGACGCGCACCCGTCTTCACACCGCGCGAGGAATTTCGCGTGAGCCAATACACCAAGGCCCAACTGACATCAGAGCTCCCTGCCCTGAAGACCAAATGAACATCAACTGAACATGCAGACACGAAGCTACTAGTAACAGGTGCATCGCTAGTAGTAACAAGTGCCTTACTAGTATCCGACTTTCCCTGACTTCCAAATCCCAGGCGCCGCATGACCGTCTTCCTTCTCTGCATGGCGCATGATGGAATCCACCACGAAAAGCAGGTTTTCCTGGCGCGTTCGAACCCTGTGGTTGGTTCCAAGTTCCACGCCTGTGACTCAGGGGTGTTCACTGGTCTTGTGAAGACAGATGAAGACCAGTCTTCGTGAACATAAGCAAAACTGATACGAAATGGGTGGAAGTTGATACCAATTACCAGCACCATGGTAAAACCCTTCATGGGACGGTTGACCCGGTGGTGCTTGGTTACTTCAGGCCCAGCATAGCGTAACTGCTCGAACAGCAGAGTGACCATCAGTCCAACATCCCCTCATGTGCCCAGTGTAGTGGTGCTTCCAACCTCCCAGGGTTCAAACTGTGCAGAAATTGGAGAGCAAGAGTCTCACAGCCACACTGTGCTCAACTTAGAAGTTGTTCATTGCATGTCATTGCGAATTGCAAAAGGAAGAAAGACCTGCAAAAAGATCCACTCAAGTCTGCTGAACCAGCATGGTACAGCCAGAAGTGTCACACTGGAAGAAACAGTTCCTCTACAAATTGGATTTGCCTAAGGCCGCCTAAGGCCTAAGGGTTCTTGAGTAGAGTGTCCAAGGCAAACGAACTGCTCGACCTTTCGGAGGCCGGCCCCATCTTGTGCCGCCGTGAACCCTTTCAAAGTCTGTGGCAGCGGACGAGAGACCCCCATCATTTCAAGGTGTCCCAAAACCCCAGACCCACTGACCTGCTGCGTTCCGGTCTGCATGAAACCCAGAGCAGCCCCCCAAACGAATGAGACATCACACCACGAGCAGCCTGCAGATCCCTCACTGCTAGCAAGGCAAACTCATCAGTGACCCCATGAAGTGTACCACAGCAACCGGTTCTCCAACCAACCATTGAACTCAGATAGACCACATACTATCCTCTACTATCCTCCGATCCAAGCTCCGGCGGAGTTTAAGTTTACCCTCCCGGAAACAATCACGAAAGTGGACAACTTATGAAAACCCTCTGCTAGTAGGGCCATGTTGGAGGGAGAACGTCCTGAACTCATCCTGGAAAGATGGTCTCCGTTGCTTCTCATGGTGAAAAAAACCTTTTCACTCGGATCTTCTTCACCGAGAGCCACGGGATCCTCGTTGCTTCACTCGTTGCTTCTCACTCGTTCTTTCTCCGCCAGACCGCCTTGACCGCCACGGGATCTTCGCTGATGTCCGCGAGCCGCTGGACGAAGCCTCGGACCTCCACACCTCGGCGCTGGAGACCCGGACCCGAACGGCAGCGCCAGCGATCTGAGGCAGCGAGGCAGCGCTGCGTGGATGGGGGGTTTCGGCAGTTATCGACACATATCAGCACTAACTGCGAAGGGTGCCCTGCCATAGCATATTGACTGCAATCCCATCACGAACAAGCTTGGAGGAGCTGCGAGGGCCAGCGGCCAGAAGGGGCAAAACATGTGTTCCACCAAGGTGTAGCGGTGGTCACATCACAAGAGCCGCAAAAATGGGACCTCAATGATTAGATCCAAGACTTGCCCAGGAACAGGTGCAACACACTTGGTTGCAAAAAGCCAGGCTACAAATTTTTAGTGCGGATTCTCCCCAACGCAAACCTCCTTCCCCGAAGACTGTTTCCAAACAGCGCTAGCACTGTTGGGTGGTTGTGCCCAAGGTCTTGCCAAAAAACGACACAGTTCCACTGTACATCATAGAGTCCGTTTGGGAACGTTCTCCATGCAATTACAACTGCAGATCCTGACTGTACAAGGTCTACATGCAATTAGGTAGTAAGAATTTCAATTGATCAAGTCACAAAGCAACATTTCTGCAGGCAACTTCACCTAGAGAGGGAACGAATCCGCAGAAATCTTCCGGCCCAAACTTCCAGCTGTCCTCGACAAAAAAACACAAATGTCGCGTCCAAATAAATAAAACCTTACGTGCAATGTTTAGCCTACAAAATCTTTCCATTCCAGTCCTCTTGATCACGCACAACATGCATTTCAGGATTCGTGCTCTTCACTCTGCCCCCCTCGTTTCCCCTTCATTCCTCCCCTCCTCGCGTGCCCCCTTCATTCCCCCATGTGCTTCCCCCTTGCGTTTCATCCATTGACCCCCGGTGCCTCCTTCATTCCAACCGTGCGCTTCTTCATGTCTCCCCCTTTTGCCCTGTTCAGTCCCCTTTGTGCTTGATCCATTGCCCCCTCATGCCCCCCTTCATTTCTCCGTTGTGTTTCGTTCTTGTGCCCCTTCATCCCCCCTGGTGTTTCATCCTTTGTTTCCTCGTCCCCCTTCATCCCCCCTTGAGCTTCATCCTTGTGCCCCTTCATCCCCCTTTGTGTTTCATCCACTCCCCTTGTGTTTCATCCATTGCACCCCCTTGTGTTTCATCTTTTGCCCCCTCATGCCCCCTTCATTCTCCCTTGTGTTTCATCCATTGCCCCCTCATGCTGGCTCCCTTTATTCCCCTTCCTTTGTTTCATCAATTCCTCCATCATGCCCCCGTTGTGTTTCACCACTTATGTTTCATCAATTGCCTCCTCACGCCCCCTTCATTGACCCCTATTGTTCGTGCCCCCTTCGAGGAGCAGCCACAGTTGAATCGCTGTGGCCTCCTTCCACCACAGAAGTTTCTTAGTGGCCGCTTCACCGTGAAGAAGGGGACTTCAACGTTCCAGGCAGAAAACCATATTTCAATGGTCGGAATAAACTAGTAGTGGTAAATGTGACCATTGGTGATTAGAAAGGAGCCTCCTAACCTATTGAGTTTGTTGGGCACCCTCCCAGCATCTTAGCAGTGGGACAGGCCTATGCACTTTTTGACATGACAGCATCTTTGTAGAATTGCATCTGCTGTACCAAACGGATAGAAACATAACACCCCCCCACCAATATGTGTTCAACATCCAGTAAGCCAAGGTATCAACTTGAGGCCAGAGGGGGTGAACGAAAGCTAGCCGGGCTTCCGGTGGTCTGCTGCTGGTGCTGCTGCTGCTGCTGCCGCTGCTGCGCTGGGCGCTGCTGCGCTGTGCTCTGCAGGCGCCGGGTCGTCTGCTGCTGCTGCTGCTGCTG
>CAXAMN010009113.1:1294670-1306044 GCA_963970005.1 Durusdinium trenchii | reverse complement strand
GGCCTCCAACCTAATAGCGAAGGCCTCCAACCTAATAGCGAAGGCCTCCAACCTAATAGCGAAGGCCTCCAACCTAGTAGTCTAGAAAAATACAATTGCATCGACTCCGTGTCATTGTATCTAGACAACTTTGCCCATAGCGATGGACTCCACGCGATGGGCGAGAAATGGAGACCGTGCTCCAAGAGATAACCAACAAGTATATATTTGTCATGGTCTCCAAATGAATAGCGGCACGCTTTCAAATAGGGTTCTTAGTGGGGAAGTATACTTTTCTATCTATTTGGGGGTCTATATAAGATCCTGCAAGCATCCTTTTAAGGCAAACACCACATGGTGCCAAGAGGCTGCGGCGACCTGCTTGGGGGTTTCGGAAGGCCAAAGGGCCTGCTGTTGCTGAGCCCAAGTACTCTCCTGCCGCGGTGTTTCGTTGTTCTCGTTTGTCTCTTTCGGACAGAAAAGTCATGGGCCATGTGGATTGGCCAAGTTCTCAACTTGTTGGATGCAGCTAGGAACAGTTTCTGCCGTGTGATTATCTCAAAATGCAATCCGTATGTGTCCAGCTCCTGGTTGCTGCGAATGCCATAGGGTACAAGGCAGGCCCTCAGCAAAGGCAAACCATCTTCCAAAGAAGGGCTGGGTGCCTGCAGGAGACACATCTCCCATCTGGGTGATTTGACAGATGAGCGTTGTCCGAATCATCCCAAAAAAGCCGGATCCAAAGAAGTTCTTGAGTCAACTCTCAGACAAAACTTTTTGGAAAATATATGAACACATGGGCAACCTTTGCAGTTGAGAACCCTGAGCAGCCGCAGCAAAACGTGAAGAACAAGAAAATGGAAAACATACAAATCCAGCAATGCTGCCAGCAAAAAGCTTCTCACGTCTTGAAGAAACTGAATAGTATGAACTGTGTACAGAAATGCAGGGACATGAGGACTTACTCTTCCTTTCGGACTCCCTCAGAATTGAGACATCGATCCGAATCAAAGGGCCAGAGTTCACAAGGACAGCCTTGTGAACCAGAAGGAACTCAAAGCAAATCGAATAGAACTTACACTCCCCCGAAAACTAACATGGACTCTGACAATGGCCATGTCATTAGATTGTTTTCCTCTACCAACCAACCAGTGGTTTTCAATGGTTTTCAGGGTCCATGTTAGTCCTCCAGGGTGTAGTTCATGAAAGACGTGGACAGGAGGCAACGGAACCCACGGTTCAAGCTGGGAAGGCTGGGGTCGTGCTTTCACAATGAACGGATCCCTTGAGTTGCGATGGAGAGGGCCCTAGCCCTCTTGATTAAATAGAATTCATTGTACACATTGCCCTCAATGAAGAAAGGAGGTTTGAGAGGCTTGGAAACGGAGGCAAGAAGTGGCTAACGGATATGCTAGGGTTGGTTGTACATGTGCTAAGTGGATCCTAAATAAAGTAATCTGATGTTCCACCTCCCTTTACACAATGTGTACAAGTCCCTGTGAGGATGCGACAAACGGCAAGTTTCAACATTTGACCAACCTGTGCTGACTTGTATCCAATATCAGACAAAAGCATCATCAGTGAGCGTCATCTTGGTCAGTCATGTTTTCACCTGACTGGTCCCGACTGGGCCTCCTTTGCCATGTCGTGTACACGGCCCTCTGCAGCGGAGTGGGTAGAGGGCACGCCGCTGCAGCACATCCATAACTTCCGCTTGAGCGCCTCCTGGCGCCAGACGGGGCAGGACGGTGTGAATTGCCGACACCTGATGAAAAAGGCGAAGAAACATGCTCGCTACGAACGTAGCTTCTTGTTGCTAGCGAAAGGAACCTAATAGGAATGTCCTCCACCTAATAGCGTCCTTGCTACTAAGACATTCGAAGACGAAGACAGGGTCTATTGAGACATATCAATACATATCAAACAAATGATTCTCAAAGCTTGAAGCTCAACGGCCAGTTGTCCACAAGATCTTGGATCAAAAAGCTACCAACACCACCCCCTGATGGAGATGAATACAGTACTCCATCAATAGATTGGCGACCTCCATATCTATATCCAGAAGAGAGTGGGGCACCAATGCTGCTCTCGAATTCCTGCTCTGATTGGTGTCCTCTGATCGTCGGACTCGTGGCTCCCAGCAAATGGGCTGTGCCAAGCGAGGGCCACCACGCCAGCCCTGGTGGACGGTGCGAGAGTCCCAGAGGAGCAAACCTCGCAAGACTCGAACGGTGCAACGTCCCGATGCAAGACTCGAAGCAAGCTCACTCGGACAGTTGCACTTCATTCCTGCTTGGTGGATTCTTGTACGGGGGACAAAAAGCAACCAACTGTGGGCGCAACCACCCTCAGCAGAAGGGATTCACGTCAGGTGTATCCTCTGCCACATATTACAACCTGCTGGCGGCCACAGTCACTTTCCAAGTTGTTTGAGACTTACTGTCGCATCTTTGTTGTGTTTTGACGGTCCACACCCTGCAGCGGTGGAGTAGCCCGCCTGCGCCTAGTGTGGCACCCAGGGATTGAACCCGGGTCACAGCCACTAGACCATACTAGACCATACCCCGGCCCCCTTACTGTTCCGTCTCTTCCAGATCGCTCTAGTCACGAACGCATCTGTGTCGAACGCCCAGCCACTTCCAGCTGGGCACGGCACGCGCCGCGCATTCAACAGCGCCTCGCTCATTAGCTCCTGGCGAACGGCCGGGCGGCACGGGCACGGCATCTGCAGCAAACACCGATGGGCCAAATCCATCTGACCAGGTGGGTGGAAGCACGGAAGTGGGTGGGCTTTGCATTCTGCACCCAGCACAAGCGACACCAGACTTTTTGATGTCGCATCCTGAAGGAAAGGGATTTTTGCCTGTTGTGTCTGAGGTTCCATATGAATCGTCGTTATGCCTTGTCAATACCTGCAAAAGCAAACCTTCCAATCTCAACGTACCAAAAAGGAGTTTGGAAGTGTGACTCCTTGATAGACGACTCAGTTCGCTTTGGAAAGACCAATGAAGGGCGCAAAGAAACGAGGGTAACATGTTTGATTGACTGTTCAGCGCATGTTCAGCTTGGTTGGGGCCCACCTGCTTCATGTCCAAAAACATGCAATGATGGTTGACTATGGACATATGGACATATGGGTGTGTATCAGAATCGAGACCTCCCAATCAAGTTCTGGTTGCTCTTCCTAGTTATCTCAAGGGATCCTGGTTTCACGCATCCATCTTCAATCTCTGTCACACAGTACCGGTGACAAGCACCAGTTGCAGGTAAATGATCCTGCTTATATAGATCATAACTTGCAAAACAGCTAACAATTAATACCCAGTGCAGTGCAAGTAACTACGGAATACTTAGCCCGCCCAGCTACAGAACACAAGACTAGCAGAAGTGTCGTCTTGCAGTATGTCATACCTGGGATAAACTCTAACCATTCAAATCTACGACTACATACCTAAACCGGCCTCTGAACCGTCTGAACCCGATGGCTGGTACGGCGATAGCTGCACCTCGCGGAGATGGGGCTGATTCAGCTCCTTCAGCTTCACCGTTTGTCCTTGGAGAAAGCCCGACCCTTCCGTTCTGCGTCACAACCCATCTGCAACACAACGGCACTTTGAGGAGATACTATGCATATCTCTGCATCGTTCCCATGCATTCTCATGCAGCAGAAAGCGGGCTTCTATTTATTTCGATTTGCTGCACTAGGTCTAGACCTAGGCCGGACAAAAAGAAACTAGACTAGCAAAGGTGTGTTTATTGGTAGTTTAACCTCCAGTGGCACTAGTTTCAGAAGGTGTTATTTCTCTACATATGGTGGGTTCATGAGACAACCCAGGAATCGTATCCTTTCAGCCCAGCCGGATGGCCTGCTAGAGAGCGCCCACGAAGCATCGCCAGTGGATCCTCCATCATCCTCTCATACACCTTCAGGGCACAGTGCTGCATAACTCGTCAACCAGCTGCTGAAAAATCTGCTACTGAGCCGCTAGAGCCAACTGGAAATAATTCACAAAACACGGGCAACAACGGCAAGTCCCAAAGCAGCAAATGTAGCGACAAAGCATGAAAGAAAGCTTAGTAGCTTAGTGGAAGTAGAGCCACTCCTACTATATACAGTAATGGCACACACTATTATGTCTTTCCTGTATGATGATATCAGAAGCCGTGCCATATCATGACATTGGCAAAGCCTGCAGCCAATGGTTGGAGCGGTTATGGCCACAGAACTACAAAAATCATCCCACCACAATCCTGCGAACCTTCTAGCAAAATCCCTGACTGTGTTTGGGAATGCACTACACAATTCTATATCAATGTCTTGTCTTCGCGCAGCTGTAGCTACTCTATCCATTCTTCTCAGTCACATGACCAAAACTCCAGGCAAAAGAAAGGCGACCGTTCTGGCCTCCGTATGGCTCTTAGGCCAAACCACCGTGCTTGAGGAGCTAGAACCTTCCTGAACAGCGGAGCTTCCAACTACCGAGCCTCCTAGAACCCACCAACCACTGGAGGTGATTGTCATTCTATTCTCCCGCTGCTTGGGCTGTACACCCGCTCTGATATTGAAATTTTAGGGCTTCCAGCAGGGCACATGGACTGACATTCAGTTGCATCTGGATGACTGCAATATGATTGGACAATTTCATCAATCAGGAAATGCTTCAGGAAGTGGTTACCATTGTGCCAAAACCAACCGCTCTCAGCGGAGGCTTGCAGAAAAAGCCGTCATTTCTGGGCGATCTAGAAAAATTGATGGACATCACCCCAAAATATGCTTAAGTCTCAAATGATCTTGCCGCCCTAATCAAATTAATTGAACGGCACGTTGGTCAATGAATTGGTAAAGCTGCTTGGCTTCATGGACAGTGACCATTGCCACTGCAAGCCCCATGTTCCAGGGATGAAAGGATGCAACCCCCACTTCTGCACGGCTGGTGAGACTGCCAACCACCAGAAAATGTAAGATAAGGCCTCCATGGCCAACAAGGATCGTGAGACAACGTTGCATTCCAATGGTGAAGAAGTTCCACAGCCGGTGACTCTCAAAAACATGTTTCAAAAGGAAAAGGACCAAAAAGATCACCCTATCCTGGCCGAGTGTCGGAAGGCCAAACATAGAGCACTCCTTGTGCACAGGGCCATGTCACACCTGTGCGATGATTCTGATCGACCTGTGGCCGAGAAGCGGTCGAACGAGGTAGCTTGGGCTGCCCAGGAACAAGCCTCACTCCATGTGGAGCACTTTTGCGGAACTTGAACCGTCCATAAGTCACCTGCTGGTCACAGAAGAGTGCCCAATCACGTGATCTACCGAGGCACATGCAGCCACTCAGGGTTCGTGTCCTTGCCAGCATCCTGGGCGCTAGACCAGAAGACAGGGTTGAGGCCAACCACCAACTCCTCGATCGGAAGTGCAGTGCATTGTCATGTCGATGAAACTCCTTCTGGAAACACTGAATGTTCACAGGCTTCAAAGCGCATCTACTGTGAATGGACAATTGTGCTGATGTTCATCGCTCCACACGACATGTAAAGAGGGTAGTCCACTAAGAAGCCTGGTTCACACAGGCTCTCTTGATCAACAATGGGTCTACAGCTGTCTACACCACGGTGGACCGGCCACCTGGTTCTGCCTGCCTCGCTGCACCATGGCACCATGGCAGTGCCAGGAAGCTGTCATGTTGGAACACATGTGGGGCACGTCTTTTTGTCTCGTCTTCAAGACAAACATGTTGATTCAATCCGTGATGAAAGTGTGAACTTTACAGTGTGGTCTGGTTTCATATCAAACTATATAACACAACAATTGAAACGTTCCAAGCAATCCCGTCCTGTCATGATAATATATGATAATGATATCACAGAACGGTCATTGCTTTCTTTTGTGCAGCCATAATTACACCCAAACGAAGCTGGACCTGGACCTAGTTCGCATTTGAGTTCTGGATGTCTCTCTGCTTCGTGGTCCTCCATATTACCTCGAGCTTGCCCCCACAGCAGTCCTGCTGCTCCGCGTCATACAGATCCGCAAAGACTTGGCGCACTTTCGGATGCAGTCGTGCAGCCCATGCGAAGCTTCCGTGCGCCAAACCATGCTTGGAGGCCGTCCCCTTCATTCCTAAATGGTTGTCCTGCAAGGGAAGGATACGGAAGTATGGAATGAACAGTTCTGATGCACAGGACACGGAAGGATCGGACCTTGTCAGACCTAGGATGCATTCAATTGCTGTCAAAAATCTCAACCAATGATGCACAGAAAGCTGGATCGTCTTACTGTGGGATCTTTGGGATAAAACTTCTATGGTTTTTGGTGCGATTGTAGAGGTCACAGCGCAAAAAGGGTCCGTCGAGCCTTTCGATTCCGCCTGCGATAGCTTTGCTTTCTTGGAAAGAATACCGAAAGCTATGGATCAACAACTACTGCGGCACCTAAAACTGTCTGACTCCAAGTTTCAGGTGCTTGGTAACGTGCATGCGTTGATGTCTGCAAGCACTGAAAGGAAGTTGAACAAATATGAACCCCCGCCCGCCCTCACTGCAACTGGACGTTGCTGGCACACTAGCTGGCTCATATACATATTGTTTCACAGGCAGATACCCTTTGCATAGTTACGTCCAAGTAAAATCAAGTTTACTGAATAATTGAATGTACTGTGTACTTGTAGCAGTTTGTTGCGTTACTAAGTGGGCCTCAATAAGGATGTATAACACTAGCAGGTTACTGAGAGTCTTGAAAATCATACCAACTTGCATTTTCTGACCCAATGAAATGCATATCGAAGCCTTGTCCTTTAAACTTCATATTCGATAGTGTCAGAAAAGGAAGATTGAACTAAATTCCATCATATTCCATAGTATATTCCGTATTCCTTTTCCAAAAAAAGAAACTTCCGTCGTATGTTCATAAGTGAACCAGAATCCGCTCACAGCACTGCTTCTGCCATGTCTCCCAGTGCTTCGGCCAAGCCCGAAGATCTTTGCTCACTGCCGGCACCTCACTTGCCTCGAACGTGGCTTGACAGAGAGGGTGCCCGGATATGAGACGTTCAACAAAATTACCCTCCCTGAATCATGGAAGTGGAACATGGCCCCTGGCAAGACAAATTTTCCTTTTACAAGCAGGGGATGGTCCACTTCCATGTTGTTTCAGAAAGGGAAACTGGGTGCCCAGATTGCAACCAGGTGGTTGATGAGTGACATCATGGAAATGTGATTCACCATGATTCACCTCCACATCCTATATCCAGATGAATCCAGGATGGTCCGTGAGGTGGCACCTAGGATCTGGCACTCGGTGGCACCCAGGAACCATGTCGGTTTCGATAACCCCAAAAACACTGGAACATCATGGAACCCTTCGTGAGACGCCAGATTACATGGAACATCTTAAGAACGTCGCCAGTTACATGTTCACTTCATCCGAACATCCACCACTCCTCTACTCCACTGAGAGGCCTGAGATTTTTTTCCCCGCAGCAATTGCAGCAAATCATCGTGCCAGAGCTCCTCGAGTACCTCACATTCCTCGCCGGTCAGCACATTCGTCACCTGGGAAGGCTGCTTCCCAACGCGCCTTTCGCGAACAACTTGTGGGAAGGAATGCACCTTCCGCATGCCGATCCAAGCTGCGCGCCCGATCCAACTTGCTTGTTTTACAGAAAAATATATGTGATGTAACCTGGAGCTGATCTGAACTACAGGACTGGAGCTGATCAGCTGATCTGAAACCCAAACACCGTCCCTGAGTGGGCAAACTGTTTGAAGCATGCAAGAAATGCTTTTGACTTGAAACGAGTATGGTAGCAGCAACTTCCAACATAAACATACGCTGAATTTGAACTTTGCCCGGTGGCAACACACACGCCGTACTCCTCGAAGGTCGACTTGACTTTTTCAGGTTGGTTCACTGGAACGAGCAACGGCGCCAGTTCCTTAGACACGAAGCATGGCATGGCAGATCCACAAGCATTGCATGTTGATGTGGATCCAACTGGAATTCCTGTGCTGATGGATGTTGAATGTGGGCTGGCCTTCTGATGGACTCACCAAAACTGACTTTTCGGCGCAGTCCGTAAGGCCAAATCCCGAGTCCTGAAAAACACCAACTCATCCACCGTCCCGAGTTCACCTGCTGTCAGAGTGCAGCAGATGACATCACGGGAAAGAAGGCCTCACCATGTGGCAGACAATCAGTGCTGGAATAGCCTCAAGCGGATGTTCAGTCATCAAGCAGTGCTTCTGGACATCATTGCCTTTGGTATCAATTTAGCGCTGCTGCATAACATGTTCCCTTCCTCAGAACCTTCATGACCTTCATTGGCTGGGTATACACTAGCTTGTATACTCCCATGAAAACCCCTCAGAAACTGGCAGCATCAATGACCCGCGAAAACGTGACACTCTTTTCACTGCGTTCCCGGTTGCATCCAGTGTCCATTTCCCCAATTGGGCTTCATGAACCATAACGTAGCATCATGTTGTCATGTCGCCACAACTACACCATGGACACAGCTCCACTCTCCTGGCACCGCGCCTTCCAAAGTGCCTTTGACGGACACAAGCTTCTCATCTGTCGGCGGAGGCAACTTCGCCTGCCAACAGCAGCCGAGTGGTGAAAATGTACCAAGTTCCTTCATTTGTTGGGTAAAGTTGTGACTTATGGTTGAGCTTGTTATATATGCCAGTTGCAACAACATTTAATGTCATTTAATGATATGTTGAAGGCATGCAAGTGCGCGGCTATACCAAAACGATACAAACATCGACAAGCGTTGGGCTCCATGATAAGTGCATCTCGTTTCCTGACCAGTTCCATCAGAATTCTGAAAATCACTTCTGACTCAATCGGTGAGTTTGAACCTGACCGCATCAGAGTGAACAAACTGTCTTCGGCTGTTGGAGTGAGACTCAGACTGAAACTTCAGACTCATTGACTTGCACATCGTATACCAACAAAGGAGACAGTAAGAAACATAAGTGTATATAAATATATTAAGTTCATTATATATATATATATATATCATTATATATCATCATATAGCCCCATGACATATCCGTAAACCCCATTAAACCACATATGAATTTCACCACGTGATGACCTCCTCATGGCCAACACGACACTGATCCTGATCCTTACCCCAACACGCCGGCATCACCGTCTCCCTGCTCTGCGCCAGCTCTCCGTTCCAAAGTCGCTGCATCAGCTCTTCCGCTTTGCGCCGCGTGGACGGCGCCGATGGCGCGCTGAGACCGGGCGCCGCGGGCGCCGCGGGCGGCGGGACTCCACCGGGGAGCTCGGTCTCTTCGCTGCGGCTCGGGCGCTTCCCGCGCTTCGGCATCGAGTTCGAGGGCACGTTCTTGGGGGTTGAACCGCGCGTGGGGATGAAGTGGCTTTGAACAGCTGAGATGCCAACGGGATGTTCCAACGGTCGGTACGGTACAACGGCACGATATGGTGCAATCGATGTAAGGTCTCGTCGCGCATGGCCATCAACAGCAAAGCTTCGTAGTTGCTGTCATGAGTTTTGCAATCTAGATAGAGGGCCCAGCAAGTCCAGATTCATCATGGTTGCTTCAAGGGCAAACTCGTTGTCCCAAACTTTAAAGTTACTCGGGGGTCCAAGGTACAATATGGCAGAGTGCTGGAATAAAAAAGCCTCCAGCCACTGGTCTGGGGAGGTCTCTCAATGTTTGAGACAAACCCGATGTAGACAAAGGATAATACAAAATGCATCTGCTGGTCCATCCCCTTGGCGACGCCGCGCTGAAGAACGCGCTCAGCTGGGCTGGGTCCCGAGCTGCTCGTGTGGCGTGCGACAGCGATCCGTGCGCAGGCGTGCACCTGCGACGCTCGTGAGACACTGTGGGACAGTGTGGACACTGTGGAGCGCTTTGGTTTGCTGTTCTTAGGATGGGTAGAGGAGGTGGGCTGATCAAACGCGGAATGGATGTGTCCAAAACTGGGTGTTCCCCATTTGCATGTACCAAGAAATCAACTCTGCCATCAAAAAAGTTGCCAAGCAAGAATTGATCAATCCAAAGAACGCGCGGCCAAGCAAATTGATGGCCAGCCCCTCAAGAAACTTCCTTCGCATCCACAAAACACACCCTCCTGAATCTGAAGCTCTTGCCACCAAACAGAAGCCGCTTCCTTTCATCCATTTTCCCATCGAACTTCTCCGCTCACAAGGGGCGGTCCCAGCGGAAGTCGTCACCGCCTTGGAGTCCGGTTCGGGCGTCTCCACCCAAGCCACCCTCTGAGGGCCCCACATTTAGACTCATGAACTTTGAGCGGTGGCAGGTGGAGGTAGGAGCAAAGGGCATCGCTACTAGGAGCAAGGACGCTACTAGGGGCTCCTGGCCTTACTACTAGTAACAATGTTTGCTATTAGAAACAAGAAATAAATAGAATTAGAAGTGGAACAAGAAGCTACTAGGACCTTTTCGCGCGCGCACGTCCCGGGGGGGTAGAGGACGATACTAGGAGCATCACAGGTGTTACAAATTCTGCTGTTCTACGATGCAATGTCTTTGAAAGGTGCACACTCCGCTCCACTGTCCAGAGGGTCACCCCGCAACACGTGGCGATGAAAAATGGCTTCACATGGTTTCACACTATTCTTTGCTCTTCTCTGCGCCATAGGCTGTTGCCAGCGCTAGAGTCTTCACACCCTCCAAATTACAATGAACCTTGCAGTCATCAACCTGGTGAACCATCCTTTACAAAGCTGCACGATTTCCTGGGTTCCACACATTTGCGCGGCAAATAGGGATAGTCGTCTTCATCCTCGTGGTCCATCCTGGATGCGAGATCTGGCGTCCAAAGCGAAAGAATGTCCTTGGAAGCTGTGAGGGGTCTGGCGTCCCCTATGTCCCCGAGAGCCACGGGTCTCGTGCCACATCCCACCGCAGGTGACTGACCACTCACGTTGACTGATATAGGAAAACTCCCCGAGCCACCTGAGCGTCCTTGTTCCTAGTAGTAAGGCCAAGAGCGACCCCAGTAGCGTCCGTGTTCCTAAGTAGTAAGGCCAGGTAGAACAGACTCCGAGTCGAAGGCCTGTAGGTGCTGTAGGCCAGCTTCATCAAGCAGTTGTCCTTGCGGAGCGATGCGGTTTTCCTCCGAACGGCGCGGAGCGACTCGAAACCGGCATGTCATGCACAGGAAATTTTCTCAATTCTCATCAAAGTCCATTTGTGCCAAGTATGATAGTAGGATCAACATTTGCCCCCTCGCGCCCCCTTCATCCGCCCTTGCGTTTCATCCATTGCCCCCTCGCGCCCCCTTCATCCCCCCTTGTGTTTCATCCATTGCCCCCTCGTGCCCCTGTGTTTCATCCATCGCCTCCTTCATCCCCCCTTGTGTTTCATCCATTGCCCCCTCGCGCCCCCTTCA
>CAXAMN010009113.1:1169856-1279670 GCA_963970005.1 Durusdinium trenchii | reverse complement strand
TTGCCCCCTCGCGCCCCCTTCATCCCCCCTTGTGTTTCATCCATTGCCCCCTCGCGCCCCCTTCATCCCCCTTGTGTTTCATCCATTGCCTACCCTCACCGGACATGAGACTGCGTCTCCATTTGAGGATCCCTGGCCACTTCGACCTCCGGGTCTTTGTCAGTGAGTTGCTCTCATCTTCAAGCAAACCACCGGTGACATGGTCTACACGTCTCACTTTGAGAGATTTCTCACTTTTCAACCCCTAGTTTCTCACCATCTCCACTGGCCCAGAAAGCTTTCCGAAAGCTCCCGCTTCGCTCCCATCCAAACCCCCGTCCGCATCGTTCACCATCAGCAGCGACGCCACCACGTTTTGCCCCTTCGCACGCAGGGGCCTCAAGAGCGTGGCGTCGGCGAGCTGCGGGTGTGGCAGCGGATCCGATGTAGATGTGGGTGTGCATCAAGATAGGGAGACCTCCCAGTTCGACCCCCTCTTGGGAAGAAGGACATAGACCAGTTCTATCCATGAAACATGAGAACTGCATCAGTGAAGACGGTTTGGCCCGACTCCTCGGGGTTCGCCAGACTCAAAGCCCTGTAGTATGTCACAAGAAAAAGAAACGGAAAAGCGTGGACGGAGAAGAACAAAGGAGCAGAGACAACTTGGATTGTTTCTCGGTCATGGGCGTCGTTTCGTTGTGTGGTAACATGGCGACAGACCCTTAACACAGATGTTCTTCGTCTTTTTCTTGACGCCGTCGACTCTGTGAGTCCGTTCGTCAACCTGTTGGGCAGCCCGAAGTCGAAGGGAACGATTGGCGCCCGAGTCGAGGTGCCTCACGAAGTTGTAGGCTTTCAAGAGGATGTTGAAGCCCTGACGGACCAGAGATGCTTTCGGGCCAGAACAACAGGAGGGAAGAGGGTTCATTCTTGAAGCTTTCTCATGCCAGGAAAATAGATGACACGATGACATGTTAGCTGTGAGCTTCGCCCTTTGAAGCTTTTCAGGTGGCAGTAGAAGCTTACTAGTTACTACTAGTAAGGTACCTGTTACTAGTAGCGATGCACTTGTTTCTAATAGCTTCTTGTTACTACTAGCGTGGCACCTGTTACTACTAGCTTATTTGTCAGAATAAGTGATGATGCTTCTCTTCCTCCCAATTCCGCCATCGTCAGACAGTGCACCACCTTTTGGCTGAACTTTGGCCCGCTGTGGTCGGTGGTCAGACTGAGGAACTGAGGATTTGGGTTGTTGGAAGCGAGGTGGCACATGGCCCAAGCTGCAAACCGACTTGGATCCATTCTCTTTCGATCCTTTTCCTCATCCGGACGTTAAACCGGGTATCTCAAATGTGTCAAGCCGACCAAATTCCCCAGCTGCAAACTCCAAAAACTGCCTCGCCTTGTCGGAGGAGGTGACAGCACCTGGGATACTGGGCACGACATCACACACCTGGAAAGGGGAGGGCGATTCAGAAATCATGTTTACCGTAATAGACACCCTTGGTGATGACTGCTATAATATGTTTCCCGAATGCGTAGCGAAGGGTTCTCGTTTAACTCTTGGGGGTCTGGGGGTAGAGCTTTGTTCGCGACCCGTTGCTTCTATGTTCGCAACCGTCCGCAACCGTCCGCAACCGTTCGCAACCGTCCGCAGTAGAGCGCTAAGGCGCTGCCATTGGGGGAAGCTTTTGCAAGTGACTTTTCATGGATGTGTCACGTGTCAGTTTGCGCCGCTATTCCATTGTGATTTGCATGAAAATGAGATGTCGCGCAAGAAACGTGATGCGTTTCGCTGCACAGGCGCAGCGTTTGGTGAGATCTGCAGATTGCTGCGCAGTTCCATTGGGATTAGCGTTTGGAGAGTCGTGTTTTTGGGGTGTTGGATGTGGCCGTGCCATTGGGATTTGCGTTTCAGGGTGTGGCATCGAAGCTCTGTTTTCGTGACAAGTCTCAGCTGAAATGCCGATTTTGGACTCTGGGAGTGTGCTCAGAACGGGTCGAAATCATTCCAAACGTGTGGTGTGGTGCAAATTTTGTTGAAGCTCACGTGAGATGATATTGTCACTTTTCGTGGCAGGCGCAGTACTTTGTGCGGCTTTTGAGGTGTGGAAGTGCGATTCTCGTGGCAGGCGCAGGGAATCGTGAGGTTGCGAGGTGTGACGGAGGTGACATTTCGTGGCAGGCGCAGTACTTTGTGTGCCTTAGACGTGTGGACGCGGAAAGATTCGTGGCAGGCGCAGGGAATCGGGAGGTTGTGAGTTGTGGTAGAGGTGAATGTCGCTGTCACATTGGTGTGAGCGGGTGTCGTTTGGAGGGGCTGGAATCGCGAAACTGCTTGGCAGGGCTGCGTGATGTGCGTGCTCCGATGGGTGTTTCCGGTTGACTTTTGGAGGAAGTCTCGTGCGAAGCGTTCGTTTTGCAGACTTTGACATGTGAGTTTTTGAGGAAGTCTCGTACGAAACGCTCGTTTTGGGGACTTGACATGTGACTTTTGGAGGAAGTCTCGTACGAAACGCTCGTTTTGGAGACTTGACGTGTGACTTTTGGAGGAAGTCTCGTACGACACGCTCGTTTTGTTTTGGAGGAAGTCTCGTACGAAACGCTCGTCTTGCAGCCTCGCAGCGAGACTTTTGGAGGAAGTCTCGTACGAAGAGCGTGCCCTACAGGAGTGTCCCACAAGAGTGTCCCACAACCATGTCCCACAAGTGTGTCCTACAAGAGTATCCCACAAGAGTTTCCTACAAGAGTGTCCCACAAGAGTGTCCCACAAGAGTGCAAGACTGTCCCACAAGAGTGTCCTACAAGAGTGTCCCACAAGAGTGTCCTACAAGAGTGTCCCTGTCTCACAAGAGTGTCCCACAAGAGTGCCCTACAAGAGTGTCATTTGGACATATGTAGCTTTTTGAACGTGTTTGCATTCGGGTTCGTGGGCTCCATCTTGTTTTTTTCTGGATTGATAGACACTATATGACAATATTGTGATTCTATGTTATTCCTGGGGGCTTAGCAGAGACGCGCTGGTGAAAACAGAGATCGAATTGAACGAGAAGGAAGTTGAAGTGGATTTGGATGCGGATCAAGACTTGGGAGATCTTCTGGTGAACATAGGAAACAATGGGTTCTAATGTCTTAACTTGGGGGCGATCCTTCGTTTGGGGGCGATCCTTCGTTTCAACAGGAACCGCATGGTTGGAGGCTGGATCTTATCGTTCCACTGATGTGTTTGGAGTTGCCGAAAACAACGAACACATGTGGAGGTGTTTCAAATTAAGTCCGTCAAACCTCGAAGTTTTGGAGCAAAAGAGAAACACCTGTATTGCTTCTCTGAAGACTTAGGCAGAATTCCAAATGCATTCCTTTCTGCCCCTGAAAATCAACTCCATCAGCCCATCACCCCAACCCGGCGCCGCAGTCATGCGGTTTAAGAGAGCCGGGCGGCGGAGTTCCGGAAGGCTAGGCTGTAACGGTGGCATGTTGGGATCTCCACCTGACTGGACATGCGGGAAAGCCTCCCTCAGGTGGGAATGGGGTTGGCGTGTCATCGTGGCGCATCCAATTGAGCATCCGCAGGCTGTGTGGGGTAGGAATTCCTTAAAAGCCTCTTCCAGAATCATCCCGTTTTTGGGAGATGGAAGGATACGTGCAGAAGGAACTATCGTGAAGCAAGTCATATTTTCCGTGTAGCGGGTGCAATGCGAAGATTTGCTTCTGCCCATGGGTGGTGCACCTGCTCAATGCTCTTGAACCCCCAACACAAAACAGAGGCGGTCCGACCACAGCGGACGCATCGATAGGAGTCCCCCTAGGACCACCGAATCCTGGACCACGCCTGCGCAGGTAATGACATGCACTTGAACAAGTGGTTAGCAAGTAGATCTGACGACCTCCTGAAGATACACACACCCCACTGGGTTCAACGACACCTACGTTTGGGTTTGTCTTCAGGCCGCGCTTGTCTTCGCTGCATGACTGCGCCAAGCCGCGATCATGCTGCTGCCGGACGATCTCCTCGGGACGGAATGGCATCAGTTCGCCCAGAGTTGTCATGAAAAGGAAGGTAGTTGTCATGAAAGCCTTCGGCCATGTTGAACTGTTGAAAAACAGCAAACGGGCCTGAATTCTGCAAAGCACCCACAGAGGTGTGACTGGGGAAAGCTGTCAAAAAGGTATCTATAAAGGTATCTATAATTATGATACCCAATCAATCTGCTGTGCCGGCCAGGTTGCCTCAAAGGAACTCTGGTTCAGGCCGAACTTCTGCAGAGTTGCTTGATCCTTGTGTGCAAACGGAGAAACAAAAAGGTCGTCGCAGCTGGCCTAGTTGATGCGACCAGGGCAGGGATGATGGTGCTGTTTCATCGTTTCATCCAGGTCGGATTGGATTCTTTTTGGTGGCCTCTGTGTCCTTTGGTTCATTGTTGGTCATCTCACACGCTCTCTCCATCTCTCTCTCTCTCTCTATGATTATGAATTCCATTATCTCACCGCATAGGTCCCGTCTGACGCGGGTCGGTCCACCCTGTTCACTGAAGGAGATCTTCGAAGTCACCACCGTCCGAGTTCAACCGCCGAGTCAATGGCTCCCCACCGCTCCCCTTCATCGTCGTTTCGTGGGCGCTGAGGAGCTACCATGAAGCCACCCGAGGCGGAAGAAGTCTCATCGGACCTGACATCGATGAAGGCTTGGTGACCTGTCATAGGTGTTCAAAGGCAATGAACTAACTAGTTCAGGACACCTGTCGGATAAGGCGGGGAGTTTCTATCCTAAGTTGCTCGGGTTTTTGTTCTGCAAAATCCAAGGAATTCACCCAGCTCTGTAGCTCTTCTTCTCCACATGTTTCTGCCTGGCATGACTCCCGGCGCTTTGGTTTAATTGTCTGAACTATGATGAACTATGAAAGTGATGCACTCCCCCAAGTTGATGGAAAAAAGTGATAACCTGCTCAGAATGCTACCAGCGGAAGACCATGTCATATTGGACTCAGAAGTGCTTCCGATGGGTACTGAGAGTGAACCTGAAACTCTTTCCCTTGACATTTGAGGGCCACTTGTTTGTCGACTGTCGCTTCCAAAAGTTGCCTATTCCATCCTAGTCCCAAAGGTCAAACCACCTCCAGCCTGGCCACTCTCAGAAAATCAAGAAGTTGAACATCGCTGGACAAAGTAGTAGGACCGCACTGCACCGCAGAAGTCGAGCAGAGGTCGTGCAGCCTCGCACGCGCCCACCTCGGCTGGGCCTCACTCTGCGAAAAGGACACCTGCGGGCGAAAGCTTCGACGGCGGAATCATGCCATGGACTGAGGTGTAGAGCTGAAATCCCTTCAAAATGTCCACATATTTGTGGGTATTCCATAACCGGTGTCGTGTTTGAGGGCCCATGATGGACTTGAGGTCATGGGGGTGCAACGAAAGCATTGGTCGCCCTGGTGCACACTACAGCGGTTCCTCAACTCAGTGGTGCCACCTGTTGGGAAAGTCATCCCCTCATTCCCTCTCTAAGCAAACGTCTCGGTTCCCAACATCTCTAAGCAAACATCATCCCAATCCCCTCTGGTTCCAATACATCTCGGCTAAAGTAAAGTGACGGAACACGGAATTCGAAACTCCGTTGTCAGATTACGAGCAAGAAGCAATGTTGCATACCAATCGAACATATCTTCAACTCCCAAGTGCGGTGGAAGCGTTGGAGATAGTGATGTTACGAGCGATGTTACACTAAACGGGGTGCCTTTCTTTTGAACTGTGAACCATGGTCCCTTAGCTGAGCGGATGGGAGAAACATGGAGAAACAATGCACACCACAACAAGTCCACCACGAAAAACACCACAGCACCTTCTGCTCTGGCTCGTCCTGCTCCTCCGGCTCGGGCTCCACGGTCTTGGAGCGATGATGCCGATGATGCCGATGATGCCGACGCACCTCCTTGTGACCGAGCAATCCACATCAAAGGTTGACGAAGCACAGGACAGATCTTTCGCTATATAGCGACCAAACGCTCATGTGATACATACAGTTTCCGGTTGTACCAATGAAAGTGCTGTTGATGGACACAAGCCTGCACGATGTGCCGGATTTCCTAAGAAATTAAAGGATCAATGGATCCTGTGCTTTCAAACCAGCAGAAGCCTCACTTCTACATCCCAAATGTTCCATCATGTTCCATCCACCTTCCTGCCATCACGCCTCATCCGCAGGGCTAGCATCCGCATCCAAGGCACCTTGAGAGCTGGCGGAGGTCCGACCAATGCATTTGAGGAAACAAACGTGGCAAGACATCCCCAGACGTGCGCCATGTGGTGCGACCTAGGACGCTGGAGCTCCGGCTCCTCGGAGTGGACCCCGCGCGCCTGGCTCGTTCCAGGTGTCCGCCCCAGGCCGAGTGGCCACTGCCACCGCAGCCTCGAGCACCTGGGCGGCGATCGAAGCACCGGGTGAAGAACGGACTGCCACAGCTGATCAATTATGGAGCTCACCTAACACCTGCATGTTTGGCTTTTTGGGGTCCGAATGACGGACACTCTCCACAACAGGGAGGTCCCCTGCCTTCAAAAGAGGATTCAGGTGCACCCCAGTCAGCTGGAACACGGACTACAGTTTTCTGACTGTGCACGAATGAAAATGTGGATAGTTCGGGCAAGTCAATCTCAATCATGTCTGGTAAAATGATACATGAGAGCGCTCTTCTTGTCGACGATGTACTAGTGCCAGTGAACCCCCACCGGAAGCATGAAGGAGCTGATGCAAGGAGCTGTCGATACCAGGAGATTTGATTGAGGCCCTCGACTCGTTCGCGCAAATGGCATGTGACCATTGCTGTTGGAAGATGTGTTGATCCCCCCACCCCACACCTTCTGCAAACGGCAGAGGGCACACGAGTCAGGCGAGGCACAAACACAAGCCATACGCGCTTCATGCGTCACCTGTCTGTCAGGGCAGGCCCTTCAGCTCGCTGGCCCCGAGTTATATAGATTGAATGCTAAAGCACAAATCTGATGGAGGGAGCATCCCGCATTTGTTCAAGATGTGTCAACCACTTGAGATGCTGGAACACCAAAGAATTTAGAGATCTTCTTGGCATGGCAAGGGCGTTTTCTTTCTGAATAGTCAAACTTGCATGGACTCTGACTCTGCTCTCAAGAACCGTCGGTGCTTCAAAAAGGAGCGAAAGCATGGATTGCACCTACAGTGCGGATAATGTCAATTGTAAACAGGCCTTCCAAAATGTTCAGACAACCAATCAACCCTCATCGAAACCCCATTCCAATCGTCACTCTCTCGGGATTGGTCCCGCCTTGAAACAGGTGCAACCAGAGTCACACCTGACATGGCCTGACCTTGAGCCACTCACGTCGCGGCTCTGCGGCGCCGTCTTCCGGTCTTCTCTTCGCTGTGTGCGGTTTTCGCACGGTCTGCCGTGCTTGGTTCTTTCCAGTGCTGGCGCGGTACAGATTCTAGATGCCCTTATGCATCGGTTTTGTCCAACGGTCACCAGCAATCCATAAAAAGAACGCAAAGAACTCCAAATGAATAGAAATGCATCACCTACATTCATATCCACACTACAAAGTTGGTAGCTGCGAGACAACCTTTTAATGGTCGATAGCCTCACATGTCGTTTGGTGGAAAACCGAAAATTGCTTGGGTGCGTCACCCAACATTTGTTGGACATAAAACCAACATATGGCTGTGGTAGGAAGATGAGACAACATGTGGCTGTGGTTAGCTGGAGCCAACATGTAGCATAGGGCATAAACTGCATATTCTCGGAATGGAAGGCAACATATATCCAAAAGCTGCCGTGGCCATATAACTGGTTCACTCCTGGGTGTCACGACGTGTCTTCCCACATTGATGCCATACATACCCTGCCAGGTCAGCTTATTGCCGGTGAATAGCTTCACCGGGAATCCAGGCAAACCACTTTTTTGCCCGTGTTCTAAAACTGTGACCAACAAAGAGAAGCCAATTCCACTCTCAAGCAATAGAGAGGTGTGAGTCAAAGTGGGTAAAGAGAAAACAAGACTATAATAGGGTCCCCAAAATGTTTTTCAGGCTGGTCAGCCGATGAAGATCACACTTGTCCATGTTCCACCCCCAGAATATCTGGCCACCTGTCTTGGTTTGCATCTGATGACCCCCCCCCGCCCTGCATCACGCAAAACACGAGTCCCTTTCCGGCGTCTCAGTGGGTGGGCCGGCTGGTCGGCACCTTCTCTTTCAAAGCGTCTCGGCTCTTGTACTCTGTGGCAGCACGGCCTCATTGAAATCACTGAAACGTCTCTCTCACTGGTCTGTCCAAAAAGACCCGTTTACGGTCGTGTCCAACTAAGAAAGGTGGATTGAAATGCAGAATCTTGAAGTTCAACATAGCATATAGCTGGACAATGCTGGACATGTCAGGCCGGGTTGAAAGCAACCATTGTCCCTCAACCTCTGTCAATGGCCAACCTACTGTTTCATAATCTGGCTAGTCTGGGTTTGCTCCCATCATCTGCCCAAACTCCACATCAACCTGATTTCTGGGCTCTGTGGATCTTGGAACCTTCCCTGAGGTCTCACTCACAGACACACAGCCCGGATCGCCACGGGCGTGCAGAGCGTCGCATCGGTCTCGGCGAGAAGCAGAGTGCCCTGTCATACTGACGCAGGGCGGCCTGGCTTCCGAGGCCAGAGACCGGCCGGAAAAAAACAAAAAACAACAACTGAACATGTCTGAACGGTTTGTGTCGGAGATCGAACCGATCCGTGTCCTTCTCGTCGGGGATCGAACCTACTATCTGCAAAATGCAGAATTGAAAACTCAACCATTGGCAGAAGCCCTTGAGAAAATGTTCTTTTCTGGCCCCTGACTTCCACCCGCCACTGGCTTGAGAGGAAGCCATCAGAGGTGGGAAATAATTCTTCTCGGCGCTGGGCGGATGGTTGTTTCGATGGCGAAAGACGAGCCGTGCAGATATTGAAAGAGAACGAAACATGTTCTTTGAACCGGAACCCAAAAGCCAGTATGCAAGTCTCCACCCTCCAAATAGAACAAAATGGTCTTGAAAGTTCATTGAGGAATGGTAAGCCACACAAATCCACTGAATCACAACAAGGACTCAAGAAATTGACAGTTGTTTTCGGACATCTAAGCCTGCCTCTTAAGGCGGAAGATTGGCCACTGTTCATTGTTGACTCAAGAAATCCAGCACATAGTATACACAATCAATGTCAAAAGCGGGACATAATTCTCTCAGGTGGTGCAAGAGTTTTCGTTCACTGGTGGGCGCCTCCCCTGCTGCATCTTGTTGCGTCCTCCCTGTGCAACCGTGCCTGCCGCGCTTGCACTCCGCCCGGCCGCCGTTCGGGCATGGCGCTAAAAATCAAATGCAGTCGGGCCTCCTCCGGCAGACAAATAAGGCTAGGGACCCAAATGGCTAGAGGTGTCGGATGTAGGTTGGACACATTTTGGTTGGTGAGTGTAGTTGAACCAATCTGACTGCAAAATGGTTGCTGCATCTTCATGGCAGCCCATAAACTATGGGACTGTAAATCTTGGTGCTGATACAAATGGCAGGTGGTTTACAGCTCAAGTGTCGAGCTTGGAGCTTGAGGGTGCAAATGGTGATGCGTAGTGGCTAGACAGGCTCTGCGAGCCTAGTTGGGGAGGTGCTTCAACCCCGCTGATGACCCAAAACCAACGATGTCGTGTCAAGTGTTTCTGCTGTGGTTGTTAGTCTTCAGCCCCACGCTTTGATCCACGAAAAGTGGCGCATGCCTCGCTTCTTCTGTGCGTGCTGAGCATGGAGAAGAGATTCCAAGTCTACAAGGTGAGCCGTCAATGCACGTTTTTTCTCCGCAACTTCGTGGCGGTGTTTCGGCGCCATTGGGCGCAGGCTTCGGACCGCCCGCATTCGCGATGATTTGAAGAGAAATTCTAACATATTGTGGACACTTTTATCGAGGAAATGTTTCTGCAGTGGGCTGAGCAGGAGAAAGATGCCATACCTGAAAATTCACCTGATGCGATTGATCAAACAGGCCGGAACATCAAGAATTTCTCTTCAAATGTGGCGGCAAAATCATTTAAGGCAGCACCTCCGCGGCGAACGAATTGAACAACTTGCATTGCGAATGGTACAAGGAGAGATGCCCAAAAAAGAACTGGGGAGTTTGGGGGTTCGAGCCATAGCCATGTGATCTCATGTGGACTAAAAGCATACGAGCTCCACCCCTCCGATGGCAATCATCCTGTTTGTGTGCTCGTCTAAAACCCTTCGAAGCACCTCACTCGACCCACACCGGCCGGAACTGCGTTGGCCTCTTTTTTTACACGCTTTGCACCGCTTGAAAGGTTTCAACAAAGCTTATCAAAAGCGATGACCATATTTCCGCAGCTACCTTTCCTTAGGGCCTTAGGGTCATTCATGCTCAGACATTTAAAGTCCATCACAGCTGGCAACTGCAAGCACCGCAATCGCAGCTTTAAACGTTGTCCTTTCCTCGGCCAGACCTCAACTCTGGAGCCTGAACAAATGGCCCTCGTGGGCCACTTGTGGGACCCTTTTTGTTGCACGTGAAGCTCTCACAAGTTGGATGACCTACCTATCTATCTTACCTGAGTGCTTTTGGGGTACTAATTACAGTACTTTTTTTACGTGCTTCCAAAGCAAACGATATAGTAATTGCAACAAATCTTGAATCTCAAGTAGGAACCGTATCTGTTGGCCCTTGTTCACTCCTTCACTCAAGTTCGCTCGTTCAGTCGATCTGTACATCAGTTCCTGCCACCAATCTGATCGGTTGTGAACCCCAAAAAGAGAAACAAGGCCTTTACCTTTGGATCTTGACCTTCGACGAAAACACTTACCCACAAAGCCAGACGCTCCATGTATGTCCATGTAATGCCTACATTGACCCATGAAACCTCCCCAACGTAGGCAATATTCTATACATGGAGTGCCTAGTAGGCAAGGTCAAGACCAGAGGTAAAAGGTATAGAGGGCGACCGCTTTTCTGGGGATCAACAAAGGGCTTCTTCCTGTCAGATTTTCACAAAATTGGTACGCGACCAGCAGTATCCATCTACAGCACAAGGCTGTGGTTTCGACAGGCTCCATCCCTTTTGCGCCTCTGCAGCTGCAATTGCCGCGTTCCAGGAGGCGCAAGAACGCTGGCCCCGCCACTGCCAGAACTCCTTGCAAGCCTGACAGAACAATGGAGACCACACGCCGGCCCTGCTATTTATGGACACCCCTTTTTCGGAGGGTCTTGGTATACATACCCTAAGGATCGGGAACCGTGAATCCTTGGGCGGATCTCTATTGGTGCAGGTTGCCGGTGTCCAATGGCCACATTTTACTCATAACCTGCCATCCAACCATTTGCGTTTGTCAAAGCAACATTGGAACCCACAAACACTGGGTGAAATCGATGTGGGGCCGCAGGTTGCCTCAAACAATCTAGCATGCAGCAAAGCTCGGTGGTGCCACCTGTTGGGAACATCATCCCCGGCACAAGCGAAGGAACAAAAGTTGGTGAAGCCAGAAAAGGATCTTTGTTTAGGTTTGAGAGCCCCTAGAATTAGTGGCACATGATATGAATGATGTGTTTGAGGCTCGTGGTTTGGGATCGCTGGATCGCTTTCATCCACTAGTCCTCCAACTATGCAAAGAGCGCGCCCACTTTATATTAGCATTTATAGACCGACTTTGCAGCTGGTGAGCACCTTCACGGCCTTTGTCCGCGGCCCAGGCTGCAATCACTCCCATCTGTGTCAGGTGGCCCAATGGCACTAGTTGCCAAGGTGGCCTAGCTCCATCATCAAACCTGGCTTGATCAAATTGTCTCATGCATGCAGGAAGCTTGATTTTGTGTGCAAATGGGGTTCGGACTTCTGAACAACCAGGTGGGTGGGACATGGTGCATCAAAACCCATTTCGACACCCATCTTGGGGTAGGACAATCCACTGTTGAGACCCATCCCACTCAATTGAAACAGGTGAAACTCCTGCTCTGGTGGTTCAGGGCCCCACCTGGCCAACATCTTGGAGGCCCGTACGAACTAAAAGCCTTGTGCTTTGAGCCAAACTCGCAGCAGCGGTGAGCTTGGTGGCTCCTTTTTGGGGCTTAAGAGCTGACATAACGTATGTGTCTCGAACTCATCGAGGAGAACAGGGAGAAAGTTGAGGATGTTCCCACTTCTATAAACTGTTTGTAGGACTGGCGCAACGCCAGAAATGAAGGAACTAACGTCAAAGACCAAGGCCACGATTGGCCTGGTAGCTCCATGTAGCCCCCATGTAGCCAGTGTGTCATGTCCCACAAATCCCATAGAAAACTAAACTATGAATCTGAAACAACATAAACATCAACCCTTGGCGCGGTCCTCGACCTTCAACCTACTGGCAAAACACCGGGCGCTGCAAGTTCGCGGTTCAGAAGACGATGGCTTTTTGCACTGAAACCGCGGTTCGAGTGGACGCGGTTTCCGCGGGTCACCGCTGCTTCATCAGCGTTTGTAGCTCTTGCGAAGGAGCGCCCTTCCTCAGCGGGCCACCAAACCGATATCAAGATCATCAGCAAGAAAAGCAAGACTAGAAAAGGAAGTTTCAAAGCAAAAATCATAGGGGTTTGAACTCAATCACAGGGAAAACTCCCCAAAACCAAGAAAGAACACAAATGAAAGAAGGAAAGCAAGAAGTCCTTCAAGTCAGGTGGCCTCCTGCCTCCTGTTCTCCCAACTTCAGAAACACATCGACAATTTATATATATATACACACGCGACCAAAAGCTCACCGACCGTCTCCTGTACAAGACTACCCTTGGAACACAAGGCCCTTACGGCCACGAACTTTTCCCCATTCCTCGAAACCCCTCAGAATGGAAAGGGCCCTTCTCCAGGTGGAAACATATGGAATGAAAGGATGCTATTCGTGGTGTTTCATGTTTGGGGTCTTGGGGTCTGGACCCCCTGACCCCCCTTGACCCCCCAAACCCCCGATTCCCAACCGCTTCCCGCCGGCGTCGGGAAACCGAGGGGCTCCCTCCCGGTCCCCGGCCCAAAAACCATCTCCGAGGCGCGCCAAGCGCCGGTCCTTCTTCCGGCGGAGCTTTTGCTTTCGGGATTCCAAATAGAAAAAAGTGGGATCCTCAGGCGGTATCAGACGCGAGGTCCGAAGGAGGAGGAGGAGGAGGGTGGTGTCGCGAAGAGTCCGCCAAAACAGACACGGATGGGTGGGGAAAGGAGGTTTATTCTATGGTCTTCGAGTAACCGGGAGGAGATGTGTTTATAGCTGATAGCGGTTGAGAAAGTCTTGAGAACAGGCGAGCAGTTACTCAAAGACTCTTGCGACTTCGGATTACCCGATTGCAAACAACGTGGTCTTCCAAAACGGATGCAAACGGATTGCATGCAAACGTGACAAGCAACGGCGATCTAGGTCTGAAACCGGCTTCAGTGTCTACAGTGTACAGAATTGTAGCCGCAGCCACAGTCGGGGACACTGAAAAACAAATAAATGACCGTCGGATCTGGGAGTCTGGAGGATCCAGTGTGTGTCCAATTACCCGGTCAAAGATGATCGGTGTTTTGGGGGGAAGGGTCTTTACTCAATCATCCACTAGGCCCTGGTGATGAGATATACCCAAGTTCGATCCAACCCAAAGCAAACCGGAATCCGCTTGGAAAGAGGTGCTGCGACCAAGCGGGTTGGGGAGTCAAAAAGGGGGAAGTCCAATGAATGGCCTGCTCCAGGTCAAAATGGAGGGGATCGACTTTTAGGTGGGCCACCCCAGTCTTGAACTTCTTGCTGTGCACTTCCTGTGCGCTCCAAACATGGGAGCATACAGTGGGGAGTTCCTTCGTTCGGATGGGAGTTCCATACAGATTTCATGTCCTCCAAAACTCAGTGTGCACAGCATGTGTGCACGGACGCACGGACCCCGCTCTACCAGGGAAGCTGGAATGTGCAAAAGGGCCTTTGACCATCTGCAGCAACATCTGGGAAGCTGAGAAAACACAGCGATCTCAATCTATAAGGGATTTCCAACCCAAGGAATGTTCATCTGCTTAGTCCTTTCATGTCCTTACCACCTGGATCGATTCTCTTGTGGTTGACAGGACAACTACCACCTACGGGGGCCAAGGGATCTGCTGAGGCCTACTTCTGCGGGTCAAAACCCCAAAAAAAACTCAGTCATGACTAATCTTCATCATCTCCCAACAACAACAATCCTCACCTTCAGATGAGTGAAAATGTTTGTCAATGTCTTTCATCCATGTGCTCACGAACGCGAGCCGGCTCGCTCAGCTGGCATCACCCAGCACTGGGTGCCCACACCGTCAGCGCAGCATCTCCCATAGCAGCCTGCGTCGGACGGGTCGGACAGAACCACGGTGCAAACGGTCTGAAGAACACATTGCTTTGTGTTTCACTGTGATTTCACATGTTGCTTGGTTTTACACGTTTGTGCTGCTCCGGTCGGTTAAACAGGAAGTTCAGCATATTTTGGTGGGGAGTCTCCGCCCATGAAGTCTTCATGCAGCCGCCGGTCGGTTGGATCCGAACTTGACCCTGGAAAACGCACCATTGCGGGGGAACTGTGAGGTATTGATTTTGACATCTGGAATTCACTACTGTACGGCCCTTGTTTGGCGGACCGGGCCGGCTTGGCGGGGGTTGTGACTCGGTTGTGACACACATGACGAGACATCTGGAGGAAATATGGGACATCAACTCTTACAGAGACAAGATTTGCCGGATATCATGAGAAATCGCTGTGTGTTGTAACGACTTGGCTACCCATGAAGAGAATTAAAGAGAAGACTTGCTGGGCTGGCTTCTTGATTTGCATCGCACAGAAGCAGCCACTTCTACCACTCCCAATTGCTTATAGTCCGGTGGTACTTCGTGCAGTCTCAAACAGAACACCTCCCTAACTACCTAAATACCACAAATATCCACAAATAAACATATGAGTTCACTCATTGGCACGCGGCACGCGCTGACACAATATGACGCAGTATTATACATTCAAAATTCAAACACTTCAAATCTCTTGTTCACTTTTGGTTCAGCCTCTTCAAACAAATGGGTTTCTCTTCATTCCACCACCGTTCTGAACCGGTGCCGATGGTGTTGTGAACCGTGCCCATCATTCGCCCAGGCGGTTCTTCCAGGCGCACATGGCGCTTCAGCGCACGCGTGCGGACCTGCATGGCTTGTTGCATCATGGAGATGTACTCCGTCGCTCGGTCGTAGTACTGCGCATCTTCGGTGGTCGCCGCCTCGAAAAACGGTCACCGTTGGTTCGAAGTCGTGACGAATTCGAGCCCAAGGGCGGATGGGTCACTGGCGGATTGGTTGTGCAGTTCGTTAGTCACCAAGAATAACGAACCAAACGTCCAATGTGAAATATGTTTCAAACTTTCAAACTGTCAAATACTTCCCTGCGACGTCCGCGGAACATGATTGGTCGAAACAAAACATACTGACTTCTATGCCCAGAGTTCTATTCATACACAAACACAGTAGATCACAACCTCTCTCCAGGGTCTCTAGGTGTTGCTTCTTCATCTATTCAGATATTCCGAACTGTGCTTGTAGGAAGTGCATTCGGTAAGGAGATCTCATTTACATAACCGACCAGCATCCAGCATCCAGGTAAAAAGGTTCTCATGTGCAGTCTGCGAAAGCGGCTCTATTGATCTACACGTGCACAGCAGGCTTTGATGTTGATTGGTTAAACAATAAACCAATCAAGCAACATTCAATTGTTGCCTCCAGGACAGGGCCCCCCAGGCCCGAATCCAACACGGCCCTGCTTTCAAGTGGCAACGTACTCTGGTGGAAAACTCACCTCTGGTGATCCTTTGAAGCCTTTTCAACCAACGAATTATTAGTATTGTGCACTTCGCGTTGAGACAATTTCTCCAAGCTGGATTCAAGGCTTCTTCGGCTACTTGTTCCTTTTCGTGGTGGAAACGTTATAGGATACCTAAAAGACTTCAGAAGGTGTGGTGATATACAATAATACCGACCCTATAAACACACGCTTCAATGCGCTGTCAGATGTTCATGCACCGGTTCCATTCAAAAAAGGACCACACACCACCACAACTGGCCTTCGCGTCGTAGAGGGTGATGAGACCCGCACAAATCTGGCTCACGGCAGGGTTCCTCAGTGACCGAAGACACCAACGCGGTGACCCCGACCAAAAAAACCGCTGCGACCCGTGAGGATTCGACTTGTGACCACGGAAGGATTTCCACAGGAAGGAAGGATGGTCCCTCAACACTGCGTGAGTTCAAAAAGGAATCGAAGAAAGGATTTCCAGAAAGAAAGATCTAACCCAAACGCTCCGTGAGTTCACAGGCCGATGGATGGTCCCTCAAAACCGGATTCGAGATGCCAAACCCCTAAATATGAGGATCTATGAGCGTGTGCAATGTGGAACACTTCGATAACAAAACCAATATGGGATCACAGCTGCATCCCTCCCTCCCTCCCTCCCTCCCTCCCTCCATCCATCCATCCATCCATCCATCCTTCTTTCTACCCAGATCAATTGTGCATCTTCTTGTCAGATACACCACCGATTCGATCTCATTCGGCCTTGGCACCTGTCGCCCTGCCCTCGTGTCTGCCCTCCTGTTCACCTCTGCACCTGGTGGACCGTGCCGACACGGACGCTTTTGTTCACCGAGAACGTCGGTCTCTGTGGTACCGCGGGACGCAAAGCCGCCATTCTCCATCATGTCTTGCAGGGCCTCCTCGTAGTCCTGCGCTTGGACGGCACGAAGGAAGCCGAACGCAAAAAAAAGACCCGAAGCCTTTCAAGAAGTTGAGGAACATGCCTCCGGGGTGTTTGACCCGTTTGACTCCGGACCCACCTGCCTTCCTGCACCGGTGTGGCTACATTGGTTCAAACCGCCGAGAGATCTCAGAGATCAGTGGAGCTGTGGCACTGTGACAAGCTTCTTCCCCAAGTTCTCCAGCAAAAATACAACAAACACATCCCACAGTTCTGTGGTGTCGCTTTGTCTTGGAAAAGCTGCTTTTTGTGATGTTGACATGGTATTCCACCTGTTTTGGTTAGATACTATAGTACTTCAGGACTTGAAATCAAACAAAAATAAGATCGGGGCCAAACGGGGTTTGCATGGTTTCCAATAGAAACTAGGAACCTGCTTTTTCTCCTGCGATCTCACAGAACTGCGAACACGGTGGCAGTTGGGCTGACCATCGCGAAGTAGTAAGCACAATCGTTCTGCCTCAAAAGGGCTTCTCCTCTGGCAAAGGAGCATGGCACATGCACACCCTTTTTTGAAAACACTTTGAACCAATTGAAACCCTGTCCAGATCAGGTCCGCAAAAAGCTGCGTAGACAAAGGCTAGCGGGTAGAGAAGGTCCAAATACAAAGCTTCCATCCATGACCGGTAAGAGACAGCGAAAGTGATGCCTCCATGGTCAAGTCCATTTCTTTTTAGATTTCATTTGCAGTCCCGGACTGCTGCTGCATCTGCTCAATTTTGGAGCAACAAGGTACTATTAATTATGACATATCATGACCATGTACCCACAGAAAGAGGTCCTGGAAATGGATTCTTCGAGGTGTCGGAGTAGAGGTGAAAAGAAGAGTGAACAGGTGACAATCACCTGGGGTTGGTACATGGGATAAAAAACCATTGGCTTCTCTACGTATTGCCTCAATAAATGTCCTTACGAGGGTGGAATCAAGGCCTGCGGCTTATGTCCGTGATGAGCACGGGAAACAAAAATGGAGGACAGTTAGATCTCCAAACCATTCTTGGCCAACCACCTCTTCTGCCCCCCAAAAACACCACTTACAGGACTTGTAGGGACGACTGCTCCAATATCAGCTGCAGGTTTTTGCCAACCCAGGGACTGCGCAAATTCGCCGCGGTCCCATCGGTCCGTCATCTGAGTGACGCCTTCCTCGGTGAAGGGATTGTCCGCCGCCTGGGTGCCAGGACTGGGCGGATTGTCTGGATGGTCACTCAGTTCCGGGTTACACGCACAAAATATGCACGACAAGAACTAGGCAACTCAGATGATGATTTGTGCAGACGCACTTGTCTTGGTGGCCATGCCGCCATGATCCGCCATGCCTGGTTGGGGATAAGCCTTGTACATAGATGTTAAACTTGAAGGATCAAGTTCATGTAAAGCACTTCAAAGACGTTCTTCCTTAACTAGATGGAATCCGTACTTCGCAAGCCAATAAGCGGGGAAGAGGGAGGAGCAAGGAAGAGGTGGAGACCCAAGCAGTTTCACCCAAAGTGACAACAGAACCAATATGGACTATTGACATCAAACATTCTTGTACCAAAAGGTTAAGCACACACATGCACACACCCTTGATGGTACTCTTGATGATATATGTTACTAGGGCCGAGGTTTGTGCCATCTGGGCTGTTCATTACTGGTTTCATGTGGCTTCATTATGTATCAGCTGGCTGGTGGACAGCAAGAAGAATCGCATTCCAAAGAATTCTTGTCTGGCAGAAACCGTCCAGGTTAATCAGCAATTCAGCTAGTCTAATCTATCAAACGTATAAAAATGATACCTGCCCAAGCGTGCGTCCTGCCGTATGCGTGTCCTGCCGAATACGCGTCCTCGAAACCAAGTGCAAGGACGCACGGTGCGGTTTGACATTTAACTTTCGCCCTTGTTGGCGCAAATTTATGGCCTGTCTATTTGGGACAGTGTTCAGGAAAGGATATACTATTGTTGCCTTCTTTGATGCATTTTTCCACCTCCCTCACTATTTTAGACATGTAGAACTTGGCAAGGTGCACTCGGACTGCGTGCAATTTAACCACATACATACTATTGAAGGAAACGCTTCTGTCGAACTGATTGAACGCACACCAAAAGATAGAGGTTTGCGTCAAACTAGGACACTGGACAAAATACCCACATAGACACATACAGTTCAATCGACCGCCGTGCCTGCCTTGGGGGCAAACGACCTTAATTACCTTCAGTCATGATTGACATTTACTGGCCCCAAAAAGAACTCTTGGTCATGCCGGTGGATACACTGTAACAAGAACAAAACCACAAAAAAAACCTGGACGTGACACTAGAATCACTGGATTCACTGGCCAAACAACTAGTCTTTGTTATTGGCAGGTGCTTTTGGTTGTCAACTCAACCGACCCCTTCTATCCCCAGCTGTGCGAACGTTGGCACCTGCAGCACGAGCTCGGCTATCCCGTCGCTGACCCGTGGCTTCAGGGCCTCATATTTGTCCGGCATAGATGCCAAGTCTCTGAATTCCCCAGTGTTCAATACATAAACACTGGTCCATATGGTCTATGCCAACGCAATAGACCAATTTTCAATACACGTCTCCACTCCATAAATTCAAAAAGCGGGCTCGTCTAGAGACTCCACATTGATCCCAAAGCTCCATCGCGACTTCTCAAATGGTTTGAGAGTTTCCGAAGATATCATGGAACGCAAACAATCCCCGGAACCCCCCTCCATGCTCAGACGGGAACGCGACATGGCAAAAAAGAACGGCAAGGTTCTACAGAAGGGGGTCGCACAATCAACGGCTAATAGGAGCACAATTGCTGGCCAATTGTGGACTAAAGTACGGACACATCCACAACTATATACACCTCCCCGGCAAATAAGCCTCCACTCCATGCCTGATCTTCTTGTGTAAGTTTGGACCAAAAAGGGTTAAGGATTAAAATTAGTGGATGTGCAACTGTTTGTTGAATTCAACCTCGATGAACATGCCGGTCGAGGCTTTGGCTAACTCCAAGGTTTCTGAATGAATGGACCTGCACAATATTTACATCAGTAATTATTTATGGATTTTACAGCATGATGCAATACTGGGCGCAATCAGTTTTTGTAACAGCTACAGGCAGTGTTCCAGTTCTTTTGGTGAAGCTCCTTAGTTGAGCTGATCCTAGGCTTATTTTTGAGTGGGGGGCATAGGTCCTAACAAAGCCCTGGATGTTTTATATTTGCCAGGGCCAGGGGTGGGCGGGTTTGAGGGGGGTGTTTGCAATCCATGAAACCGGGAGCACCGAACGTATTGGAAAACCTTAAATAGATCACTACCACACTGACAAGTCACATGGATTTTCTATGTGAAAAACTCAACAAATGCGGTTTTTAGCTCTGGAAGGGCTTGTAAAGCATCATCCTGCGGGAAAGCATCTTTCTCGCAGCTTCAAGCAGGAAATGTCAGCTTTGGGTGAAATCCTTCAAACCCACCTAAGCTGAGCTATGGATTATGACAATGTCTACGTGATATCTCAAAAACAAGTAGCCAACATTTTAACCAGTCATACTGTCATACTCTGATCTTTGCTTTTCCGAAAGCCAAACCATCCAAACCGTCTGCATCCTGTATCCAAGCCGATGCAACCCATCCATCCTCCCTTTCGGGGCCCCATCCAAACATCTGTCAAGTGGCTACAAATCCCAGCTCCAAGGCATCCGGAAGGCTCTGCTTGGTGAAGGTCTGGTGACCGGAGGTGGAGGGCCGCAGGGCTGATGGATCTGCACTCTGCGAAGCTGTTTGTTGTGAATGATGTTCGTTGTGAAGCTGTCTTTCGTGCATAGTGACTATAGATGTGACTAATTAGTGTTTTTTGTCCACTCGTCTTGCCATAGTGCTACATTGAACAAATGCTGAAAAATAACACTTTCTTTGAGCTGCTTGAGAAAGCTTGCGGTGACTCAGTCCTGCTGAAGGCAGGTTTTGGGCTCAGCAGCGCCTTTCTATTGCGAATGGATCGGTTGATCAAGCTTTTGAGTCTGAAGAATATGCTTGACAGGTGAGTAGGCGGCCTTATATGGATCCACCCAAACGAAAACACATAAAACCATGAATTGTCCTTCCCTGCTGCCAAGTTGGAACATGTGGTGTACACCAACTAAATCTCACCTTCAGCTCTGAGAAATAGATGTGTTCAGGGCACATAAACATATACGTGAACAAATCGTTCTTTATACGCCTAACGTGGTGCTCCATGGTGGTGCTCCCCAGCATGCAAATCCTTCGCTCGAGGACGACAGTACTGAGAGTACTTGGCATGGCTGAGGTAGGGAACACAGTTTCGGACCATCTCTTGCAAATGGCAACCATGCCCCAGGAACATAAGACCACCGCCGTAGGGGTCCCATTCCACAGTCCCATTTCCTACCAAGTAGATGCGGCCGCAGGCTGATCGAGATCACAGAGGAGGAGCCCTTATCTCGTTACTTTTAATGAAGGGTAGCCATGGCCCCAAAAGCAATTAGGGTTCCAACCAACGCAGCGGGTGTAGTCCCAGCCAAGGCCTTTTCATCGGTGCCCAGGCTACGACACGTTTGGGTAGAGCCTACGCTACACACCATAGAACGAGAAGCATGGCGATATTGCGGGTGGTCTCCATGCGATACGCTACTTTCCAAGGATGCTATTTCTTGGTCATAGTCGAAGCACCAGGCTGTCTCGACTTTGGAGTACGGACGTTCTCAGAATGCTGTGCCCTGGAGAAAGTCGGCATCATCAAAGGAGATAACAGCCTATTGGCGGAAGGAGCGACGCTAGCGCCACATGTGTTTGAGAGCTGCATTAGGCTCTCACACCTCGGCATATCACACACCCAAACAGGGCCAGCAGCACCTCCCATGCCGCCCCCTGAATCAGGAATACCGCAAGGGTGCTTCCACTCGTCAGGGATCCAAAGAGTAACCTTAATGGCGGATGCAAGCTATGTTGGGCACAGAGCCTATGAGAATTGCAAGCAATTAGTCAGAGTCGACATATCACTTACGACGCTGCAAATCCTTAATACGCATACTTTTTCGCACTGTGTGAGCCTAACTGACATATGCCTGCCGGCCACCGAAATCCATGCAGAAGCTTTTAAAGGATGCGTTGCTCTCTCGAGTGTTGCGCTTCCCCGTAAGTTGAAATATATAGCGCATAGAGCGTTCGGCAACTGTAACAAACTGTTACACCTCTGCCGAAAACGTGAGGATCGAGGCCCATGGAGACGGCCCTATGCTGAGCGTAACGCCTTTGAATTGTGCTTTCGACTGGAAATGCCATGGTGGCTCAATTACCTCCCCCCCAACGGGGATGACTGGACAGTCCCTCCAAGCATTAAAAAACCTGACCCGTAATGAGGAAAGCAGGTCAAGCTAGGGCGGTCACCTTAGTCACTGTCCCTAGAGCAACCATTGGCTGCCGTCTCCACTATCGACACAGATGCCAGTTTCTATCGCTATCAGATGCTAGCTCTTGCGAAGCTGTAGAGTGAGTGATTTTGTATGCACGTAAGATATCAAGACTGTAACCTTACAGACCAACCTCCACTTGAGACAGTACTCGGAAGCGCCTTGGCTCAAGCTGTCAGGACACATCCGTAGCAGTAGTGTCACTTCGTTATGGACGTTGGAGGTCCCTCGCAGGTCAGCACACCGGCCAGGGATGAGCAGTCAACCACTTGTCAGCTTACGCTAATTACCTTAGCCGGGGAAGAGGTCCGGCTGCCAATTGAACTACGAGAATTTGACCAACTATGTGAATTCGAGAATGAGGTGCTTCAAAGTCTGTCAACAAGTAATGCAACCACCTTCGGGTGTGAGTTGGACTTCGTGAACTCGACCACACAAGCACTCCTCAGAGACCCCATCTGGGAACAGCTACAAACATGCAGCTGCTACACTCTGGTGGTGCGGCCTTGCCTCACCAGAGTGGAGCACAAAGGGCAGCTACGGCACAGAGCCAAGGCTATTCACGTTTGGCTGACGAAGGTGGACTTGTCCTGCCCAATGCCTTTGCGCATGTCCCAGACTTGAGACATGTATTGGTTGAAACAGGCATTCATACCATAGGAGCCTCTGCCTAGCAAAGCTGCCGACAACTACAGATTTTCCGGCAGTGTTGTTAGCATCCAAGAGGGAGCTTTTCTTGGTTGCTATGCTCTCACAGATATCAAGCAAATCGGACGTTGAGCTTTTGCAGAATGTTGTTCTCTGTCCCACATAGGAACCACTGAGGGGGCCTCTAATCTGCTTGCCCCGCAAGCCCAGATTTCTCCATATGCCTTCGAGAGTTGCCTTGCCCTTCTACAACTCACCTTTGGCCGAACAGGAGCACATGACTTAGCAGTAGCGGGATACCTACCAGAGGGGAGCTTTTGCGGGTCAGGGATTGGGCAGTTGAAGCTGCATACAGATTACAACTTCATCGGGCCTATTGCGTGTGAAAACTGCAAAAGACTACGAACTGTTGATCTGGCTGGCACGGACATCATATATATAAAGCTTCAACTGTAAGGCGCTCTCTCTTTTCTCTGCTGCTTGCAGTTGTCACAGCTATTGGCCTATGGCCTCGACCCATATCTCCCAACAGCTCAGCCTCATGGCTTGTCTCAACTCATCACCGGCCACCACAATGTTGTAGGAACATTTGCTCGTCTCAAGACTTCAGCTTTCTGAAGAAACAATGGAAACATTTTTGCGAAGGTCACAACAATGGCTCTTTGATGTTCAGTAAGTTGCAAGAGGTACTGCGTCGAACCAACTTCTTGTATGTATATTTCCATTACTTTGGCATTAACCCAACGGCCTCTGCGTTGAACAAAGCTTGCATTCTCAGTGGTCTGAAGCTGCCAAGTTGCTCCGCCGGGTCGAAGCGACCCGACATCCAGACACTTCTGTGCCTGGCAAGCTCCGGTTTGCAGCCCCAACGCACTGAGAAGATTTTTGAACCGCAGCCTGAAGGTCTGTGCCGAAAAGGGCCATATACGACTCAAAGGAGGCAAGTTCTTAAACGCCAACTCGCAAACCCTCACAAGATCACCAATGTCGCACTTTGCATACTGGTGCCTCGCAGCAACAAAACGAGTTTTGGGCTCTTGCAAGGACAACAACAAAAAGCTGTTTGTACCCAATGTATCCGACGGAAGAAGTAAATCTTTCCGAAAAGCTCCAGTCATTTCTGATGTCCTCAAGAGAGCGCCCCATCCGAGCGACAGTACGCCAGCCACTTCAACCCAACCCCATGCGAGTGCAACGCTGAGCATCGCCAAAAGGATTTGCCAGGGCATTGCTATGCGATGCACAGGCCTTCTTCGCGGACCCATGCAAAAGCCAAATCCCATGCGGGTTGAAGCTGTCTTCTCAAAACAGGGCGGAACGACACAATGCTATTTATGGATTCAACGTATGTTCCATAAGGCTTCCCAGCCTCATACAAGCGCCGACCAAAAAGCTGAAGCACCTTGTTGATGGTTTCAACATTTTTCAAGGGCTCATCCAGCAAACATTGTATGTTCCAACCTGCTCTGGCGCACCATCCAAAAAGTTCTCTCAAGAGGCGATCTCTATTCCCGGCTGTCACTTCAGTAACAGGACGTCCAACAGGCAGCGGTGGCTTCAAACGTCGCGCTGACTGCCTAGCCCAGTCTCCAGGTGTGCGCGGGGCTATCATGCCATGGCAAACTACCGGGCCGGCTACGAGGACAGACAAGGAGATGACAGGAGGACAGGGGGCATGAAGTAAGAGAGAGACAAATCCAAGGAGAATGCTAAGAACTGAGGAAGGAGGCCCTTCCCCAGGAAAGCCGAGAGTGCAATCGAAATCCAAAATTCCAAAGTTGAGCCGAGAGTCATGAGGAGGCCACTCAGGAAGGCCAGCCACAGAAGTCCACTTCAGACCATGACAACGTTGGCCAGGCTTTCCAAAAGGCAAGCCATGGAATCCGAACAACCCAAGTGTCAACCTCAACCAATTTGATGCCCAACGTCTCAAGCCCTTTGAAGTAGCAGGAATCTGATATCATGCTCGTCCATCGCAGAGAAATCGACGTTCCCCAGACTCTGCCGAAGGTCATGATCCCGAGTGGGATCGTCTGCCGGGTTGTGCTGTGCCTTGTCGGCACAAAAGGTAGAGTAAAGTACAAACCTCCTGCAACAGAAAGAGCTCCAAACTTCCGCAAAAAGGGTGACAGTGCAATGCTAGAAGACCTTCCTTTAGAAGCAGCACATCTGATCACGTAGGAGTCGACGAAGTTGACAACTCTCAAAGGGCGCGGGACGCCGATCAAACGCTCAGCTAATCTGACTACACTCTTCATCTCCAAAACATTGATACGCCTTTCCGTCTGAAAAGACCATGCTGACCGGGCCTTCCACGAAGAGGATGTGGCTACCAGATTCACCAGTTGATTTTCTAGGCCGTCAACTGGCCTAGATTCTTCAGCTTGGAAAACATTCTTCCTGGCAGCGACTGCTTCAGCAAAACAGGCAGCAATCTCATGGGCAAGCTCGTGGGTGTATGATGCTGATGCCTTTGTGTACCTTCCCTCCACAGGGATGTGACTGTGGTCTCCACTGCAGCGTCTGTTTAGCCTATCTATGCCAAGGTGCACGGCAATGAAGCGAAAACTCTTGAGATGTACTGACCCAAAAGCGCAGGAATCAGAGCGCATCGTTCTCACTCCGGGCTTCTCCTCCAAAGCTCTCCAACTTGGAAGAAACCTCATCATAGACGACCACGGCTGTTCACCTAAGGCAGGCACACCATAGCGGTGGGCAAGGAAAAGGAGAGTCAATGCCCTCAACGCCAGCACGTTTCCAAGATGAGTCTTGGGATCACGAGGGTCAAACCCAAGAGGAACAGAGCTAGATCTCAGCCGGGGCCGACGAATGATTGAAAATGTAGTGCACACCGGCTCAACCATCAAGCTACCAAGGAGTCCTGAGGTGACCATGTAGGAAAGCCAGCTAATCACTCTCACCAAGGACAGGTCAAGCTCACCGCTGTAAGCTATATCGACTGGTGGCCCAACGACTAGGCCCATAGATGAAGCTGCACTCGAGACTCTTGCGGACCCTGCATAAATTTCTATGAAGTCAAACTTGAAGGCTATAGGTTTCGCAGGCCTCTGGCCTGAAAAAGCAGCAGGAGGGGCATTGACATCCTCTCCAACATCCTCAGCAATACCAAGTCGTTCAACCAGGAGCTCATAGTCAGTCTTGAGGCGCGAGTATGCCCCCTTCGTTCTGCAACACCGCCAAAGCTCTTGTGCAACGGAAGGCAGTGTGGTAGTCGACACAATGGCACCTTTTGTATTTGAGGGGTCCGTAGCAAAGATCTCCTCAGAAAAATCAGCAGCAATATCAGACACCATGAGGGGAGCCAAAACGCTCATGAGGCATAACTCATTTGCCACAGATCTTGGAAGAGCAACTGTCTTGGGCGCATCCGCATCAACACTGGCAGCATCTACAAGCTTGTGTACTGCGGTGAGGAGGCTCATGAAAGGCCTGCGATACAAAATCATCGAAGTCCAGCCACCAAGAAGACACAGGTGAAGAGAGTCCGTTGTAGCCGGTAGTTGAGCAATCTGGAAGGTCACCCAGCTAAGACTCAAGCGCTTCCCAATTGGTGATCCAACAGAAGTGATTCCACGACGGGCAGCATGGTCGTTGGAGTTGATCTCGGCTCCTATAACTCTAGCCCTTTTTTCGCCAATGACATCTTTTTGTGGAGAGCCGATCAGGTCGTACTTTTTGTAGACCGCCTGACTCTGGGAGAAATATCTTGCTGCAGCACTTTGCTCAGGAGCTAGACGGCGTGGTTCTCGAGAAATGGCAAAATAGTCATCAATCACGAGGCCATCTGCTAAGGGCCCCCCTCTGAAAGGCCTGTTTGCAACCAGCCGTGTGGAACTCGACAGGAGGCCCTGAGACTGCAAGACACTCTCATGAGAAGCTGTAGCAAATTCAACGCCTCCATGATCTCCCTGGAACAACGATTTGAAGCATATGAAGATTTCATCGCTCAACAGTGAAGCACGCTTCTTATCAGAAGGTTCATGCAGCAAGTGGAGCTGATCGCCCTCGACCTCCCGTGTGCGCTTCACTTTCTTCTCGTTGGCTTCTCTAGAAAGCATCTCACTGTAGGCGTGTAAATCAGCAACATCAGCAGCAGTCACTGGAGGACCAACCGCATTGGCCGCAGCCTTGGCGTCTGCGACAGCGAACTGATGATAAAAATCACTTCTGTCTGTGCAGTAGATGTATAGGGCCTCCTTCCTCCCATCGAGGTGGAGGTCTGTCAAGTCAGATCCAGCGGGAACATGCCTCGAGGGGCCATACACCTTTGCTTCCTGATAGTTTCTTCCACGACGGTCGCCGATTTGACGGTCACACTCCTCATTTTTGAAGTTGTTGAACATCCTTGTAAGTGACTCAGCCTCAACTGGACCTCTTCGCAGGAAGAGCAAGCCTCTTGCATCCCACATTTTTGCCAGCTGAATAATCTGCGTTGCATCATCTGTCATGATGGGGAAGTCTCCGTACTGGGGCTGTCTATCACACAGAAGCAAATCTGGCATCCTGTAGGCCATGAGCAGCTCATCACCCAGATGTGGAGTAGCGTCAAAACAGCCATGACCCTTGATGCTAAGTCTGTTTGCATCCAGCGGCATATAAGGCTGAAGCTGAGGAAGGACACTGTTGTTCAAGGGAACTTCGTGGCCATGGTAAAAATGGCTATAGGGCCCTGCGGCTCCAAGCTTGGTCACATAGTCAGATATTTCTCCCAGTCGTGCAACTAATTGAGGAAATCTTCGACCACGGGCCAACACCTCAAAGGTGCCGGAATCAGGGCCGTCAGCCGCTAAAGCATTCATCAACTTTCTGTATACGGTCCGATGGGCCTTTGATGGATGCCTCGTTCACCAAAACATGAAGGGTCCTTTTCAGATGAAGGCGACGTCGGCGATGAAGAGAGATGGATGACGGCATCCTTTGGAACACTCCAGGAGACGGAATGGGCAAAGGGAAAAGCGGCGAAGTCGAAGTCACAGAACTCCGAGGCAGATGCAGAGTAGTTTTCAAAAATGCTGCAAACGGCGTCCTGGTCCTCAACACATTTCGAAGCAAACCAGAGCACCACTTCCAAAAAGATAACGTCGGAGGAACACCAGCTCTTTCATGCATATTGAGAGAATCTTTGCCAGGACCAGAACCATGTCCAGAATGATCACAAATGCCCAAGCCACCTCTATGGTGCATTTCCCCTTTCGAAGTTTGAAGCCACCATTTTCGGAGTAGGGGGCGGGCTCATCGACAGGCAAGTAGTTTCCTCCACAAAAATAAATTCTGGAATTCTCCGGAGCAAGAGGCCTATGAGTCCTCTTGCACCTCATGCACTTGAACTCATGTTTCACTTCTCCCCCTCCTGCGCCTGCTTCGGGCGCTTGGGAAACCTGGGCTTCCGGCGAGGGGAATCTTGGTTCACACCTTCTGAACTTGTTCCTTCCTTTGGCACAGGACCTTTCTTGGCTTCGGGTTTCTTGTTTGCCAACACCTCCATATCCTTGATGTAGCTCAGGGTCGCTGCTGACCACACTGGAGGAATAAGAGGACTGAAGGGTCGTCCTGTAGCCATAATAGCCGCTGCCCTCTCTTGAAAAAGCTGAATGGGAGGCTCCTCGTGCAGGCTTATCAGGTAGGCTACTGACCACTCCCCATTGTCGTAATTCGCCTGCTCGATTGCCATAGCCAGGAGGGCAATAATCTCCTTCACCCCCGCAAAATCGTCTTGGGCAGCGGCATCCACTGCATGGCCCAGAATCCATTGGATAAGTCCCAAGGTCTTCTGGTTTCGGTAACCTCCGGACTTCGATAGGTACTCCAGCATGGAGATCGACCCAACTTCCTCGACCGACCTTGGCAGTGTTCGCCCGGGGTCAGCTTCTTGTGGATCTGCTGCATGAGGAGCAAAAAGAAATTGCCTGTCCGACTGGCCAACTCTGACTGCAGCTTCTCTTCTCTGTACCCCCTTCATTGAAGAGGAGGTCGAAAAGCCGGATTGGAGGTCGGTCAAACAATCGCTCGACTGATTCGCAAAGTGAGCCACCAGCGCTGTGAGGGCATTCGACTGTTGACTCAGTGCATTCACGATAGCGCCATGGTTCCCATCGCCTGCATCTAACCCCAGGAGAACAGCATTGGGATCTTCTGGAGCCTGAGGAGCAAGAACCTGCTTTGTCTGCACCTTTCCCAACTGGGTTCGAGGAGGAGGACCAATCAACTGCAAAGCCTTTGGCACGTCCAGAGGAGGGCCACCCACGGAAGCGAGGCCTTCTGGTAAGTCCGGCAGCCTGTTGACATTGCCACCGGATGGAGCGACGGCAGCGCCTGCAGATACAGGGGCCACGTCTGTCTTCTTCTCCAAAGCATCCTGTCGAACAGACAGGCTTTGCAGCTGAGCCATCATCACGTTCATCTGGTCCAAAAGAGCGGCATTCGAAACCCTCTTCGCTGCAGTAGCCTTCTTGGGAGGAGCTCCAGACTTCTTGGCTGCCACACCCGGGTCTTCTTGAGCCGAGTAAAAACCAGAAGCCTCATCCGTTCTCTCACGCAGCCACTGCTTCACCTTCCCCAGGAGCGCCTCCAAGTCAGGAATACATGCTGAGTGCTCTGAGTGGAAGGGGCAAATGTCGTGATCACTGTCCGTAACAGGGTCATAGGCTCTGCTTTAGAACAAGATCTCATCCGTCACATCAATGGCCATCACCGGGCCACTCATACCCAAGCTGACAGGAGCCCCTGTCTCATCCTCTTCAATCATAGGCACGTTCAAAATGGTGCCAATGCCAAGCCAACTAGGAGTCATGTCAGGCGACTCACTCTCACTGATCAAGCTCTCATCCAAAGCACCGTGGGGGACCGTAATGAGGAAGCCTCCATCGCGCGGGATGAGAGGAATGGCAAAAAGCTCAATCACTGATTCCACAACAGGCGGAGTAAGAGTGATGACAATCAGTGAATAGTCATCCCTCACCGTCGCAAACCTCACCTCTGAGCGCTGCATTGATACAATGGAGGAGTATCAATGCCGTACGAGGCGCAGAAGATCTGTACCTCAGTCAACGATGCAAAGCCTTGGTAGCACGGCTCCTCAGCACCTGGAGGGATAGAGGCAAGTAGCTGGCGAAGGTCTCCAAGCTTTCTGACTCTAATCGGCCCCGTAGAGCGAGGATGATTTGCAATGATCCACTGAGTATCTGACAAAGAGATGGCCTCTGCACGGGTGTAGGGCGAATGAGTGCTAACTGCTGCCCAAGCCCAAAAACCTGCACGCCAAGCTCGAACAACCCTATCTTGTGGATCTCCTGCGGCTGACGAGAGCTTTCCTGCAGCAAGGGTCAACAAATCACTTGGAACAGGCTGTGGGCCGTCCTCAAACACACGACGGAACTGAAGTGTGACCTTGAAGGGCTGCTCAGAGATGGGTTCAACCAACTCCCAACCAGCAATGGAGACTGTAGGAGATGTAGGAGTCGAAGAGGTCGATGTTGCCGATCCCTCAAGAGCTGTACTTAGCCTGTTCAGAGCACCAATGAGCAAGTCAATGTCACTCTTGGTGATCGGGAGGCTCATCCACTATTCTGAATACGCTGCCAGTCGTGCCCTTCTCTCAAGACCTGCCGGCCTATCAGGAGGGGAAGGGGATCGGAACCCCTGAGATGCCTGGTGCCAAAAGGGGCGGAACTGCAAGGAAAACCAAATCCAAGGGCTATCCAGGGGAGGCAGCTAGGAGAACAGTGAAAGGGACAGGTAGCAAGCGAGGAAAGATCGGACAGGACCGACGCGAACTCCAATACGCGCTGGAAGCTAAAGCCCTGCATTCACTTGAGCGGAGAGCGACCATCGAACAGCTTTAGTCTCTCATGTAGCTCCACGTTCGCGCACTGCGCGAATCTGGTCGAGATCCGTCTCCCACGAGAGCTTAGACGCATTGGCAAAGAGGCTTTTATGCTCTGTTCCACGCTACAAGAAGTACGCACCCCGCCAGCCTTGCTATACATTGCTCACCGAGCTTTTCTCGAATGCAAACAACTCACTCAGCTCATCAAGCTGGAAGAAAAGTCAACATGGCGAGGGCCATATGTTGAATGCAACACCTTTGATCTGTGCGAAAAATGTTGCATGCCTACATGGCTCAATCTCCTGATACCAGATGGAGAAGAAAGTCAAGCCTCACTCACACCCATCTTCAATGATGAACTGCGCAAAAACCTGCATTAACGGATGCCGGATGCCAGCTAATCAACCACAGGCTGGCACCTTAGTGCTGGTCCTGTTGGACAAGCCCTTTTGATGCTTTCGACGCGTAGTGTACAGAAAGGACACACTAGGTAGACAGCTCCCAAGCCGGCACCTTAGTGTCGGTCCTGGATGGGTACATAGTGTACAATCTTCTAGGTAGCGACGTTTCACCTTGTTTCACATAGTAGAGGGGCCATGCATGACGCCATACCCACTCGGTCGCACCAGGCGTGAGATTGTCGCCCTGTGCTTGCCTTTCTGTGTCTCCCCCTGGCAATGCTGTTCGGGAGCCACCGTTGCTAGCCTTGTGCGTCCATTGCCCTCCGTCGGCTGGGGGGGGTGGCTATAGGCTGTAGGGAAACGCCCTCCAGAGTGAGCCCTTGCAACGCAGGCCGCACTGTTGACTTTTGGCGTCCGAAGGCGTGAAACCTTTGGCCTACAAGTTCCTCAGCATAGAGCTGGGTGATCTCTTCAAAGGTCTCCACCAAAGGGTCCCTGCCAAACTTCTGCTTGCCAAAGAGGAGCAGACACATTCTCACTGAAAGTTTCCCAAAGGCCATAGCCTTCTTTTGTGGGCCAACATCTGTGTCATCCTGCTTCCAGGCCTCCTTCAGAATTGCCTCCATCTGGACAGTTTGCTTGTGTAGGGATCTGGTCATCTTGTCGAAGTCCGATTTGACAATGAGCTTGGATACCCCATCTGACACCTTGGTGGATGTCAACATGGTTGTGAGCAAGGCCAACCTGGTGAACAACATTTGATCACCTTGCACCCTGAAGTCATGGTAGGCGAGCAGGGCCATGTTGTCCTCTCGAATCAAAATGGTGGGACCAAATGACAAACCTGGGCACATTGCAACAGGTTGGATGCTGGATATGCGGGGTGAGAGAAAATATGGTTTGAAGCCTGGGCTGCCTAATGTACAAGCAAGTTGCAAACAATCACAGTACCAACCTGCTTGGCTATAAAAAATACAGATGCAACCTGCAACAGAAGTCCTTGAGTTGCTTGAGCAATGGGACGCATGATTTCACACGTGTCTCCCACTTGTCTCCCAGCAAGCTCTGGATGCTCTCAGTGCTCTGGCCGCATGATTTCATACTTGTGTCCCATTTGTCTCCCACTTGTCTCCGAGTAAGCTCTGGATGCTCTGAGTGCTCTGTCCGCATGATTTCACACTTGTCTCCCACTTGTCTCCCAGCAAGCTCTGGGTGCTCTGAGAGCTCTGGCCGCGTGATTTTATACTTGTGTCCCATTTGTTTCCCACTTGTCTCCCAGTAAGCTTGATTTTTATACTTGTCTCCCGTTTTTTTCACTTGTCTTTGAGTAAGCTCTGGATGCTCTCAGTGCTCTGGCCGCATGATTTTATACTTGTCTCCCATTTGTCTCCCACTTGTCTCCCACTTGTCTCCCAGTAAGCTCTGGATGCTCTCAGTGCTCTGGCCGCATGATTTCACCCTTGTTTGTCTCCCACTCGTCTCCCAGTAAGCTCTGGATGCTCTCAGTGCTCTGGCCGCATGATTTTATACTTGTCTCCCATTTGTCTCCCACTTGTCTCCCAGTTGTCTCCCAGCAAGCTCTGGATGCTCTCAGTGCTCTGGCCGCATGATTTCACGCTTGTCTCCCATTTGTCTCCCACTTGTCTCCCAGTAAGCTCTGGGTGCTCTCAGTGCTCTGGCCGCATGATTTCATACTTGTCTTCCATTTGTCTCCCATTTGTCTCCCAGTAAGCTCTGGATGCTCTGAGTGCTCTGGCCGCATGATTTCACACTTGTCTCCCACATGTCTCGACTTGGCTCCCAGTAAGCCAAGCCAAAGAAGGCAACTGCGTAGGAAGGAAAAAGCCAAGCGCAGTGTCCGTGCTCTGAGGAAATCTTAATTTTGATTGGGTCTGCGCATTCGTGTTTACAAGGGGGGCAACATATGTCACAACCAGGATCCATAAATTTCATGTTTTAGCCCTTGTGCGGCGTCCCATTGTAAAGTCAATGAAAAACAAAATTTTAATGCTTTCCCTTTGAATCTTGTATGTGCGTCTACATGGTGGACTACAGTTTTCTTCCTCTAGGAAATACTGCTGGCCATATTGTTCGGAGATCTCATTTTTGAACATTGCTCTTTTTGGGGTCTACGCTGGTATAATTCAGTTTTGTCGCTTACCTGACGCCTTAGGCACTTGGTTACCCAGGTCGCCATGTGACGAGTGGCATTCGAGTCAGTACGCGTTTCTATAAGTGTGTCTTATGTGCTCTGCCCACCACTGAGCAGGTACTTGATGTCCACCAGCCTACAGCGGCTAGCGGTTGGAAGGCTTGGCCGAAAGTTGGACTGGGTCAGGCACATTTGGGGTTCAACTACTTGAAAGTTGGGGCCAGCTCACTGACAACCCTATTACATGTGAGCCTTTTTGGTTTGTAGGCTTTTTGTAGCGCGCTGCCTTGAGGGATGGCAGCGGACCCAATCTCGGCAGTAGTGGCTGAGTGGAAGGGTAATGAACGCAAGCAAGCAGGTGGTGGCATTTTGTGTGTGGCTGGCAAGAAAAACGAGATTATTGGTTCCCGGTTCCAGGTACTATAAGCCATAAAATATTAGAAAATATATAAAATACAAAAAATAAGACTGGGGAACACAAATTCACCAGTTGTATGTTGAAGCATATACTTTGACATTTGTATTTTTCAAAAATACATCCCTTCAGAATTGAAAAGCTGCAAGCAATATTCGCGTACATTTGCCACTTGATACGCATTGATATGGGTGGGATGGGAAGCTGGCCCCCCTTGTCTTTTGGAGCAGCCTCTCGTGGTTGTCGGGTAGCCTGACCACGTTTCATTCGCAGCTCGAGGCTGAACATTTGTACTTTAAAGACACGGAAAATACGACCCTTCTTTGGTATTTTCCAAACATACAAAAAAAACGACAATAATACGAAAACTTTGCATTTTAAAACATACAAGAAGTACGACTTTTAAGTACGAAAAAAGACTACAAAATACATCAAAAAAACAAAAATACAAAAAAATCGACTATTGATCTCTGCAACTTTCTGGGCATGTTTGTGCATTCTTCTCTGCAACCTCCTGGCGTATCCCTTGTGGAACTAACAAATAGTAGTCTAGAATCTTCCAAAGCACACGCCGAAAAAGGGCCTGCCGCAGCCGCAGCCGCAGCTGGTTGGAACACTGGCCCAGGCGCTGCGCGGTGTTACGCGCCGCCAGCCAGTGTTCCATGTCGACCTGCCGTGGAAACCTAACCCCCGTGGACTGGAGACCACTTGGACTCTGGAGACCATGGTGAGTTTCCACCCATGCTAACCAACACTCCAGCCAATTGCAACTGACACTTTGAATTGCCAGTTCTTCTTGGTTTAAGTGCTGAATACAGTGACTCATTCTTGTAGAATGACCAGCCTTGCGTGATTGGAGGCGGTAGGGGTCCGGCTTTCCGCGACGCCTCGGCTTTTGATTAGTCCGTGCTGTGGTATTCTTCCCAAGACGAATGTCCAAAGAAACTCAAAAGTCCAACAGATCTCTTCGGATTTGTCTCTATTTGACCTCTTTTGACTACCCAAACACACTTTTTTGAAAGGACTCGAGAAAGCGACAAAGATCGGATCGGATCCAGGTCGACTGGCATATGAAGCAAATGTGAATCATATATGACTTGGCATATTACAGTACTGGGGAGGCCCACTTTGGCGACCCTGGAATCCACTGCATTTTTGGCGCTTGGTTTTGGGGCCGTCAATGGACAAGATTTTCGCACGCGTCGTGATCCGCTTGGCCGCTCACATTGTTCCTGATCAGTCAGCTGGTCTCTGGAAGCCGGGTGTCCGCAGTTTTTTTCCCACGAGTGCGGACGCCATGTGGGCGGTGTGCCCAGGTCATCGTAGAAGGGTAGGAAACACTACATAATGATTGGAAAAGGACACAAACAAGACCACAACCGAAACCCCAAAAAGCAACCCCAAAAGACAACCCAGAACCCAAAACGGAACCACCGCCAGCAACCCATCAAAAAAGGTAGTGTTTCCTCTGTACGGAGGTGAGACGGGTGAAAATAGATTCTGCAAAATTCCTAGGGGCCTGAATTCGCTACGAAAGGCAAAATGCATTTGATCATGGATGTTTGCTTGGGAGGGCCAATCAAATGTGGCTGTTGGCAAGGGGGAAATCGCCCTAGCCACTTTGGTGCGTGGCACTCGGAGTTTTCGACTATCTACGTAGTGCCAAGAAAAGGTCATCAGCACACAGACTCCGGCCAAGGAGTCAGAAGTTGCAAGGCATGGCAAGCCGTGGAAAATTCCCTCTTCGTAACACAACCTATACAACCGATTGCGCATCCGAAGTGCAGAGGCTAATCGTGAGTGTGGCAGTAGGAGGCATCGCAACGACAAGACTGCCTGGCTCCTTCTCGCGTGCCAAGGGGGTATTGGTCATCAGATAACGTGCATGAAAGACACTCTCTTACTACATGCATGGCCCATGTGAAACAGTTGAGACAGAAGACCTACCCTAGCATGGTACTTATGCCATCTTTGCACAAGATTGGCTATGGTTTGGCTGCCGCAGATGAGCAACTAAGGTTCTCCCTGGGCGCCTTCCATCAACCACTCTGCTACCACCCGCCAACCAGGGACGAGGAGCTAAGGCTCTCATCCTGGTGGGCTCACAAAATTGCAGGTGATGAGGACGCAGTAATGACTCTGTTTGGTCATCGAAAAGCAGGAGAAGAACTCGTAGCGCAGACCCAGTGTGGCTAAGCAAGAGTTATCCCTAGCGCACTGCTTCTGTGAGGTCTTCTCTCCACTTGTCTTGTCAAAAGCATTGACACGGGCGTACGTCCCCCTCCAAGTCGTGCTTTTCCCAGTTTTGCAGAATGTGCTAAAGCTGCGCGCAACCAGCAAAGGCACGCCTCGCTATGTATAGCAGGGATGGTGGAATGCAGACCTCGCGGAGTGAGGCACACCGTAGGAATGCTTCTTGCTCTATTCTTCGCAAGTTTCGAGAGAGTCTGAGCTGTTGTAATTGCGGGCAGTGCGCAAAGGTAGAGCCCAGTATCTCAGGAATGTCCGTCTGGGACAGGTCAACGATCTGAAGCTGTTGACAACGTTCACAGGCTGCTGGCCCAACCCAATTAAAATCTGGCGGCAGCGAGAGATCGAGACGATGCCTGCTTCCAAGAAACAGCATTCAGGCAAGCATCGGTTTGGGTTAGTGGGGTCATTCTCTGTCCTTTCCAGGTTGAGGTGGCGCAAGGCTGTACATTTCTCAAAGGCCCGAAGCCGGAGTTGTGCTTGCGGGGCTAACTGGCAACTAGTGTGATTAGTTGCCCCCATTTGCGTTAGAGAGCAACATGCCTCAAAGACCTTGATGCCGAATTGCCTGCACCCAGGGGCCATTACAGCAGGAAGCTGGTAGCATCTACGAAACGCTCCATGCTGCAGGCAGACGACTGTGTCTGGCAAGTGAACCACCTGCAGTCGCTGACAGCTTCTCCAAGCAGCTTCACCCACAATGCGGATTCCTGCTTCAACCTGAACATGTCGGACTTCCATGTGGAAAGAAAAGGCTTGAGGCAGTATCCTATCAGTAGTACCGGATGGAACTCGAATGGCTTTGGCTTCGCCCGTGAGGTGTCCTTTGTGTAATGCATCCACAAAACACTGTTTGGCAACCACGTTGAAGCAATGATTGTCCCGCAGAGTGTTCCAAATGGGGTCAGCCAAAACTTGGCAGGTGTCCTTATTAACGAATTGCAGCTCGCAGCCAAAGGTGCTGCTGTCCCCCAGATAGGGGAGCTGCTGCAGCACTGCATTTCAAACTCATGAAATCTGTCATATTCTTGCAAGTCGATTGCAAGCTGGATTTCCTCTCGAGCAAAGGTGGTCAACATGAGTTGTAATACCAGGGACCTTTCCTCGCTCCCTTGAGAACTGCACAACGACATAGCATCTGCAAGCATCGCAGAGGGCAACCATTGCTACCAAAAAATTCAGCTTGAGCCTAGAAGCCCGGACAGTAAAGGGAAGTTACTCCCTGAGCCTGCATAGGGAGTGGGCTGCATATTGGGCCCCACATGTGCGTAGTGACACAATTGTAGGTTAGGCACATGGGCTTACTGCTCGCCTACCATGGACAGGAGCTAAGGCTCTCACCCAGGCACGTAACCGCTAACTAGGATCATGAGCGACTGAGGATGATGTCAACTGGGCGGTGGCCAAAGCCGCCGCGAGGTTACTCTTGAACTCAGCTTTTATGGTTACGAAAAATTTGCACCTGAATGCTCAGTACTGTCCAAGCGAGGACATCTGCAGAGTGAGAGAAGTGCACTTTAGGCTAGGAGCTTGACCAGTCTCCGGAGTACAGTACAGTCCAGAAAGGCTCTGCTAGCAATATAGCGCAATGAGGGCGGGATGGCAAAGGCAGTGCGGTAAGAGGTCCAAGACCAGTGGAACAGTTAAAAACCCTCTGAACCCCAGGAGGAAAGGCACTTCCAAGAAACAAGACTCTCTACCGGCCACTCACCAAACTACTCAGGCACCTGTCGTTAATACAGTGCTGAACATTGCGTTTCTTGAAACGTATGGGCCCCCTCCTGATGATGCTACTACTGTTCCAGCAGAAACGATACAGATTATTGAAGATGAAATCTCGCAATTCAGTGAGGCGCCTCAAGCAGTCCTCACTGCTCCGAATGGTGGCGGTGACCCAAGTCACTGTCCCTCTTTGGTTGTTAGATCATCTCAGTCGCATCCTTCCACCACTAGTCGCCCAGGTCCTTATACTGTCGATCCACAAAATAATGGGAGTGTAGATTCGCAATCCAAATCTCTTCCCAAGAACGCTTCCTCTAGCGTCACACAAAAAGGTCCGTATGCCATCCTAAGTATGTTTGACGGATGTGGATCCTCGGTTGATATCATTGAAGCCAAATTCGGATATAGGCCAAAAGTATGTATTCTATGTGAAAAAGATGAAACCTTGAGGTACTTAGTTGGCGAAAAGCACGGAATCACTGTCGATCAACGATGGCAGCACAGTCTTAAAGGGGGTGGAGCCTTTTACTATGCCAAAGATGTAGACACCTTGTTTGTTGACAATGCTCGGCTCCTTCGAGAATTCGTTGCGCTAGGGGCGGATTGCCACTTCTTTTTTATTGGCGGCAGCCCGTGCACTGATCTCACATTTGCAGGAGAGGATCAAGGTCACCTTGGGATATGCGGGCGAGCCAGCGTCCTATTCTTCACCATGCACCTAGCCATACACCTGCTTGCCACTGTTATTCCAGGAGACCGCGTTCGTTTTTTGGTTGAAAACGCTGGCTCCATGCGCAATGAGCATTTTTGCTTCATTCGTGCGTGTCTAGGACTTCGACACGTGCCAAAGGCAAATCTCACATGGTGTACCTCTCTTATTTCTCCTGCTAAAAGGCTCCGCATCTTTTTTCAAAACAACACCTCGCATGAGGGTCCTGATACGCAAGTCATCCCGATAGCTGATTTAGAGTGGACCCAAGATTGGAGCCCCCTTGTTCGGTACGCTAAGGGAAGTCCCCTTACAACCTTTCATGAGACCAATAGCAGTCCTCAGTGACCTCGCATTGCGATACAGTTGGTCTAGTTATCATCCGTCGGCGTTATTATGGCGCATCTCCCACTGGCACACTAAAGAAGGCTTTGCAATGATAGCAAATCTCTCCTCGGACAATGGAATACCTAATTTCCAGTGGAACTCAATCATTCCACCGATCTATCGTACGGCATGGAGGTATCTTCTCAAGTGTTTTGCCACAGGAGCACCTAATTCTGAGAAAGATGCTGCCCTACGCGATGCCCTCCCGCTTTTTCACAACAGCAGTATTCATTTGCCCTTTCGGCTTTTGACGGATCAAGAAGTCTTGCAAGTCTCAGGGTTGAGTCGGAATTTTGAAAGCATTGTGCATCTCAAACATCTGCTTACGCCGCATACCATGCGCTCCTTTGTTGGCAACTCCTTCCACCCGAGACTCGTCAGCCTGGCGATAGGCAGTGCTGAAGATCTGCAAGCGTGGGTCCAAGGAAAACTCCCAAGTGTCACCAAAGTTGCTGACCCGGCCACGGTACGCAAAAACTACCTGCGCTTCAAACGAGAAATCTGTGATGCTTTTGCTCGCAAGAACTATACTCCCAAATCCACACTCGTTGAGGAACCCTATCGCCACATTGACTACCGTACCCTGGTCATGTCACCTCTTGAAGCGCCAAAAGTTGCACAACCCACTGTTGGCAACATTTTGCCTACATACCTTACAAGAGAAGTAGTACAAGCAGATCTTCGAAAGGATGCAGAGGCGCGCCTGCGCGTCTTAGGAACGTCCCAATTCTTCAAATTCCTTGAGGATAGTCAGTTATCGCAGAATGCTCAAGAGCTAGCTGTCCCCCAATGGCTCCCCTTCACTGGCGAAATTGCAGACTCCCTTACGCAAGGGTGCAACCTACTACTCCTTCCTGCGTATGCGAGAGGTCTATTTGCGTACCCCACTCTCCCAAGGGCTGTCCTCTTTTTCAAGGGCGTAGTTACGAGCAATACAACCGATACAGACGGATATATAGTAGTCTCGTATCGACATTCGCCTTGCCAAATTCACTACATTGGGCCTCACAAACCTGAGAATGTTTACTTAGTACAGATTCGAGACTCAATTGACATTCTGCTCTTTAAGTATGGTGGACGACCAATCCAGATTCACCCTGCCACAGCTCGCCAAGACGAATACGTAGCCAGATACAGCTATAGTACTGCTCTTCTTACTGATGCCGAGGCATGTGTCGTAGGAATTGCGATACAACAAAACACTAGAGTCATTATTTCTGAAGCCCCCTTTGCGAGAGCTTTCAGTGAAACCGGGTGCGCCCTCTGGCGCCTTGCCCAATGTGCCTTTGCAAAACTCGATCTATTACAAGCCCATAGCTGCGTGGACTGCTGCCACAGTGACTTAGCACACCTACCGCTTATTCTCGTTGAGGGACACTTTGAGGGCACTCGCCTTTCTGTCTGCCCTTCAACAGCCAGAGCACTATATGTGCAGGAGCAGACAGAAGTATGGGCTGCTCGAGATCCTCCTGCACTCTGCATTCTCTTTATCTGCCAGACAAGCAGACAGGTTACTTCAGACTTCCATCATTTAGTTCCCGAAGAACGAGGTGCTATACCTGCACTTCCAACTGCAGACTCTGTCATCTCAGAATGTAAAGAGTTATTCCAAGCCACGCCGATTGATAGTTGCCCAAGTCTAGCTATTGCGAATGGGTGGTACGTTAGCATTTGCGGAGAGGCTGCTCGTACTGTCTTCTGGGGAGCCCAAGCTCTCCTTAACCAGTCATGACGCGCCTCGCTACACTACGTCTCAACACTCTCCGCCTTATACAACGTACCGTTGCAGCTGGACTTTGAGCTATCTCGTGGCTATCTCTTCGGGAAAACTGCGGCAGAACACTCACGCAAGTATACTCACTACACTTTCTCATTCATTTCGTTTCTCCTAGACAATCCTATCGGCGAATTCGAGTTGGTGACCTGCTAGAGTTGTGTGGCTTCCATCGCACTGCCCGCATTGAAGAGGCAATGCGTGCACTCCAGCGACTACTCAAAGATTATCAGCACTGGGAAGCACCAAGCCTCCTAGCAGGGGATGACTCCATTATAGGGATTCTTCCAAATGATATACCAGACCTGCGTGTTGCCCCACTAAAGTTTTGGACGCTATGTCAAAAGGTCTTGACCTTCCGACAGCAACGTCCGTATCAATACGCCGGCTACATAGTTGGAATCTCAACAGCTGGCACCCAGCTGTAAACACTAATGCACATAAATCCGGGATCATACGATCCCTTCTCCGTGCAGCACCAGTCCTCCTTCAGGAAACCAAATGGACGGAGGTGCAATTGCAGCACTTATCACATGCACGGCCAGATATTAAAGTTGCTACTACCTTTGCAAAACATGATCCGAATCCGCAAGCCGGCGTTGCGGTCCTTATCCCGGCTGGATGGGAGCTCAGCAGCCAGAAAGTTCTAGTTGAGCATTACGCAGTGGCGGCCTGCGTAGTATTTCAAGCCTGTCCGGTTGGGATAGTCTCGGTCTACTTGCCTCCCAAAAGCCCAAAGACTCTTGTGGTACAGATTTTAAAGGCCCTACTCACCCTTGAAACACACCCTGTCTTTATTGGAGGTGACTTCAATCGGTGCGATCAGCATCATCAACAGATATGGGAAGATTTTCTGGGGCAACTAGGTGCCACAGATATTGACCCTACCTTCCCCACATACCGTTTTGGAGAACAGCAAGAGTCACCGTTGGACCGCTTCCTTGTGCCAAGCTTTTTCTTAGACACAACGCAACTCCATGTTCGAGTTGCAGGCCGCTATCGGGTTGACACTTGCCACCACAAAGCCATCACGGCCGTGTTGTCTATGAAGCCTCGGTTGACTCCGCATCCACAATCTGAAAAACACAGTACTATTCCAACGAAAATCTTTCTTGATCCCACAGCGTTCACAGTTGGTGAAGCTGAAGCTAAACGACAGCAAGCTTTATGCCTCCTCCGACGCGGCGTTTCCTTAGCAAAAGAAAGTTGTCCAGTTACAGGTCCGCTCTCCATGCATGTCCGAGCCTTGGTTTGGAGCTGGTGGAGAAACTCCTCCAAAGTCTTTAAACACATCTCACCTCTCACAAAGCTCTATAAACGGTTAGGCAAAAGGACAATTAGTACTGCGCATTCACAAGGAAGCTTTGCAACACCTATATGAACAGAGCGGCATGGTAGAACTTCTACAAACATGGCCCAAGCAACATAATCAGTCTCTCGCGCCAGCAGATGTCATTGCCACGGCGCTACAAACGGCGGAAATCGCTGCAACTACGCTCACTCAGCTCCCATACGGTCAAGAGCACACTGACCCCGCACGTCGTGCAAGACGGCAGAGAACGTTCTGGGGCCGTCTTAAGACTGTCTGTCCACGGGGCACCTTTTACCATGGTCCTCTCTTACAGAAGGATGGCAAGGAGTGCAAAACTGCGAAGGAGTACGATGAAGCTATGCTTGCCACACGAGATTTTTGGTTCCAGCTGCCAATCCGCTACGACCCCGCCTGGGCCCCAACGCTTGCAACGTACCGTGAACACACCGAGCCTTCGCCTGAAGTTCCAGAACCAGCTTTTAATGACTACATAGAACGCCTACTACTTACCAAAGACTCCGCTCCAGGGCCGGATGGACTTCCTTATGCCTTTTGGCGCATGTTCCCTGAGCAGTCGATACTCTGCTAGATGATTTTGACCGTATGATGTCATGTGAGCTCCCGGCGCCAACCCAAGTTGGTGTCTGGATACCAAAAGCTAAACAGGGGCCTACTGCAGACTTCTTCCGACCGTTAGGTATGCCAGATACACTTGACCGGCTACAAGATGGTACTGCAGCTGCCATCCTGTTTCGCACCACACGGAGCTCCTTCCACCCTGCGCAGACCATGCTAAATGCTTTCAGAGAACCACAAAGGGTTGTTCTAGAGGTGCAAAGAATGCTCGAAGGAGAGGTTCCGGCGTCTGCACTATTTGCTGACCTCTCCAAAGCATTTGAGCGTGTCAATGCTTACTGGATTTTACAGATCCTGCATATTCGGCAGTGCTCCTCCTGGGTTCTGCAACTGGCCAAATACCTCCTATTTGGGAGAAGAATCCGACACAAAGTGCAAGGAAGGCTGCTACCCCCACGAGAAGTCTTCTCGGCCTCTGTTTTCTTCTTCTGTTTGGCAATGGATCCAATTTTTGTTGCATTAAACCAGGTACGGCGTGTTCTACTGGTAGCAGGATATGTTGATGACACCACAATCGTTGGAACGCAGCAAGATCCAGAGTGGATCAAGGATGTTTTTAGTTTGATCAACACGTGGTCAGCTGCAGGAGTAATCATGGATGCACACACCTGCTGGCAAGTCGGTCTGTCCAGAATCCCCCGCCTGAGCAACAGCTGCTACGTTTTGCTGACTACGCTGAAACTTTCATTCCGTGGCATACACAGGGAGAGGCTACAATCTCCGCTGCCGTCCGCCATATTCCCCACTACGCACATTATTTTGTGTTACGTCATGGTGAGCACTGCGTGATGTTTCATGCTGCTCAAAGACATGAATGGGTACTTCATGGACACCCGCTACTGCTGCAACTTGCGGCTAGCCCCTGTGATTGCAGATCCAAAACGCAGCTGTTAACCAGCGCTGCCTTCTCTGCTGCGCAGTTGTACCACGTTGACAGTGCTGGATTGGGAGGACAATGCATTGTCCCTAACACAGTTAACTTGGGGCTTACTATACATACTGGATGGGCTTGCCAATTACACGCTGAGCAAATGGAGTATGCCCCACTGCGCCTCACCATGCCCTCACTATTAGCTAAACAACTCCTCAAGTTTCGTACGCGGCTAATTGCGGGAAACAAAGGCAATCTTAGTATTCATGCCAAAATTATATACTTCAATGCCTTCTCGCTCAGCCTATTCTATTATGTTCAAACACATCGGTACTTCTCCAAGTCACTTCTGAAGCCGTTGTACAAGGAGTTGTCAGAATTCCTGCTCAAGCGACATTGGTTCCCACAGCTAAAGCTAGTCGGCTTGCGTCGATGGCTGCGACTGGGCCCGCTGCTTGACCCAGCCATCATGCATGCCGTCTCATTGTTCGGCTGCTATCTTCGACAAGGCCACAGCTCGCTCCCCTCTACCCTGGAAGGTACAGAAAAATCATATACCAAACAAGTCTACCTTTGTTGGAAACATTGGCAGCATCAACTTGCCCCTGATGAGATACGTCAACTCGTTAGCATCCTCAACCAACCGCATGACTCCTCCCATGCGGCGCGGCGCTTCCAAGCATGCTTCAAACAATTTGCTATTGCCAAGGAAGTCGAAAGCGCTGTTTCCCATCTCTCGAGCTGAATCTCTCAGAATGGTTGGCCATTTGGGCCCTCCTATGACTTTCTGAGATGGCTATCCCAGACGCCGACCTCTCAGGTTGGCGCTGTGCCGCGTTTTGCTGTACTGCGATGGGCACTAGGGGAGGACCCAGATCTCTGGCTGCCACTGCGCGGGCGTGTTAGTCGAAGCTCGTCCTGTGCTTGGTGTGCTCAAAGTGCCAGAACATATCCATTTGAGAGCCCACAGAGCAGCTGTCCAGAATGCCGTCAGACAAGATCCATGTCGGTTGTCAGGTTGGCAAAGTCTATCGCGTCGTAGTGCAAGAAGAAGCAGAGGCGTTTACCCTGCTCGGTGTCCTTTCAGAGTATGTAGCACAGCCCAAAAAGAAGTCTCAGAAAGGAGGGGAAGAAACCCTAGAAGAGTCAACAGCTCGGCACAGCAGCCCGAAGGCATGGGTCATAGCCGTGATCCCAGTCCCAGAGGCGTTCGCCCCATTCGAGCTGGGCCTGAACATTGACGCCAATGAGGACACTTACCCCCCTTACCACACCGCTACATATCCTCAGCTTAGCCGAAGTAGGCAACACAGCCTCTGCAGATCACCTCTTGCAAATGGCAACGATGCCGCTGGAACACAAAACCACTGCACTATTTTTTTTTGCACGGGTAGGGGCGCTATGTGTGCCGAGAGGCACAAGTCACCGTGTCGAATTCGTATGAGGAGTGTGAGGAAATGAGCCTGACAAACGAGAGCAAAGGACCCAAACCAAACCACCCACAAAACAAAAAACAACACAAACAAAACAACCACAGAAACCAAGCAGATCAGGCTCATGTCCGCTCTAGTCTTAAAGAGCAAAAGGTGCAGATCCGAAGACCAACACAGAAGTGAAACGGGGCGATGAATTCTTTTCAAGCCGCTTTCAGTACAGGACGTCCAGGACGAAACTGCATTCTGCTTGTTGGCAGGAAGGTATCCCACCGAAGGTGCACTGCGTATACGTATGCATGAGCAGACTGAAAGCAAGAGTGAGGTTCAAATCAGGTTCTGTTAAGGTCCATGCGAAGCAAGGCACGGCGCAACTTGTATCAAAGACTGCGTACGCGCCAACGACCATGTGAGTATTTTCAAGGTGACCAATACTGTGTCAAGAATTCTTCACACCTGCAAGACAAAATTTTAGTCTGCTCGTGTCTTTGGCTTGGTCGTAGCGCATCCTGGGACGCCGGTCGGAGGAGCGACAGCGGGCATTGCAGCCTCGCAGCCATGTGGAGCAAAGACCCTGGACTAGCGAGAGGTAGTAAGAGGTTCAGGATTGATTCCTGGCCTCTCACCTCAGCCCCTGCAACCATTCCACTTGACTTGCAATTGAGGCTTGCAAGTATTGCAACTAAGTCCCAAGACGGAAATCTAAGGAGGCAGCTACGAAGACATGCCAAAGACAAGCGGTGGCAACGTGAGGGTAGGAGCAGCTGCAAGCAAGACACTACCTCCCCCAGCGGGGAGGTAAGGAGCAAGAGAGACCAGGTGACAGCGTCAATGAGGGATATGACACGGAACGGACCTGGTCTCATCGCAAAGCTGGACCATGAATTTCAATCAAAGCACCAACATAACCGCCGCACAGGCACGAGAGCAGGCGTGGTGTGGAGTTGTGCCGAAGAAGGTACCGCTGCAGCCCTGGGTCACACGAGTGCTTCAGAGTACGGTCTATCATGCAGGCCCCATGAACTAGGTGAAACAAAAGGGTGAAACGTCGCTGTTCCTAGTGCTAGTCTTCTGTACACTGTATCATCCCTGACCACCTCTTGGAAGGCAGCCAGGGGAGCTGGCTATCTACTCAGTGGCGCTGGCAAGGCCGGCAGAAGGGTCGAAGGGCATAGACCTTCTGCTATTCTACCACTGGGCCATTGGTACTGTAGCACGGTTAGCTTGCCCAGGTCATCACATGCTTATTACGAACGCGCCGTATCACTCAGAGTGGCTTCTGCGCAACTGATCATGAATTCTTCCCACTCTTCTTTCACTGCATCTGGCTTGGGAAGAGACCGAATCCACGATGGGAGTGTTAATTTGGTACACATCTCAAAAGTGTTGTGCTCTACATAGGTCCCCCTCCAAGTTCCTTTCTTGCCCATTCGGACGAGTTTGCAGAGCTGTGTACAGCCAGCAAAGGCTCGCTTGTTGATGTACAGCAAGGCAGGTGGAGTGTGTAGGACTTCTAGTGAGCTACACTTCATGAAGGCTTCTCGCCCAATGCGTCTCAGGGTCTTGGTCAGTTTGAGGCACTGTAGTTGGGTGCAGCCTGCAAAGGCGTTCCCTACGATTTCCTGAACGCCAGTGCGGGAGATGTCCACCGTCTGCAACCTTGTACAGTGTTCAAAGGCAGCTGGTCCTATCCAGCTGAAGTCAGCTGGGAGATCAATCATTTCTAGCCCTGTCCCTAGGAAGCAGCCTTCTGGAATGACCCGATTCGGGTCTCGTGGGTTATATTTAGTCCTTTCCAGGCCAATTGTCCGCAAGGTACGGCATTTCTCAAAAGCTCGGACGTTGAGCCTCGCCTGCGGTGCCAATTGGTTGCTTCTTTGGTCTGGGTCTCCAACACAGGCCAACGCGTGGCACTCCTCGAAAGCCCAGCAACCGAAGTCAACGCACCCCGGGGCTGTGACTGTGTGGAGCACATAACAACATCGGAAGGCTCCTTCTTGCAGGCATAGCAGTGAACTGGGCAGGTGCACTATGAGAAGCCGAGTGCAATGTTGCCAGGCCGCTTCCCCAACGGTGTGTATGCCTGCTTCAACTTGCAGGTGTCTGATGTCACTCGAATGTGTGAAAGGGCGGGGGAGCACCTGCCCTGAACGGGTGACAGGTACTCGGAGTGCTTTTGCGTTCTTCCTCATCTGGCCTTTGTGCTCTGCACAATGACTGCATTGGCGGACGACAATTTGGAAGTGGTTACAGTCTCTGAGGGTGTCCCATACCGGACTTCGCAGGAGCTGCCCGGTGTCTCGTCTAACAAAAGTGAGTTCGCAACCAAATGCGCTGTTGCCTCCTATTGTAGGGAGTTGCTCCAGGACAGCGGTTTCAAACTCGTCAAGCCGATCAAATTCTTGGAGGTCGACAATGATTTGGTATTCTTCTCCTGAGAGAGAAGTTAACTGCAGGTGGACCACTAGTTGTCGTTCATTGCTGACTAGTGAGCTCGTTTGCGACTCCATGTCACAATGCATGGCAGCGTTATTCCCTGTGCCTGTACTAGCTACTGGGGGTTTGAGCCTCACAGTGCAGAGGGGCAGCTACTTGGGTCCATGCTCAATCAGGCCTGGCACTACTCTATGAGTTGTTGCTAGGCGTTCATTCAACTCTGTCAGCTACAAGGGGCAATCCAATCACTATCCTTAGGCGGGATGCGGTGGAGCCACTTAGGGGTGGTGAGTTTGAGACAGCCTTCAAAGGCATTGTCGGCAGCATACGGATATCGCCATGCTTTCTGCTTGCTCCATGCATACTCAAGGGAGAAGAGCTCTGTACAGTCCCCACAGGCCCTGTATCCTAGATAACGAATGCTGCCCGGCAGAGTCAGCTTCTCCAAGGCTTTGCAACCCACAAACACTTCTGCCCTAATTTCACGCAAGCAGTTCGGCAGCCTGATTGTTACTAGGCTGTGGCACTGCGCAAAAGTGTGCATATGTAGGGTATGAATGCCCGTATTGGAAAGGTCGACACGGGTAAGCGCTTTGCAATTTTCAAGAGCTCTATGGCCTATGTGGTATGTATCCTCTCCGAGTTCCACTTGCTGGATGCCGCTTGCGAAAAAGCACCCTTGAGGTAACCCTGCCTGCGGGGAGGTGAGTGCACTACTATCCACCACTGCTCGCACATGAGGTAGGGATAGGTGGGCTAGCTTAGCACATTCTTCGAAAGCATATTGACTGATGATGGCTCCAATCGCAAGACGGCTGCCTCCATCGACAACGTTTCCGACACTCTCCAACGCACAGCGTTCGGAGAATACTCGAACACCAAACTCAACACATCCCGGCATTTCGGCTACCTGTAGGGAGTAACATCCTTGGAGAGCTGCATATCCTAACGTCACAACCATATCAGGCAGCTTAACGATCCGCAGGGAGTGGCAATACCGCCACCCTTGCGGGCTAATTGTACTAAAGCCAACATCTAAGCAGGCGTGGCGGACTCGCGTGGTCGAGCTCGAATCGCCTTCGGGCAGTCTTCATAATCAAGCCCCTGAAGGGGCTTGTTATTCTCTAGACACCGAAAGCACTCGTGCACGATAAGACAGAAGTGATTGGTATTCCAAAGTTCTTCTTGCACAGGGTCTTGAAGCGCCACCTGAGTATCCGCATTGAGTAAGGTGAGTTCACACCCAAACGTTTCGATGGGACTAATGCACGGCAGGTGCTCAACTAGGTAGTCCTCCAACATTTCCCACGCGTGGTAGATGCTGACAGGGACCTGGAGCCGTATCACCGTACCCGCCAGTGTGGTGAGGTACAGTCGAAGTAAGCTGTCTTCTTCCCATTCAGCCTGCTGTGCTTGGCGCACGGTTCTGCTTGCACCCTCTGCCTATGGGGGACTGTCCCGCCGTTGGCAGCCCTCTCTTGCAGTCCTCGCAGGCTGCGCCTTGAGCCGACATGCGGGCAGAGCCCTCTTGTGGTATCCCTGCCTGCCAGGTGGATCATAGGCAGCACTCGGGGAAACGATAAACAGTAGTTACCTATGGCCACCTTCTCTGCTATACTTCCGACAGCATCTTGGGATACCGCCTGGGGCTCCTATGAACTGCTTTTACCTCCTTCTGCAGTGCTTTCACCACTTAGGAGTGTTATACCTCCCAACCGGGTGTCTGTGCAGTCTGCCCTACAGCAGTGGCAGGCGTGTCCGATGTCAAGATACGAGCTATTAGACTTGATAGCTCCCTACCCCTTGATTTAGTGAGTAGCGACAGTATCTTGGGATACCGCCGGGCCTACCTGCGCTGCCTTTTAGAAACTGGGTTCGTTTCTATGGTACAGATTCGTCTTCACTATGGTCCTGCCTTACTGACTGCTAGACGCGGAGGTTTGTGGTTTGGTGTGCACCGCTGCCTCTCGAGGTGTCCCTTCTGTATTGGGCAGTTCAACTGTGCGATCTATTAGGCGAAAGTAGTCAATCTCAGTACCCGCTTCTCTCTGTATGCGGAAGCGATGGGTCCTTGCAAGATAGCCCGTAGGCATGACTTGGTTGACGTGCCATTCCCAGTCGCGCACAGTCTGGCCTTGTACGTCGGTCGCAGCATAGGGCTTCTTTCTGTCTGATTGCTCCGTGGAGAGGTATCCGATTTTGAAGTGTACCCGAAGCAGGGCGAGTGGGGTAATGGTGTGTGCGCGGTGCTTGGACAAAAGATGCCAACTTTTCCTCGAGATGGTCGTGGCTAACCCAGTATGCAGCCATCTCGCAACCTGCATATAGTGGTCAGCCACCGAGCGCTTCGCAAAGGTTTGCGCCGCTCTCTGCAGCAGGCTCATGTCAAAGGAGAAGCATCCTTGCCCCGTGGCTGGGACGTAGCTCTCTTCTTCTGTAGTTTCCTCATCTGCATTCTCCTCTGCACGGTCTGTCCTTGCGTCCGGGCTTTTGGTGGCATCTCCGCTACTCCTCGGGCTAGGTCCCTTGTCTACCGGGGTCTCCCTGGCAGGACCGCGTCTCGGCGCTGTTTGACTGTCGAGTGCAGGGTCAGCTATCCCATCCTTAAGTTTGTGCCACAGCGGAACCTCAACGCGAAAGCTCGTCTGATAAAAGGAGGCAAAGGAAACAATCTGCCCAAAGCTTGCATCAAGCATTCCTTCTTCATAAGCCATCGCTAGGATTGGGGTTTTCGGGATGGGGGGATATTGCTCACGCGAGCATCTTCCTTCATGGACCCCCACGATGACATAAGGGTTGTTAGCAGCGTTATCCACATTATGCCTGTATCTCTCAGCAGCGGCAAGTGAGCCTTCTTTAAGCTTTAGCGCCTCACATTGCGCAATGACCTTGTGCACAATTTGAACAGGGAAGTATACATGCACATGGGGGAGCTCAGGTTTGCCAAGGTAAAGGCCTCGCGCAAAAGACATGACGACTGTTTGCATCAGTGCCAGTGAGTTGCGAGTGGGTTCTAACGCTGGAGCCGAACTGTCTTGTTTTCTTTCCTTGCTTGTTCTGAAATCCGGTTCTCCTCCTGCTTCTGCTGTCTTCGCCTCGCAGCTCTTGGCACAGAAGGACAGAAGGCCATACAGCCAGTAAGTCGGGCCCGCGTAGAGGGCTAGCTCAGCTTGGTCTGTCTTCTGTGGCTTCTCCTCGCTCTGTTGGAGAAACGCAAACAGGGCGGCTAGTTGGGCGGCCATGGCACCACAGATGGCGTCGAAGTCTTCCCTGGTATGCTTAATAACCTCTCGGGGCAAGTGTTGAAACTCCACTCCTCTGAAGCTTAATTCCGCAAGTCTTCTATTGAGCGTAACCCGTAGGAGGACACCAATGTGGCGCGTATAGACACTGATGCGCGCTAGGGGCCATTCAGTGGGCAGATTGGCGTACAATGCGACAGGGGGTGCCACTGGTGGTTGGCCTAGCTCAGCAGCTTGCGCCGCTTGTGCATCTTGTGCAGCATGTGCAGCTGTTGTGGCTGTCGGCTGGGTCTGCACTGATGCACTCTCGCCATCCTTTGTTTGCCATTTTTGGCATCGAATGCTTTTGAAAGCGGTACAACTCTTGCATCGCTCTCTGCTCAGATTGTACCGTAAGGTCGGCCTCCGCGAGCCCAGCATGGTCCCCTTCCTCGCCAAGGGCAATCTCAATAGGGCTGATTTGCTTGTCTGCGTCCTCTTTTCGGGGATCCTCGTCCGGTGAGTGGGGATCTTTCTTAATGCCCATGGGGACAGGGGTTTCAGCCAGGCTAACTAGACCAGTGTGCCCGCAGAGCATGCTCTGTTGGCTTGCGTCTTCTGTGCCATGTTCTGGTGTGTTTTCGATACTCTCTGCAATGCACTGCAACACTGCCAACGGTTTGGCCGCCTTGGACTTAACCGCACTGTGTTTGGTGGCCGCGGTCTGAAGAGTCCCTTTACCCGTCTCAGTGGAGGTGGCCGGCCTTTCCCTTTCGAACCGCTGTTGTGAGGCATCTGTATCACTGGGTTCACCTCTATCAGAGGGCTCTCCTGTTCGGGCCAGCGATGCTTGCTGCCATCGCCGCCTCATGCCTTTAAGCGCGTGTGCGCCTGGTGCACCTGTCTCTGCTTGCTCAGCTGGAGGACAACTGCTTGGGCAGTCACCCTCCGCCATCTTGTTGTTGTCTTGGATGTTGGTGCGGTGTCTTGACAACCCGCTTGGGCGGGCTGTGATATCGGCAACCTCAGTCATCACTCTTGCGGCTCCGGTGCCTTCGGCGGGGGGTGCATCTTGCTGTTCATCGGCCTGAGAGCAGGGGGAGGCAGAGGGAGGAGACGTGGCAGACTGGGAGCAGACCCCTTCCCCTGGCTCGTGATGTGCTTGAGAGCACTCTGAAGAGGAGTCATTTACCTCCCATACACTGGTTACCTCATGCTCCTCTTGTTGTTCGACTACTGTGTCATCCGTTGCAGCTTCTTCTTCCCTATCTTCGGCACCCTCATTAACGGGCTTGGGTGAATCACAGCTGCTGATTTCATGCACTGGTGTTCCCTCCTCTCCGACTGAGGAGGTGACCGTACCAGCCGACGGTGCTGCTGGCTCAGACGCCTGGGTGGGGGAGCCTTCTTCTTCTGCTTGGCTGCTGCCCGAGACTGGTTGGTCATGAGAGTTTTGTACGCTGTGTGTACTGTCAGGCGATGGAAGAAGACTTGATGACCATCGGAACTGATCAGGTCCAGATCATCAGGGGCCAAGCTGCCATCAGGCTCGCCAGTGGCCGGGGGTAGCGGCCGCGGGGCGCCAATAGCATCCTTCCTGTAGCATCCCAGGCGCCGGGGGCAGCAGCAGGGAGGAGTTCTCTCGATTTAGTACGGCTCATTCCTCCATGCATCGTAAAGTAGATTTTTTGCAGGGCTTCAAACTGGTACAGCCTTGCCTTGTTGGTGACATCGCTTTTTCCAGGCGGGTAGCGGACAGTGCTTCCGACCGTGAAGCGTGAGCCGCCTGCTTTGCTGACCGCATGAAGCAAACGCCAAGCTCCAGGGTGACTGGTGTCTGAGACGATGAGCCAATCCGGGTTGGCAAATCCATCTGCTGCATAGCCAAACAACAGTCCGCTGCCATGGAGTGGATGGGTATGATTCAGGAACTGGTTTTGTTCGCCTTGCGAGAGGCAACTTTGCTTTGTGAGAACCAGCCTGAGGCGTCTCACCTTCCCGTCATAATGTTCAGCAAGGCAAAGGGGGTGTGGCTCGGTGGCTGTGAGAAAGGCAGCAGTCTCCGCTTGAACATCTAAATTGCCAATTTCAAAGGACCCCTCAACTTGGGCAGTGCCAGGCACTGTGTTGCTAGTGCGCAAGGTGCAAGCTCCATGTAGGAGCGCGGCAATGACTTGTGCGGCGCCCTCAAGACCGTGCATGTTGAGCGGGCACGCTAGAACCGTTAGGTCCGTGGCTCTGCTAAGGGCCACATTTGCCCTGGTGTAACATTCTTTGTCGAAGTCAGACCTGTTGGATTGGCCACTGAGAAAGCTGGATTGGCCATGAAGGACAATACAATGCTTTGCCGTTGCTCCTGCAACCTTGACTGCTGTCTCGACGTTGGTATTCCGGCGGGACTGGTGACAGAAGCTTCGGAGGCTGGTGGCACTGTCCCGGTCAAGACTAGAATGTTGTCCGGTTCCTCGGCCTGGACCGCTAGCCATGATTCAATCTGGAGGTAAACCGCCCTCGTGGATTCTGGCGGGGGATCGGCCCGGGTTGCTTCACGAGGGTCTTGATGGATCCATTGTACGAACCTCAGCCCAGTGGGCTTCTGCTCATTAAGCCGTATCGAGCCTGTACCTATTTGCCACCGCCCATTTTTGCAGCTACAGAGCATTGGATATTGGATGCCTATGAGGGGTTCGTACACCTCCTGCGCAACCCGTGCGCTCGGAAGCATCACACTCCACTGATGGACACCTGACACGCCAGATCTGTCCGAGGCGAGGTTGGCTTGTTGGAACTGGTAGCAGTGCCCCGGCCTCGTGATGGCATATCCGAGGCCTGCAAGGAGGCCTTCTGGTGTGCGGAAGTCGACTTTTCCGAGATCTTTGTGGGCTGCTTGCAGTGCTGCTCCGACCGGAGAGGAGCTGGGGCAGTGCTCTTCTGTGTGCCATTGGCATCCCAGACAGCCACGGCTTGCTTCATCTGCGGCTTCAGTCAGCTTGTCGAGGGGAACCTCTGTGCTGCTATGTAAGAGGTTGCATAGGACCGCTGGCAAGTCGTGTGGCATATACCAACGATGTGCCGCTAGGAGGCCGATGGGGGCTTTAAGCAGGAGAGCTCTATGTTCTCTTAGGTTATCTGCCACCCCTCCAGGACTCTGCTTTGGATCACCAAAGAGTAACCGAAGGAACGGTTGCCGTGGGATGGCGGGACGAAAGCGGACTTAAGGTCCATGTCTTGCTGCGCTTCTTCCCCTACCAGAATGTCAACTTGTTCCATGTGTACCCTCAGCGCCGAGTGCATATGCGCCTTTTGCTCCCACACTAATCCAGTGGTTGCAATCACAACTTTGGCCTTGGGGATAGCCCCTGAGCAGTACTGCATGGCTATGTCATACCTCGTGCTAGCTGCATTGGCCATGTGTTCTTCTCGACTTACAGCCCTTACAAAGAGTTTTGCTTGCTCATTGTCCAAGGCTAGCGACCCGAGGAGCTTAGTGATGGCACGACCAGCCGGGTTTTCTTTATGGACCACTCCAATTTTGAGGTTGGTCGTTAAGGCTAACCAAACCAAAAGGAATGTGAGGGATCTCGTTTTCCCCGCACCAAAGACACCTGCAACAGCCAGCGTGGATCTTCCCGTTTGTAGAGCAGCTGCCAAGGAAAACGCTACCGACATGATATGGGCACTGTCAGTGCGGGCAGCTCTGCACAGCTTTAAGCTTAGCACAGTGGCTGATGGACAATGCCTTGGGGCATCACCCGTTATCAGCAGTGCAAACAAAGAGAAAAGGCTTTGCTGAAGTGCCTCAGCACCATCAAAATGATAGGCAACTGGACGCGAATAGGGTATCCCCAGCGCAGTGGTTATGTGTTCAAGCGGCATGGCTGCCATTTGTAAGAGGTGGTCCGCTGAGGCGGTGTTGCCTACTTCAGCTAGATCGAGGATTTGCAGCGACGTGGTTTGGGGAGAAAGTCTCCTCATACAAGAGGGGAGGCCCCACTTGGCGTCAATGTTCATGCCAAGCTCACCTTGTGTTGGTAGTGGAGCAAACGCATCTGGGACTGTTATCACGGCTATGACCCATGCTCTGGGACTGCTATGCCGGGCCGTTGACTCTTCTAGGGTTTCTTCCCCTCCTTGTTTAGACCTCTTTTTGGGTTGCGCCGTGTATTCTAGCAGGACTCCTAGTAGGGCGAGCGCCTCCGCATGTTCTCGCACCACGATGCGATAGACTTTACCCACTTGGCAACCAACATGGACTTTGTCTGACGGCATGCTGAACAACTGGCGATACTGCTGTTCGGTGGGCTCTTGTGCGCAGAAGATGGACGCCCCTGAGTGGGCTGGGAAGGCAATACGATATTCGTCCATGTCTCGCAGTCCTTGGGCGACTGGAGTCACCTGCACTATTGTATCTTGGCGACGGACGACGGGACTGGTCCAAAGGTGCGTGGCCAGTTGGGCTCCTTCGGCAAAGGGGAGCTGTGGCAGGAACAGGGCAAGGATCACGAAGACTTCCCGAAAGGGGATGGGCCGCAGGAGATCTCTAGCGACTGCAGTGGGCCACTTGGTGCATTCACTTTCCTGAGCACCCCCTACTCTGAAGTTGCGCAGGAGAAGAGCTTGCGCTTCTTCCATCGACGTGATTCCTTGGTCCGGTACACACTGGTAGAGCAGTGCCAACAGTGCATCGTCAGGGAGGTGGATGGCAGGTACGAGCAGGGCAATCGCTGTGCTCCACTGGCGTCGATCCATGACAGTTTCAAAGCGAGCCTCAGCGGCGCAGCCATCCTATCTCTGACAGGTATGACTTCCGGGTGTCTGAGTTTGAGGTTAGCTAGGTCATGGTGTCCCAACGGGAGTTGACACCGTAACCAATGGAGGTATTGGTGTTTAGACGTCCCCATCCATTTGTCTGATCCACTAACGACTGTGTAGTCTAGCCTGTGCGCGATAACATGTCGCTCGAATTGATTGGGTTGCCAATCACATAGTAAGTCCTCTTCTGCATGGACAAGATGTATTCTGCATCGGCCCGGAATTGCCTTAGTTTGCAACATGGCAAAAACACCTTTAGGCATCGCCACGGCTCCAAGCTTGGCTGAGAGTCGGCATGTGGGAAAGAGCCGGCGAAGGGCTAGGAATAAGACAGCTCCTGTGTAGCTGCCCGCGCTATAGCCTTCGATGCAAAATTCCTCAGGACAATACAGCTCAGTTGCACTGATGCTACGGCTGCTTGGTTGCAGATTCGGGAGACACGCAACAATACGCTCCGGCTGTAGTGCTAAGAGTTTCCACCAGAGCCCATTGAGGAACGTCACATGAGGTAACCTCCTGTGCGCCAGCAACAGCCTCGCTGCCTCTAACATGATTTTGGGTTCTCCTATAGAGGATTGACGCCCGCCCGAAACCAAGCTCTTGCCATCGCTTGCATGGCTGCACAGTAAGCGAAATGAGCATAGCTAGTTCGTGGAGACAAGTAGTGGCTCCCGCTGCTACCCCAGTGATTTTTTCCCCCGGCCGGTCAACAGGCGCAAGCGAGGGACCATAGACGCACGCGCCATCCACTCTCGGATTAGTACAATCAAAGGTGGGGGCGTCCGACCCGCCCAAGGCGCCTCCTCCAAGGCCTCCGCAATGAATCTGTACACAATTAGGAGGGGGAGCAGTGGCGGTCGTGAGCCAGAACCCATGATGGTCCGCCATGTGCTTGAGGACTAGTGCCCATAAATGGTTCTGGCTGGCATTTTTAACTCGATCTTCCAGGATTAATGGTGCTAGGGTCTCGACTGATTCCGCTAGGGTGGGGATGGACTCAACGGCATCCGTGTAGGCCGCACGGAACTCTTGCTGCTGGGGTTCTGGGAGGAGGTTGACTGCATGCAAAACTCCATCGCGCAAGTTGGGCAACGGCACTGCCTGTACCGCTGGGATGCCAACTTGCTCGGCTACCGTTTTCCATGGGACAAAGAGGCAGGGCTGCTGCATTTGTGGATCCAACCCCGATGAAGTCGGTTTGTTGACCGCCTGTGACCTACACTCTTGGGAGCGCTGGTCCGCGGCTGCCTGCAAGAGCTGTCGAACCAAGAGGAACACAACCTATTCGTGTCCTGTTTCCTACCATTTTGATGGTGCTGAGGCACTCCAGCAAAGCTTGTTCTCGTTGTTTGCGCTGCTGATAACGGGCGATGCCCCAAGGCATTGTCCGTCAGCCACTGTGCTAGGCATGAAGCTGTGTGTATTTTTTTCACGAGTGCGGACGCCGTGTGGGCGGAGTGCCCAGGTCATCATTGAAGGGGAAGGAAACACGACATGATGAGGGGGAAAAGAACACAAGCAACCCCAAAACCAAACAAAGACACCAAACAAACACCAAACCCAAAAAAAAAACACCACCAAGGGCCAGAGGCCGGTTCCCCCTCATCTAAAAGTGTTTCCTCTGTACGAGGGTGAGACAATTGAAAAAGGCAAAGCCTGACTGTGTACTAACTATGGGCCTGAATTCACTACGAAAGTCGGTCGGCAAGGTCAGCGCAAGAGCGGAGTGCTGCGGAGCCAATCAAAGGGGCCTCGCCCCACCCACAAAACTGTGACCAAGAGGGCCACTGCATCGAGTGGCGAAAGTGATAATTGGGTGCTTTGCAGGAGCTGCATAGTTTGTTGTCAGCCAGTCTGACCCTTGCCCAGGGAAATCAGTTGTTGCTCTGCCAAACAAGCCGTGGAAAAGGCCCATCTCGTTGTACAACCTTCAACTGATTGCACGAACGAGACGAGAGGCATATCGATGGTCAGACAGTGGAGGCAGAGGCAAACGAATGGAGCTTGCTGACGAGGGTGATGCCATCCCCCCCGAAGGGAGGTCACCTTTGCACCCCTAAGCATTCAAGGAGTGCCAAAGCGGTACTCTCTGTTCCAGAAAGAAAGAGAGGTGCTAAAATGCGAACGTTCTCCTGTCGCGTGCAAGGCGCGTGTGAAACCAGTGAAACTTGGACCTATCCTAGCATGGTACTTGTGCCTCTTTGTACAGCAATGGTCATGGCGTGGCCGCTGCAAGGAGAACTAAGGTTCCGCCTGGCAACCTTCCATTACCATTCTCTACCACCCGCCTCTTAGCGTAAGGCTCTCATTCCTGCAGGCTCACTGAAATATTGATAGTGAGGCCGAAATGATGGATTTGTCTGAGCTTTCTTGAGCCTGGCTCGCAAAATCGAGACAGCAGAATAGCAGTCCATCCCCACTGTCGTCCGAGCGTTGCCAGTCTAAAGTATGGCTTCGTGGAAGTCTTCCCTCCATTGGTCATTTGCATTTGGCGGCAGGAATCGGAGCCACTGGGGCTTGTCCAATTGCTCGCGTTTGTCAAAAGCATTGCCCCGGGCATAGGTACCTCGCCATGTTGTGCTTTTCCCTTTTTTACGAACTGTTCGAAGCTGCGTGCAACCTGCAAAAGCACGCCTCGCGATGTAAAGCAGGGATGACGGGATGCAGACTTCTTGCAGCGAGGTACATTTGAGAAAGGCTTCTTGTTCAATGATTCGTAAATTTTGGGGAAGACTGAGTTGTTGTAGCTGTGAGCGGTACGCGAAAGTTGAGCCCAAAAGTTCACTGACACGCGTTTGGGACAAATCCACAGTTTGCAGCTGCTGGCAGCTCACGCACGCGGCCGTCCCTATCCTGTTAAAATCTGACGGCAGATAGAGTGCGACGATGCCTGCTTCCAGGAAGCAGCAGTCAGGCAGACTTCGGTTCAGGTATGTAGGACCTCGCCCTTCCTTACCTGAGTCGAGGCGCTGTAGGGCCGTGCGTCCTTGAAACACACGGGGCCGCAATTGTGCTTGGGGGGCGAGTATATTGTTAGGGCACTGCGTCACTCCTATTTGTGTTAGGGAGCAACACTCCTCGAAGACCTTAGCGCCGAAATGTTGGCAGCCAGGGGCAATCACTACGCGTAAGACTCGGCAGCGGCTGGAGGCACCATGCAGCAGGCTGACTACCGTATCTGGCAGGTGGACCACTTGCAGCTGTCGACAACTTCTCCACACAGCTTCCCCTACAATCCGCATACCGGGTTCAACTAGGACATGACGGACTTCCGTGTGAAAGGAGAAGGCTTGCGGTGGGATTTTATCATTCCTACCACGTGGCACTCTGATTGCCTTGGCTTCCCCTTTGAGTTGCCCTTTGTGTGCTGCTTCTACAAAACATGGCCGAGCAATCACATAGTAGCAGTGGTTGGCTCTCAGTTTACTCTGTATGGGGTCTGCTAGGACTTGGTGGGTGTCTATTTGCACAAATTGCAACTCACACCCAAGGGTGCTACTGCATCCTAAATAGGGGAGCTCTGCTAATACAGCATTTTCAAAACCCCGAATGCCGGTATGTGCATTCAGATCTACCTCAACGAGCAGCTTCTCTCCTGCCAGCGTGAGGAAGGCGCAGGTCTGTGCCACCATCCCTTCTTCACTGCAGCGAGGGCTGGGCCTAGGCGTATCAGCTGGCATGCTCACTCTTGCAAGTCACTAGCTTGAGCCATTAGAGTTGCAGGGTAGGTATGTGTAGTTTCAACCAGCCCTAGTGCAGAGCGTCAGTTGCCATCTACTCCCTTAGCTTATAGAATGCATGCACGTATGGATTGTACGGTGCACAAGGGCGAAAGTTGACCTGGTCGGACCCGAGCTAAGGCTCGCACCCAGACTGGATGGATTGCGGGAAGACCACAGACTGTTACATTTAGACAGGGTTACTTCAGGCTAAACCAGAGACATATCCCGTGTCCGGAATCATGTGCAGCCATGGCGGCCATCTCATGTCTGGGCATATGGCGAAAGCATTTTCTTCGGCGTAAACCCCTCGCCATTTGCGCCGGCCTGGCAACTTGACAAGCCTCTTGAAAGCAGTGCAGTCCAAGAAAGCTCTACTCGCAAAGTATTTGAGTGAGGGTGGAAAAGCAAGTTCTGGCAGGGCCGCACAGTTCATGAAGGCCTTGACTCGGATCGTATGGAGTGTCCTCGGGAGACGAACTTCTTTGAGGCTCGTGCAGTGTACAAAGGTAAATTCTTGTATTTCTTCTATTTGTGTGTTAGAAAGGTCAACATGCTTGAGCAGGTGACAATTGTCGCAAGCAGGCGCTCCTATGACTTTAAAGCCCTGCGTTAGTGTTAATGTGGCTATCCCTGTAGAGCTGAGGCAACCTAGAGCCAATTCGCTGGCAGTGGATTGCGACGGCAGCTCGCTTGGGGAGGAACTCTCTTGCAGGGTAAATTCGGCAAGGTTGATGCAGCCTCGAAAGAGGTAATGCCCAAACTTGGTGGAGCTGCTAAACCGGTTGGCAATTCCTTCAGTGGTATAGACCCACTGCAGTGAACAGCGCTCATCAAAGGCTTTGTAGCCAAACTCTCGGCAACCAGGGGCAGTGACACTGTTGAGCAGTTTACAGCTTCGAAATGCGTTGTCAGAAATGCTAACGACTGTTGACGGCAGTTTGACAATTCGGAGCTGTCTAGGCATGAAGCTGTGCAGAGCAGTCCGCACCGACAGCGCCCATATTATGTCGGTGGCCCTCTCCTTGGCAGCCCTACAAACAGGGCGGTCTACACTGGCCGTGGCAGGGGTTTTTGGTGCCGGAAAGACGCGATCCCTCACATTCCTTCTGGTTTGGCTTGCTCTAACGACCAACCTCAAGATTGGAGTCGTCCATAAAGAAAACCCTGCCGGTCGTGCCATCACCAAGCTCTTAGCTTCGCTGGCCTTAGACAATGAACAAGCCAAATTCTTCGTAAGGGCAGTAGGACGCGAGGAAAACTTGGCCAATGCAGCCAGTACCAGGTGTGACTTGGCCATGCAGTACTGCTCAGGGGCTATCCCCAAAGCCAAAGTGGTCATCGCAACCACTGGCTTGGTGTGGGAGCAAAAGGCACACACGCATTCGGCGCTAAGGGTACACATGGAACAAATCGACATTCTGCTTGGAGAAGAAGCGCAGCAGGACATGGACCTCAAGTCCGCCTTCGTCCCCATTCCGCGCCAGCCGTTTTTTCGACTGCTCTTCAGAGACCCCAAACAAAGTCCCGGAGGGGTTGCTGACAATTTGAGAGAACATAGAGCATTGCTCCTCAAAGCTCCCATTGGCCTTCTGGCGCGCATCGCTGGTTTATGCCACATGACTTGCCAGCAATATGCAGCCTCCCACATAGCAGTGCGGAGGTTCCCCTTGATAAGCTGACAAAAGCTGCGGAAGAAGCAAGTCATGGCCGGCTGGGACGCCAATGGCACACAGACGAGCATTGTCCCAGCCCCTCTCTGGTCGGAGCTGCATTGCAAGCAGCCCATAAAGACCTCGGAAAAGTCGACTTCAGCACGTCGAAGGCCTCCTGGCTGGCCTTGAGCACGCCATCACGCGGCCTGGGCTTGTTACCAATTCCAACAGGCCAGTTAGCCTCGGATAGATCAGGAGTGCCAGCACCCAATGCTCTGTAGTTGCAAGAACGGACGGTGGCAAATGGGAACCGGCTCCATACGGGACAGCGAGAAGAAGCCCACAGGGCTGAGGTTCGTGCAATGGATTCACTACGATTCTCGCGAGGCTGCCCGGGCTGACCCCCCGCCTGAGTCCACCAGAGCGGTTCGACAGTCTCTTCGGTGTGAAAATGCGACCCTTTTGCGAATCCCGCTCTTGAGCCAAACACAACAGTCGGTTTGACTGTATGTCTGTTCGTCCTTCTCTTCTCTGAAGAGGTCTGACTGGTCACAGTCGTCCAAAACATACTAAAAGTACAAGAAAGCATCTCCAAACACTCTCAAGCAAAGCTAGGCTATACACAGCTCATCTCAAGCACTACAGCTCTATACTTAGGGCTTCTCTAGACATGCTCCTAGCCACTTCTGGTCACATTCCACTTAGTCAGCTCCAACCCCAAGGACAGAAAACGAAAAAGTTCCACTACAAAGAGGTACTAGGTGACACACACTGTACAGGCGTGCTACCCACACTTTTCACACCCCTTCTTGGGTCACCTCGTACCTTCTCCTGGTCTTCCTGTCTTCTTCTTCTCTTCAATTCGTTTTCTCTGAGCAACTAAGGTTCGAGCATCAACTAAGATCTCAACTCCTGTGGTTCAAAATGGTCTCCAGGTCAATCAAACGTCAACGAATCGAGAACAACGAGCTTCAAGCAAGTTCGAATCAAGATCAACCAATCAACCATGCTTCAACCAAGCAAGCAAAGCAACAAGGATTCAAGGTCCCTCAGACAGCAGGGCTTCAGAGAGCTGCACTGGGCTAGCTCTTCGCCTCTGCTTCTGTCATCACTGGGACCCTGAAACCTCACAAGGTTTCAAGTGGTCACCTGACAGGTCAAGCAAACGAAGATTCCTGAAGACAAAAACCTGTCACATTCCACGCGCCAAAAGCTTCACACAGCATCAAACAGCAAGTGAAAAGGAAACTAGCCAACCCTTGCTAGATACAATCCCTGGGCTACTGTTCGACTTCCACAGCATGTCTCAAACTTCCAAACCCTTTCTCTTCACTTCAACTGCAACCAATCGACTCGACATCAGATGTCACACGGTCCAAAGTTCACAGCAATCAAAGGAAGCTAGAACCCCTGCTAGCTACAAACCCTTTTCTACTGTTGGCCATGATCCCTTGATGTAAATGAGAATGACATCACTGATTCCTGCAGTTCTCAACCCTTCGCTGAACCCCTGACCTCATCCCTTTTTGTCCTGGCAAGTTCAGACATAGCAATGCACAAAACTTCAACCCTTCAAGATCACACACGTGCATTCCCTTGACTCAACAAGAAAACTTGAACAAGACATCAGGCAGTTCAAGTGAAGATCAACTGAAGTTCAAACAGGGTTCAAACTGAATCTCACCAGATCAAATTGATCAACTGCAACTCGAATGTCAAATCCCTCTGAGCAAACCCTTTTCCACCAAGGTGGGCTGGCCGCAGTCAAAAAAATGGCCTTCCAATTCGATCTCCTTCTTAGGATTTTACATCCCCAGAAGGTTGGTCATCGAGACCTAGATATCACCCTGGTCGGCTTCCGCCCAGGCCCAATTGCCGTCCGCCAGTCGAACGCGCTTCCATGATGGACTTGGTACCGGGACACTTGCCGGCCCAGATCCAAACACAGGCGGAGGCGTGAACGCGGGAGCCGGAGGAAAAGCCGAAGGCGATGGTGGCGTCAGTGACGTGGGCATCAGCTTGGGCTGTACATTCGGAGTTTGGGGGGCAAAAACCACACCCGTACCCAAGGTCGCTTGCGGGATTCCAGCTGCCATTGCTGGCGCCGCAGTCGAAGGAGTCGAAACTGCGGGTCCACTGGCTGGTCCAGGAGTTAGTCCAGGAGCTGGGGTACTGGTCGATCCTCCTCCAGTGCCCGGCGCAGAGCCACCCCTCATCTGGGCTACCAGAGATGATTTGCGACGCTCCACTTCGACCAAAGCTTCCATCGACCCGTTCAGCTTTTCAAGAAGCGTCGTGATCTTCTCGAGTGACTTGGACTGCTTTGTCACCGTGCCGTCCAATTGGCTCACCACCTTAGATACACCCATGATCACCTCCTTCAAAGGCGTATTGACCGTCTTGCCGGTTCCACTGACCTGCCATAGAGTGTCCGACATGGACTTAGCTGTTGCCGTTGCCGACTTCAGCATCTCGTCCTGGCAATGCCGTACTGAGCTAGAAAGCCCCACAATGCCGTTGGCTAAATCGTGCAACTGGGTGGCCGTGGTGACAAAATGCTGCTGCGTCTTGGCATCCGATTCTGAGAGCTGTCCGACATAGTCTCCCAGCTGACCGAACAATTCACTCAGCTTGGAAAACCGCCCAACGCTCCAACGGAGCAGGTCATGCAATCCATCCGTTGTGCCCAGCGTGGTATGTCGAACGGTTTCTGGGAGTGCACTGAGAGATTGAAAATACACGTAGCCCCAAAACGTGGCACCGGATCGGAGTTGCTGTTGCCGAACCACCGGCCCGGCGGCTTTCGCCACAGGAGCTTCCATCACGGACCCTGCGCAGCGGGTTCCTCAGCAGCATCCATAACACGTACTTCTGGAACTGCCGGAGGAGACATGACGACGGCAACACCGAAAGATGAGGTCCAGGCAACACCGGCTAACAAAAGTCGAGCTCGAGCACTGAGCCATGCAATCCCCGCACATGAAACAAAACACTTCGACACACATCACAAAGAAAAGGATTGTTCTAGACCCTCAAAACATTACAACCCTGAAAAAGGACATTGTTCACGAAACCCTTTTTGCACAACTGCGACCACAAGTGCAAATCTGACTGAACCTTCAAATGCTCATCTCAACCCTGCAACCCTGGCATCAAAAGCACACACGAACAAACATGTCTGTCACTCCAAACCCTGGTCAGCACTACTTATGGTTAGCTACTCCTTACTGTAGTCCAACCCCAAGGCTTCAAGTGTCACAAAAACACAACGAAACTCTTCACACTTCAAACCCTCGGCCTTCAGCCCTGGAAGCAGGTCGATTCCTCAGTCTTCTTCCTTAAACCAAAAATGGCAGCGGGCGTCATCACTCAGTTCCACTGTCTCACGGTCCCGAGAACAGTCCAAACAAGGAAAAGTGTCACAGCAAAAGGTTTCTACAGGTCAAACGTCTCCATTTCCTTAGGAAAGAAGTAGCTATCCGGACATTCGGTGAAGCAAACAGGATTCCTCAGTGAATGCTCATCCAGATTCCAAGAAACGTGCACAACGCAAATTTAGCAAAACTCAAAACACTGCACCACAGAACAGAAGGCTCCTAAATCAACAAGAAACAGTCATCCTACACCTCCGAACCTAGTCGGACCTCAACGACTGCTCTCGGACACGTCCTTCCACTAAAGTTCTGGCTACTCAACAAGAGGTTCCAAATCCACACGGTGCACACAAAAGACAACCGAGACTCTTCCGAACTCATCCGGACGGATCCGAACACAGACGGACAACAACGAAAACGGACAAAACAGATTCAGAAACTCTCCAATGTCAACTTTCTGCTGGAAAACTGTTCCGGAAAAAGTATTTTCGACAAAGTTCAACTTTCAACAGGCGCAATGCCCAAATCTTCCGTCACCTTTCCGAGCACCAACGGACGAAAAATGCAAGAAACACGCACGATGAGCATACTCCCCTTCTCGAACTGAACGTTCATCGGGCGGAAGTTCGTCGTCATCGTCGTCTCGAGACAAACCCCTCAACAATGCTGCCTTATCCTCTTCCAAACCAGATACAAGTCCTACAGCATTGCAAAGGTTCAGCCACATCTCGATGAGTTTGCAACTTTTCGTAAGACCGTCGGACGGGTTGGAAACACCTTCCCAGTGTTCCAAGGTCAAGCGACGTCGTCGATGGAGGTACTTCACATAATGCGCTCGCAGTTCCATGTGCTTCACACGTCGAAGTAAACCCTCCATGGTAGAAATGGAAATAGCCGCTTTCCCATCGTTGTATAAATGCAACTTCATGCTTCCTGTGGTCTTGGCTGGCATGCCGATCTCATCAAGAGGGATCCCGTCACGGGCTGTCTCGATCAACATCCCCAGAGCTACAAGTTCTTTGCTAGCCTCCGTGATGGCGATCGCTTCTGCTTCTGCAGACGACAACGCGGGGACCTCCTGTCTCCTACTGAAACACTTCAAACAGCATCCACGCCAAGAAATCACAGCACCAGACACGCTGGTCACATTCCATGAAGCATCACAAAAACCTACAACTACCCCTTCTTCAGTCAACACAGGTGGTGAACTGGCGGGCATCTGCTGCACAAAATGCAAATGACCCTTCAACCAACGAAGAAAGCTACGAAGACAAACCTCCGCGGGAACATGGGGCTTTGACTGAAACCTACTCAAAAACCCAACAGGAAAAGCAAGGTCTGCCCTGGAGAGTGCTGCCCATGCAAGTTGTCCCAAGACCCTACGGTAGCGCTGGGCTTCCGTGGCGGACAGTTCGGACGTCCCGAACCTTTTCTCTGCATCTTTAAGCAGCTCCTCCAGTTTGGGCATAGCCGAACCAGTGGATTCTTTGAGCTTCTCTTCCCAAGACACGAAGATTCCCTCCATGTAGCTTCGAGACACTCCAAAATACAGACGCTCCTCGCCATCGTGGAGCCTGTAGATTGTGCGGCCTAAGAATTCAAGGAGTCCTTTCTTCCCAGACGGAATACTTCCCGTGCGTTTGATCTTCCAAATCCTTTGAAGAGCACGCAAGAAGTTCTCACCTCCTTCAACGTCGTTGCTGGCTATAAGCAAGTCGTCAACGTAAACAAGAACCAACAAAAACTGGGTGTCGGTCTTCACTCTGAACAACGTTGATTCAAAGGTCTCGTCTCCGCCCAAGTCACGGATTGTCCTCTGAAGCTCTAAGAACCACAACAATGGAGCACGTCTCAAGCCATTCATGGCCTTTCTCAGCCACAAGATGACTCGTTGGCCCTTCACAGTGATGTTCGCAGGAAGCAAAACCAAATCACACGCATCAGCTTCAACAGGTGCATACATGAACGCTGTCGACACGTCAGCTGTAAGAGAAGGACCACTGAGAAGGCAAGGACCACTCGCAGTGAGTCTAAGCTACTTGTTGGGGCATAGATGCCAGATCGAAAAGCGCTCTCCGCACCAGAGGCATAATCGCGAACGACCAACCGGGCACGACAAAGGATTGCAGTCTTTTGGGTAAAAACCCACCTCGCCGTGAGGATTTGCACTTCATGCTCAACTGCGATGGTGCGACCCTTCTTCTCAGGATAGGTGTCACCAACTTCCAATGTCTCCAGTTGCACCATTTCTGTGCGAATGCCTTCAACAACCTGGTCATGCGCTATGGGGTGCCCTGTCAATTCATCACACACACCCTCAGCGATCTGTACATCGATTTGGTTTCCCCCAAACTGGACAGAGATGGAAGAACCTTGACCTTCTGCCTCGACTTCACCCACAACCTCATCACACCTGGAGGTACCTGCCAAGAACTCATTCATTGCCTCGTTCTGGGCGTGCTGGATGACTCGATCCAAGATCATGTCAAGGTCCATAGGTTCTCCACCCCCTTCTGGAGCTAAGCTCCCATCTGGCAAAGGAACTTCGACCTCCATGTCTCCATCCCCTTCTTCACCTGCAACCTCCCCACCTGCACCTACACCACCTGAGTCCTCAAGTGGCCTCTTCACTGACCTCTCCGGATCATGAACTGGTGGCGGAGGAAGAGCTTGTTCGCCACTTCTGGGATCAACATAAGCACCCGCAAGCAGAGGAAACAAGACGTTCACGTCATACCATGGTGATTGGTCCCTAACTCTGAAAGTGTGACCCTTGATCACTTCCCTCACTCCAGTGGAGTCAACAGAAACAGGGTAAACCAAACAACCACCACCTGTGCTGTACCTGGCCCCCAAATATAAGCACCAAGCACCATCCTCTGGCCTTGCCACTTCTGTGCATGAACTGGCTTCACAAAACCCATGATCCCAAAAGGAAAAGTTCGTGGTATCTGACCTCCTCTCTTCTCTCTCAGAGATTCCAAGGGAGTGCCACCCCACACAAAAACCATTGAAAGTCCTATAGGTGTACCCAACCAGATACCCCATCAGAGGTGATTCCAAAGCCAACCTCATGCCTAAATGAGCTTCCAAAGCCAACCAATTGGTGAACAAACCTTCTTTCATGATCCCCACAGCACGTTCTACACCCTTGGCCTGTGGACGATTCTCTGAAATGTTCCTCCAATGGAAGCCTCGACAGTTGGACTCTCTCAGAGACCTCTGCATCAGGTTCAGCAAGTAGGCTTCGTTGTCAGTGGCCACTTCCAAAGACAAACCTCCAACACCGATCTCATTCAAAACAGAGACAGTGGACTTCACGTCCTTCTCCCGGTCACCACCTAAAACCACCATACCAATCATGCCAGTCTGAATCATGAGCAGAACCAACACCTTCCAGCGCCTTCCACCTACAAACATGATGTCAGCTGCAAGATCACATGTGCTTGACTCCTGGTCCTTTCGTCTCCGTGCGGGCGTCCGACCTCTTGCCTGAACACACGCATCACACCCTCGATCATACGGCCAATGTCCTCGACACTCGTGCTCATACAACAAACTGCCTTCCAGCTCGGGCGATGGATCCTCCAAATCCGACGAATGTGGACCTTCAGGGTCATAATGGGGCAACTCCCCAGGTGGTTCATCGACATCGGAACCTGCCTCAACCATCGGACCTTCAGCCTCCGCCTCCGGACCTACCTGATCGGGGATGGAAGGAGTGTACTCCTCCATGTCATCACTCTCCAAATCAACGGTTTTCGGTAACCCGCGGAACATCCGGACCCGTTCGGACACCTCAGAAACCCTTCCTGGTTCCTCCAGAACGCAATGCAAAGAGGCAAAATCCGTCTCAGATCTCCCAAAAACCTCCGACAAAGCCTCCGGATCCTCGTCCGGACCTTCGGACAAGAAGTCAAAATCCCGAAACTGGCTTTCACAGCTCACAAAAGAAGAGTTCGACTCAACCTCCCAGGTGTCAAACTCAGAAGTGAAAGAGGCAAAATCTCCCTGATCATCCTCATTCCCCTTCTCAAACGTATCGGGCTCATCATCAAAAGACAAAGTTGGAAAAGAAACAGGCTCATCACCACAAAAACGAAACATACGACAAACATACGAAAACGACTGCAAAGAACCAGGCTGAGTGCTCCTCACTTCTCGACCCTTAGTTCTGGACTTCCCTGCCTTAGAAACTGGTCGTGCCTGTTCAGTCACTGCATCGTTTTGCGTTTCACTCTCGTTTCTGTCGTTTCTGTACTGTGTATGTGGTGTGACCGTACTCTCAGTGCTTCGTGCTTCAGGGGTCTGGGTCTCTCTGATCTCTTCTTCTGGGTTCGATGGGGGACCTTTCACCTCATCAACCTCCATTGGAGCAGGACCTTTGGTCGTTTTGCCTCCGCGTCTGGCCTGACTAGGCTTTGAAATCAGATCAACCTTCAGCCACCAAGCACGTTCACAGATCCTCAGAGGAAAGTTGGTGCCCTGACCATTCTCGAGGACACTCTCTCGTGCTCCTCCAAGGCGAGTCAACCATCCTGTCTCTGACAGGGCATAGCAGCTGATCACATTCAACTTGATTCGAGCTACCACTACTCGCTGCATGACTACAGGGGTCCTACCTACCTTGAACTCAAGGTCTACCATCCCTGCAGTGGGAAGAATATGATCCCCTGCACCTCTCAGGATTGGAGCTGAACCTGGGTACCAGTACTTCACCTTGTAAAGCTTCAACCATTCCTCAGCAACAATGTGACAAGTGGCACCTGAATCGACAAGCCAATGGGTCTTGAGATCCTTTCCCAAGCCCTGAGTACTCAACAAGTACTCGAGAGGATGAGTGACACTGTGAACTACCGGCTCAGAATTGGAAGTGGTTGCCCCCTCAGTACTCGAACTTTTCGAAGTCACTACCATTGCTACCTGGTCTTCATCACCAACCAAGCCTTCCTCGGGGTCTTCAAACTCCCATTCGCCCTCTTCATCTTCGTCCTCAAGCTCTCTCAACTTGCCTCCTCTCTTTCCTTTGCCCTTGCCCTTGCTTTTGCTCTTGCCTTTTCCCTTTCCTTTGGATGGAAAAGACTTCTTGCCAGGATCTGCTCCAGTGTCCTTGGTGTCCTTGGACGGTCTCTTGTCGGGATGCTTCTCCCAACAATCTGAGGCCACATGGCCGCTCTTCCCACAGTGTTTGCAGCGCTTTGGTTTAGGGCACTCTGATTGCATATGACCAGGGTCTCCGCAGTTGAAACAACCCTTGCTTCGAATGGGAGAACCTTGAACAGCATGTGCCCTTTCCATGGTTCCAGTAGCACGACTGCGGATGTAATACTCTGTCACCGCTCGCCAAAGCTGCTGGACAGTCCCTGCACCGCTGATGAGTTGCACATGTTCAGCTACCTTTTCAGTCAAATTCTTCAAATACAGCAAAAACTGATCCCCCTCATTGATCCTCAAATCAACCAATGCTCTGGCCATCACACTTGCCTCAAGCATACTGTGAAATGATTCGATCTCGGTCTGGATCTCTCGAAGCACATCAATCAAACCATCAATCGAAGGTTTCTTGACAGTGAACTTCAAAACAAGCTCTCTGTAGTAAAGGGCCTCCTGCCTACTGTAAATTGAGAACTCCCGTCGAATCAATCTGAAAAGTTCATAGCCGTTTGCATCAGCTGCCCCTCGGGCCATGATTTGATTGCGGATCATGTGTTCAATCTTGGGGTATCCTGTGAAGGCTTGCTGAATCAGATGAAAAAGTCGCCTTGCCCTGAGCTCCTGATCTGCTCCTCGCAAGACAATAGGCTCTTCCATGCGAAGTGCCTCCCTCAACTCTGGGCCATACTGATCGTGAATGAGTGCCAGCCAACCTCCTAGCTTCTCTGCCCAATCCCTGAACCCAGAAAGTTCTCGAGACCTGCTACCCCACTGCTTGAACGAAGGTAGTGGCATTGCTGGGATCCACTTTGTGTCCATTGTGAGTCGTTCACGTTCAGGGACTCCAACAGGTGGTTGCTGGGGTTGTTGTGGCTGCTGTGGTTGGTTTCCTCGTCTCATAACATCGATCAAAGTCTGTCCCAATTGTAGCTGTTGTTGCATCAAACCTGCCAAAACTGGATCTACTCCCTGAGCTTGTGGGGGATGAGGTGGTGGAATGTTCCAGTCCCAGTTTGGTGGAAGTCCATAGGTGGCATCTCGTCCCTGTCCAGATCCTCCAACACCAGAAACATCTTGTGAAGACCTACCACCATCTCCTGTTTGACCTGCAGTCACCCCATCTCCAGAATGGCCTGAAAAATCTCTATAAGGCTGACTCATTGGATTCACAGAACGAACTGAAGTTGTAGTTGGTCCATACTGAGCCCACAACGCCTGAGTCACATCTCGCTGGCTTCCAGGACCAGAATGCCAACTCTGCCAAGGATCTCTCGCTTGCAAAGGATCAAAATTCAGTGAAGACTGACATGCATATGGTGGTCCAACACTCAAAACAGGTGCATTCGCCAAAGAAGGAACCAAAGACGAACTAGGTACCACACTTGTATGATCTTGACCTTCTGCACTTGGACTCATTGGAAAAGTCTGAGGTCCAGGGCTCACTCCAGGAGGACTCGAGGCTTCAGCCGGTGGTCCAAGCGTCACAGCTGGATTCGTTGGAGTCGCATTCTCCATGGCTCACAAAAAGGCTCAGAGAAAACCCTACAAACAGTTCTCCGTTCTCTCAAAGCGTCTGCCCCTCACCCTTAGGATCCTCGGGGCTCCGCTACCATGTGAAAACACGGAAGCGTGTGCGACCCTTTTGCGAATCCCGCTCTTGAGCCAAACATAACAGTCGGTTTGACTGTATGTCTGTTCGTCCTTCTCTTCTCTGAAGAGGTCTGACTGGTCACAGTCGTCCAAAACATACTAAAAGTACAAGAAAGCATAGCCACTTCTGGTCACATTCCACTTAGTCCTGCTAAGGTGGTCAAAGCAAACACACTCCAAGGAGGAAGATCCCTACTCAGCTCCAACCCCAAGGACAGAAAACGAAAAAGTTCCACTACAAAGAGGTACTAGGTGATCTACACACTGTACAGGCGTGCTACCCAGACTTTTCACATTCGGAAGAACACGTGACCGTTTTGACAGCGCGCTCCCATGTCATCTTTTTCAGCTTTGGTTCTCGGCCATGTTTTGTAGAGGCAGCACAGAGAGCAAATCAAAGGGGAAGCCACGGAAGTCCGACATGTCCTACTTGAACCCGGTATGAGGATTGTAGGAGAAGCGGCGTGCATGGTGCTTTCAGCTGCTACCGAGCCTTGCGCGCGTTGTAATTGAGTCACCACTCAGGAAACATCTCCAGGAGGCGGATGACAGTGGAGACCAGTCGATGCTGACACCACCCTCCAGCAGATGCAATGTACTTCGGTACTAAATGCTGTCAATCGGGTTGTTTTTCCAAGAGCACGGACGCCGTGTGGGCATGTCCAGGTGATTAGTGAAGAAACCAACAAAAAACAACAGCGGCATCATCCTCTACGAGGATCGCACCAACCACAATTCATAAAGGCTTTAACACGAATCGTATGGAGTGTCTTCGGGGAGACGAACTTCTTTGAGGCTCGCGCAGTGCACAAAGGTGAATTCTTGTATTTTCTCGATTTGTCACGAAAGGTAGCCCTTTAGGGGATACCTTGAGTTTGTCTTGCGAAGCAAGTGTTGGGACGTCCGGATCTAATAATTGATCGCTCAATTCAGACCCCCTCCCCCTCTAAAATCAATTCTCTCCTGGAGATCGTCTTCGTGAGCCTCTCATGATTTCAGGATAATTGAAACCCTCTTGAACATTCAGAAAGAGTGAATATGAAATTCTAATCACGAAAGGTGTTCTGTGAAGCACGTCAATTCTCTCCTGGGGAGCGTCTTCGTGAGCCTCTTATGGTTTCAGGATAGTTCAAATCCTATGATGTTCCGATTCAATGCCCACCGATGATCTGAGCCATGGGGCAAGTTTGTTTTCCTAAGAATCTTTTTGAACATTTCGAGAGCACATGTTTCAACATTTAAAGTGCATATGAACATATATGTACGAAAGGTCGCCTCCAAGGGGATAAATCACCATGTCGAACATTGCATTTTTGTTCCTGCCTCTCGCGTTCTCTTCTCTTCCCGCTGTCCTACCTTTCGTGTCTCCCTCCTCTCAAGTGTGTTCGAAAGGTCAACATTCTTGAGCAGGTGGCAGTTGTCACAGGCGTGCGCTCCGCTTTAAAGCCCTGCGGTGGCGTTAGTGTTGCTATCCTTGTTGAGCTGAGGCAACCTAGGGCCAATCCTGGCAGTGGATTGCGACGGCAGCTCGCTTGGAGAGGAACTCTCTTGCAGGGTAAATTCGGCAAGGTTGATCCAGCCTCCAAAGAGGCAATGCCCAAACTTAGTGCAGCTGCTAAACCGATTGGCAATTCCTTCACTGGTATGGACCCACTGCAGTGAGCAGCACTCATCAAAAGCTTTGTAGCCAAACTCTCCCGCAACCAGGAGTAGAGACACTATTAAGCAGTTTTACAGTCAGAGATGCTAACGACTGTGGACCGCAGCTTGACAATTCGGAGCTGACCGCATGAGTGCCATGCTTCTGGGCCAATAAGGCGAACACCTGACTCTACGCTGACATGACGTGGGCGTGGCTCCAGCGAAAGCCCCTTCAGGAACAGCGCTTTCTGGATTCATGGGAACATGGACAGCAAGAGGAACTTTGTCAATGGGACACCCTTCTAGGAGTTCCTGCGAGGGCAGAAATTCACTAGAATCCTTGAAAATGATGCAGTATTCCACACTCTGTTGCAGTCTGTCCCAAATCGGGCCCGCCATGGTTACTTGATGAGATGCCTAAAGGTCAGGGAAATTCCTGTGAAGCTCCTCATCGAATGCGTCCGAATCCGGTCCTTCAGTGGGTCGCAGCTCCACCCATAACGGTTGCTCAAAATTGTCACACAGCAAAAAAGGCATTGTGTTCTGCTTGTACGTGTTGGTCATTCTCCCCCAGGTCAAGAAGAGTCGAAACTCTTAACTGCTAAAGGCGCGGATGCCGATTTCCTGGAGCTCGGAATGACCACCTCCTAGAGCGCATGCAGCTGAGGAAAGCTTTCTTACCAATTTGCGTTGAGCGTGGCGGCAGCCAAATGTGAGTCATGGCCACGCAGTGAGCGAAGATGTGTGCTCATGAGATTGACTTCTGCAAGTCGCTTGCAGTTTTCACACGCCCGTGGGCCAATGTTGTGAAAGTCGCTGGAATGCTCCCTCTGGCAGCGCTCTTGCCTTGTTGGTTTGGTCCATTGCAAAGGTGATGGATGTAAGCGTGAGGCAGCTCTCGAAAGCATATCGGCCCAGCTACGCTCCTGGCGCCAGGACATTGCTGTCATTTGCCGCTTGGCTAATACCGATTCTGCTGAGAGAGCAGCACTCCGCAAACACTCTTCGACTGAACTGGACACAGCCCCGGGCCACTGCTTCTCGAAGGGCATAGCAGCCTTGAAAAGCTCCATCTTCCAAACTTAAGACTGAGGAGGGGAGCTTGACGATCTGCAATTGCTGACACCCCTGCCAGGCCGCAAATCCTACATGCTGGATTCCTTCAGCAATTTCCACATGCCGGAGCATAGGTGCTGCATAGAAAGCCCTGTCAGCAATTTCTCTACGTGAATTGATAGGGACTCGAACTGCTTTGGGGTAGTTCTCGTTATCACCTTCTTGGAATTGCCAAATTGAGTGGCCTTCTACCATACAGGGCCGAACCACAATCTGCAGTTTCCTTTGTTGCATTAGTGCTGTGTGGAAGGCTGCTGGCAAGGGTAGCTGGGTAGCAAAGTCGATAAGATCAACCTCGCAGCCAAAAACATCAATGTCAGACACGGTTGGCAGGAAGCAAAGTATATCATCTTCCAGTTGCATCATGTCTTCATAATGAGTGATGTTAGTTTGCATAGTATACTCCGTTCCTGCCATCGTCACAAGATCGATGCAGACTTCATATTGATCTTGCTCCGTCGGCATCTTCTCTGTGGGCGGCAGTTCTAGCTTGTATACTTAACTGCTGTGAGCCAGAAAATTGTGGCAGCAAGCGGATGGTGGTTGCAAACGTTGCTTGGAGTAACAGAAAAAGGATGGCTAAGGCCATCCCTTTCAGGAGGAAAATCACCCTATGCAGGCACTGCATCTGCGGGTTTGGGCAGCTACGACGGGTTCCTTACTGCCACCACCAATGCGGGGGGGTGGTAGGGGAGGCTGACTGCGGTTAGGCGGGCGGGCGGCCGAGGAGGAGCTGCTACTACCTGGGGGAGGGGCTGTGCGCCGGGCTTTATTGCGATCCACAGAATCGTCTTGGCTCACTCCCTGTTGGTCTCTAAGGCCACACCACTCATAGCATCCTTTCAGATCCGAATTTCCCAGTCATCGATGGAGAGCTTGCGAACCCATGCCTCCCTCATGCTCCCCCGGCTGAAGGCCACGGTGATGCGAGTCGGAGAGAGACGGCCAATTGACATAGGCGTCCCTCTGTGAAGCGGATGGAATTGTCTCACCCGCGACTTCTTCAGCACCCTCACCCACGACTGGCGGAACCACATCCTAGGCATTCCCATCGATCATTTCCAGCCCCGAGGTGAATCTCGCCAGCTCCCAAGGCTCATCGGTGCCCAGGCCCACATGCTTCGGCGGCGCCTTTGGAGGTGGCGCCTTCATTGCGCACATGCGCATTCTGCCATGGCTGCAGGGCGAGTTCAAACCCTTCGCGCCCGTTGGGGCGCCGGTCCGGCAACAGTCGAACGAGATCGAACGAGCGACGGGTGGGGATGTTCTGATGCGATTGGGCCGGGTTCATTTTCCCTCGACCATCTTGTGTTTGGGCCGGGTTCATCTTCCCTCGACCATCTTGATGTTTCTTTTGAATGGGATGCGTTAGACCCCTTTGTTGACTGGCAATTTGCCGTCTTCGAACATTTTTTGTGCACAAATGCCGTCAGAGCTGCCAAGCCCCACACCGATGCTGCACGGACCGCAGTGCCCAAGCCTGGAGCCACCACAGCAGTCCCAATGCCACCGCTACACCCAGCGCCAGCTTTTTCAAGCGAGACAGCGCCGGAACCTCCGCAGATGCTTCAGGCTCCACCGAGGCAAGCCCCACCGTGGAAGCAAATGTCTCCCAGCTCCGAGGCACAGTGATCGCCTCAAGTCAACAGGTCAGCGCATAGATCAGCGCCAGGGATGTGTTCTGCGTGCCAACTTCATCTGCAGCCGCTCTCTCAAGACATGGCTGCGGAGTCGAAGGTGCCTCGTCCGCCAAGGCCCGCTTGGAGCATGCAGCAGCTGCAAACCTGACAGGTTGTCGCCCCGCAAGACATAGCAGCCTTCATGGGCCAGCGCGTTCTGCTGGACATTCACGATCGCTCCAACACTTTCCCCCAGGGTCAAGCCGTCGACGTACCCCAGAAGTTCACATTCAGTTGTGCTCAGCGTTGCAAAGGGCTGAGTCTTCGATTCCCAAGCCACCAAAGCGCCGCCCCATGGGCACATGATGCCCTGATGACCTTTTCCTCCAGTTGGTGCAAACGACAAGTCTGCCAATACCTCCTTGTAGGCGAGCGCAGAGTCAAGGGTGTTCATGAGGTACCCCACCACATGATGAGCCAACTTGAGCACTCTCTTTGGGCATTTTGTCACCCTGGAACCCAGGTAGGAGACCGCGAAGCTCAGGTCAGGCCTGGTGCGTGTTAATAACCAATCACATCTTCCTGAAGAATCTCGTCCTCCAGGTCCACATCGTCCAGCTTCGGGAGGGAAACTTGGCGAGGTTGAAGATCAGGATACCGACTAACAATTTCCCGCGTGTAGTCGGGCTGCCCCACCAACAATTCCTCACCTTTCCACCTCATCTCTATTCCACAAAATTTCAACAACTGGTGCTGATTCACCCACTTCGGCTCTGCGCACTTCCACATGGTTGAGAGCTTCTTCAAAAAACGTTCTCCCGTGGGCCGAGGTGCAGTGACGATGAAGTCGTCGACATAGGACAGAGCATATCCCCGCGTTGAACCATCATCCATCACATTCACGAAGTCCTCCTCACCTCCAGGCGCAGTCATCAATCGCCACACGTTGGGCTCTGGAATAGGAACGACCCAGTTGCACCCCATCTTCCCACCAACGCATATTCTGCAGAGCTTCATCCCTGTAGGCCTGCCAGTCAGACGGAGATGTGTCCAGGCCGTAGACCGCCTTCTCGATCACCCAGCGGATGTCAGGTTCGATGAGTCCAGCTTCCACCAGTATAGACGGCGGTTTAGTCACCAGTAGCCTGGACGATTTCCGAGGTGCGAGCAAGAACGCCGTGGAGACGTCAGTGACCCCAATAGACTCCTGAGCCGCCTTTTCGCAAAGTGCACCTCAGCGACATTCCATCAATGCCACTGGCATACAGGTCAAAACTGCTTCCCATGGTCTTCTGTTGAGGCGGTAAGTCATCTTGACGATCCTCAAGGGCCATAGGTTGTTCTTGACGTTTTGAGGTGTCCTCCACCAGGTTGCCGCAGAGAACAATGCGGGCTTTCTTGGGAGCGTCCGGGGCCTTCACCGTCGGGACAACCTTCGATGGGACCACCAGCATCTCTTCATAGCCCGGCTCATTGACCAAATCCTTCACCTTCACGGGCCGGACCGCTGTCGTTGACGTTTCCAGCGATGTCATCTTGTTCTTGAGAGGTGGAATCGACAGTGGAAGGTCTTTTCGAACCTGGGCTAGTGGGACCGTGTAGGTCTGCAGGACTGAGTGGACCGCCTGCTGCTCCTGCGGTGGTGAGGCGCAAGAGCCATTGCCGCCATCTGGTATTGCACATCACCACTTCGCATTTCAGTCAGCTTGTCCTCCAATTCCAAAACCATCTTCTCCATATAGTCGAGGATGTAGCCCTGCATGGTTCCCTCATCTTCACCCACCACCACGTCTTTCGCCAGATCCGACCATAGACGCCAGCTCCAGTGCTCTTCTTCTGTTCACGGAGTTTCAGTGCCTCATCCAGCCCACATTCCACTCGCCCCAGGATTGCTTCATGGCGTGGAACTTCAAGTGGGGTTTCGCAAAAACGGCACTGTCTCACCTCCTTCAACTTGCAGATCATATACTCCTGCTGATCACCACACTTCACCAGGAGCACCTAAAGTCCGCATTCACCACATACCCAGGGTTCACGGTGTGCATCATCATTTCCTTTTCGAATTTCACCACCATCACTGCTTTTCAAGAGGAGAGACTCCCCCCCAGACCAAACGAAGTGACTGGCTGGAACGAACTTCTTCTTTGTGCTCTCCCCCCAAACCATCACGTCCAGCTTGAAGAGCTCGAAGATGTGGATCATCACTCAACCTTGGTGCCGGAATCTGCGGCAAGCACGGGTCAGGCGGCTGTTTCCCCATAACCTAGTGTGACGGGCGTGATGGATCAGGTACTTCCTGGAGTTCCAGAACAGCTCGGTCAGCCATCGGGTCAGGAGGACAACCACACGTGCGTGTTGAACTTGTTGACCTTCCCTCAGCACATAGCCCTCCGTCATGAATGGTGATGGTCCGAGGATGGTCATCGTGCGAAAGGGCGGGATCAATGGTCCGAACCCAGCCCTGTGCCACCTTTTGGTCTTGACAGTGACACGGGCTCCGATTGGCATCAACGGTGCGCAAGGGACTCCAAGCTTGATGCATTGATGCCGTAGTCATTCTTCACCAACGTAGCGAGCGATGCCAGGCCACAGCTCTTCTCCAAGGCCACTTTCTCTGACCAACATCCGGAGCCGTCTCTTGACCTGTTGCACCTCCGTTTAAATTCTCCCATTTGAAGGGCCTTCATCGCCCCCCGTCATAGTTTGGTAGAGACCAAATCGCCGGCAGAAGGACTGGAACACCTTGGATCCCCTTCCGGCTGGCGAGGACTCCCCCGTGGGAGAAGGAGATGACGACGCCACCTCGTCGGGCGGAGAGGGTGACTGCCTTGGCAATTGCCCCTCCTCCTCCAATATGCGACCAGCAAACGAAACCATGGCAGAAGAAGACGGAGAAGCGAGCAGTGCTCTGCCACCGCAGGGAGTTGATCCGCTGGATGATAGCTCCCCGTCACAAGTATCGGAGTCTCCAATCAAGCGGCGACCAGGGACTAAGTCGGGATCCTGGAAAGCTCAATTCAAAAAGCTCCGCCAGTCGGCAGGGGACCGCAATTGGCCTCCCCCGCCACCCCTCCTCGAGGGTGGTGGCAATGAAGAAAACCTTCGCGACAGCTACTGGATGGCAGCTGGACCTACCATCTGTCCTAAACCCTCCGTGAAAGTGATGGCCTTAAGCCATTGTTTTCACCTGGTAGTAACTTCCCTCCTGTTGTCAACGCAACCCTCTGGCTCAAACAGGTCGAGTAGGCATAATCAGACTGCCACCCCCAGAGATGATACCAGTTGGCCATGATCAATACGCCATTAACATCCACTTGGTGACATTGGCAGGCAATGAGTATACTATGCAAGCAAATCTGACTCATTATGAAGACCTCACTCAGTTGGAGGACGACATTCTCAGTTTCCTGCCAACCGTTTCCGACATTGACGTCTTTGGCTGCGAAGTTGATCTCATTGAGCTGGATACGCAGTCACCCTTGTCAGAAGCCTTCCATACCGTGCTGTTGCAACAGAAGAAGCTGCAAATTATAGTCCGGCCCTGCGTGGAAGAAGGCCACTCCATCTGGCAATTCCAAGAGTGTGACAGAGAAAGATACCCCAAAGCTGTTCGAGTCCCCATCAATCCGCGCAAAGAAATCGCCGACAGAGCTTTCTACGCTGCACCGATGCTCCGACATGTGGAGGTTGCAGCAGGAATGAAGCATGTGGGTTTTGCAGCCTGGCAAGGCTGCCAACAGTTGCAGATTGTCAAACTCCCTCCCTCGGTCATCAGCCTTGAAGATGGAGCCTTTCAAGGCTGTTATGTCCTCAGGGAGATCACAGCCCCGGGATGTGTCCAGTACAGCCGAAGGGTGTTTGCTGAGCGCTGCTTCCTCAGTAAGGTAGGTATCGGCAAAGGAGCGGACGACGCCAACACCCTTGCACCAGTGGCACAGCTTGTTCGTTTTGCCTTCGAAAGTTGTCTCACGCTCACGTCTATCGCTTTTGCAATGGACTAAACCAGCAAGCCTAGAACACTGCCTGATGGCAGCTTCTGCGGAGCTGGTATCGAAAGCTTTTGTCTCCCAAGTGATTTTCATAGCATCGGACCGCGGGCATGTGAAAACTGCAAGCGGCTTGTCGAAGTCAACCTCATGTGCACAGAGGTCACAGCTCTCCTCAAGTCCACCTTTGCCCACTGTGTCGCTCTAACTGAAATTTGGCTACCGCCAAGACGGTGCACATACCCAAAGGGGATGAAACTGTCTTTTTAGTTTCACAGTGGTCATCTTGACCACGGGGGGAGAAAAAAAAAAGGAGATGCTTCTGAACATCTCATCTTTGGAAAAAGCTTATTTAAAAAAAACAAAGTGTCGATTTCATTTGTCAAACTGTTAGTTCACATAATCTTTAGTGTGGCGCGCAGTTTGGCTGAGGTGGGTGTGGAGGGCAATGACCCTTTTTCAAAACTCGGTATGCGTTTTGGCCCACCCGAAAATCACCTGCTTTTCTCCCACCCGTGGGAGTAAGCGGGTCATGTGCTTGGTCTCCTCAAGAGACTGTGAGGGGTCCGCAGCATGCAGCCGCACCAAATGGTCCATTTGTGACTGTAAGCTGTACACACTCTCTTGGGCCATGTCCGCGGCCCTGTGCCAGCGCTCTGCCTCTGTCTTCGCTACCTCATAGCAAACGTCGTTGATGAGCGACTCAGCTGGCTCGATGGACGACAACGAAAGAGCAAGGAGCTCTTCGACCGGAATCTCGAGGAGTTCTTTCCCCTCCAACAACACTCCATGCACAGTGCGCCCTGAGATGTTCGGCTCGTCGGGAACCATCATCGGTGTTGGTGGGCCACCTCCAGGGCATGGGTGACTCCTCTTCGTCGGCAGGAGAGGTGACTGTGACGCCTGACCGAGCTGTGGACGGTTCAGAGGCCTGAGTAGGGGAAGTGATATCTTCTTCTTCCCTGCTGACTGAGACTGTTGTTCCTTTTCACCGTCAGTGCTGGGTCGCCAGTTTGGAGCATCCCTGGTGCAGGGGGCAGGTGAAGAAGGGAGTCTTCTTTGTTGAGCCAAGCCGGTTAGCAGGGGATTGCGAGAAAGGAGGCAAGGAGAGACCAACCACCACCTCTCCCACCCACACACTCAGACGAGATGTCCTGGCGGCAAGATTGGCCATCGGCGAAAGTCCTGAACATGGAGGGCGCCTGCCCAAGCAGCTGTCCCAACAAAGAGCTCGTGGAAACCTAGTGCAGCAAAATCCAAGGCGACCAAGCCACTTGCTGTGCTTCATAGCATTGCGGAAAGTCTTGCAAGTGCTCCGGAAGTGGACGCACCTGATGCTGGCTCCAGAGTAGTGCCCTGTGGCCACACTGGCCTTGCTGATTTCTTGTTTGAGGCGCAGGTAATACTTTCGTACCGTGGTTGGGTCCGCAACTTTGGTAACACTTGGGAGCTTTCCCTGGACCCATGCTTGCAAGTCTTCAGCTGTGCCAAGTGCAAGACTGACGAGCTTAGGGTGAAAGGAGTTGCCAACATAGGAGCGAAGGGTGTGAGGTGTGAGGAGGTGCTTTAGTTGAACAATGCTCCCAAAGTTTTGACTGAGCCCTGAGACTTGTAATACTTCCTGATCTGTTAAGAGTCGAAAGGGCAGTTGTATGCTTTTATTATGGAACAACGGTAAGACATCACGAAGCGCTGCGTCTTTCTCGGGATTCGGTGCTCCTGTGGCAAAGCACTTTAGGAGATACATCCATGCCGCTCGATAAATTGGTGGAATGAAGGAATTCCACTGGAAGTTAGGTATCCCATTGTCGGAGGTGAGATTTGCCAATGTCGCGAAACAGTCTCTTGTGTGCCAATGCGAAATGCGCCATAAAAGCGCTGACGGGTGATAGCTAGACCAACTATAGCGCAATGCCAGGTCACTAAGAACTGCAATTGGCCTCATGAAAGGTTGCAGGGAGACTTCTCGTGGTAATCCCCGTTCATGACGGATAAGAGGGCTGCAATCATTAGGCCACTCAAGATCAGCAGTCGGGATGGCTTGCGTCTTAGGACACTCATAAGAGGTGTTATTTTGAAAGAAGATTCGCAGTCTCCTGGCAGGAGAAACGACAGAGGTACACCATGTCAGGTCTGCTTTTTGCACATGTCGAAGTCCTAAACAAGCACGAATAGAACAAAAGTGTTCATTGCGCATAGAGCCAGCGTTTTCAACAAAGAAGTGGATTCGGTGTCCTGGAATGACGGTGGCAATGAGATAGATTGCTAGATGCATGGTGAAGAACAAGACACTGGCTGGCCCACAGACACCAAGATGACCATGGTCCCCACCTGCATACGTGAGGTCGGTACATGGGCTGCCGCCAATGACGAAGAAGTGACAGTCGGACCCTAATGCAACAAATTCTCGAAGAAGCCGGGCATTGTCGGCAAACAGGTTGTCAACATCCTTGGCATAGTAAAAGGCTCCACCTCCTTTGAGGCTGTGTTGCCATTTCTGATCAACCGTGATTCCATGCTTTTCGCCTACCAGATATCTTAGCGTTTCGTCTTTTTCACAGAGAATACAAGCTTTTGGTCTGTAGCCAAATTTGGCTTCAATGATGTCAACCGAGGATCCACATCCATCGAACATACTTAAGATGGCATACGGACTCTTCTGAGTGACAGTTGATGCCGTGCCCCTGGGCATTGATTTGGACTGTTGATTAACCGCCCCGTTACCCTGTGACTCGGCAGTGTAAGGGCCAGGTCGACTGGCATTTGGGGCATGCGTTTGAGATGTTCTTACAACCAAAGAGGGACAGTGACTTGGGTCACCGCCCTCATGCGGAGTGGTGAGGACAGCTTTGGGTATTTCGCTAAATTGCGAGATTTCATCTTCGATAATCTGGATCATTTCAGCAGGAACGGTGGTAGCATCGTCAGGAGGGGGCCCATAAGTCTCAAGTACCGTGGAGTCTTGTGCTCGCTGGGCACTTATTTCAGGTGCTTGAGTCTGCTGCTGAGGATCTTGCTTGTTGGGAGTACTTCTTCTCCTCGAGCTCAAGAGGATTCTCGATGCTCCATTGTTTCTGTACCTTTTGCCTTGGCCTGGCTTGCGGACAGGGAAGTGTTTAGTCTTCCTTATTGCATGAGTACACTGTCCGGACCATTTGGTGGTGATGTCAGTAGTGCGGAAAAACAAACCACAGATTCGATCACCATCTTTGATTTTGGCATTATCAATGTAATGTAGCCCTACAGCATTATTGTAACAAAGAAATTTGCATTTCGGCCCTTCGTTTTCTAAAATGTAAAAGTGATCGGCAGGTTGTTGCTCACCATATAGGGGATCATGACCTTGATGAATAACAAGCGCGACACATTGCCAGGAGCATCCACCTGAAAACAGGGGATCCTTTCCAAGGAAGTTCAAATAGCCAGTAGCTTGTGGATGGGAGGCCCTTGGGTACTGCAGCCACACCAAGCGGCTAGTCGAGTGGGTATTAATTGTCCAGTCACTGGATGAGGCGCAGTCATCACAATGCGGCTGCATTCCTCCTGGTAATAATTTGTCTGTCCAAGGCACTGCCGCATTGAAACAGTCGTGCCCAAGCGCATCAAGTGGAAGTGGCTGGAGAGCAAAAAAGGTGGATACAGAGTGAGATGAGCCCACTCCACAGACTCGACAGGTGAACGTGACTGACGAGCACAGTTTCTGCAGGAATGGTGCAGGGAGGTGAACGGCCATGGTATCAAAAGTGCGTTGCAATTCACCATGTACTTGCGCAGGGAGGGTGCACATGGCAAGCGCCAAATGAAAGGGTCCAAAGTCGCTATTGCGTAGCTTGACAGCAGTGGTCCATCCATAGGCAACGGCTTTCATCGCTTGGTGGACTATGTGGTCTTCAAATTCAACGTGCATATTCCAATCTGACTTGGAAAGTAACCTCAAAGCCGTTGTATAGAAGCAAGCCGTTGAATTGAGGTTCTCATAAAGGATGGCAGCTTGCCTGTAATCATCTTCGTCAAAAGCCATGCTAGTAAGCGAATCGTTTGAGGAGACAAGTTGCTTGAGAGCGTGTATATGCGTGAGCTGTCTTCGTTCTACAAATGAGCGGGCAGTGATTGGGCCTGCAGGGCCAGAAAGACCAATGGAAATGCTGGTTGCCTTGCTGGTTGCTTTGCCACAATTTGTGGTAATAGATGTGTTCGGTTGTTGATCTTTGTGCGGTGTACTGACACCGAGTGGTATGCTTTCTTCTATTAACTCAATAGAGTTGTCTGGACTTTCTTGTTTTTCCTTGTCTTCTTCTTCCGCATCTCGCGTGTCTTGAATGGTGATATTATCTGCAAGATGGGCAGTGGGCTCTGTATCTTGCATATTAACTTCTTGAATCTGGTTGGAATCAAGTCTTGCATCGACTTCTTGACTACCAGGTACAACCGGAGAGTGATTGGCAAGTTGTTTACTTAGCTCAACAATGAGCTCTAATTCCTGTGATTCTTCTAGGGCTGAACTAGAGTCAGTTGCTGTGAGTGGAGAAGGATTGACGACAGTGGGTTCAGCAGGATTTTCAACATCAGCAGAGGGGAGTTGTTCGAAGGAAGGTGTCTCTTGCTCGAAATACTTCGGGACTTTATTCTCTCCCTGCATGTGGTAATCACCGTTGGTATCCTGATAGTTCTGTGGGACGAGCGTAGTGAGGGGAGCAAGGTTAGGTTCTCGTTTTTGCGGAAAGGCAGGGTTGATAACAGGGTTGATAACATGTTGCACACTGCCTTCATTTGTCTGAGGAGGTGAACCTTGGACATCGCTCTTGCTGTGCCTTGTGGTTCGTTGACTTCGTGAATCTCCACGCTTTTTATCCTGCTCTTCCGCGTGCGCATTGCTTGCATCAGGCAGTTTGGGGATTGGCACTTTTCTAACAAGTGCATCGAGCGTGTCTTGGATGCGTCTATTGATCGCAACCTTCGAGGAAGCTTTTGTACTATGTAAGTCTTGTGGAGATAGTGTCTTTCCAGATTCCTTTTGAGCTTTTGACTCCTTTGACTCACTTTGGTGGCTATACGGTGTATCTTGATTAACCGGAACTGATTGCGGAGAAGGCGTATTGGCCTCAGGAGTGCCAGCAGAGCTGGGTTGAGCAGGCGAGTTGAGTGTTCTTGTTGCTGCGAAACTTCGCCTTGCAAACTCACGTAGGAAGCTGGGGTCTCTTGGCTGCTTGGTGGTTGAGACGTCTGTATCAACTTGCCATGTAGCAACAACTCGACCTTTTGGCGCGGTTTTGAACAGGTCAAAGATGTCAAGCTGTCCTGTGAGGAAAAGGATGAGGTCTGTACAATCACAAACTGAAAGTTGTAGACCATTGCGAGTACACCGATAAACCAGACCCTCTTCGAATCTTGGCTGAAAGACAGTAAGGACCTGATTGCTTTGAAGGTGACAATGGACTATACAAGCATACGGCGGCAGGACAATGGTGTCACCTTCGGAACTGCACCCTTGCTCACCTACGTGAGGTTTGTCTATCGGACAAGTAAGGAAAGTCGAGTGATGATCAAGAATGGGTTTTTAGTGAAGCAAGAGGTTAAGAAGGATAGTGGCGTCCTGGATTGTCAGTTCATGATTGACCAAGCAAATGGGCACTGCTTCATCAAGGATGGTACAGAGAACATCATACTGATTGACGCAGAAGTTGCTTGACTTGACTCTATTAAACCTTTTCCGCGAAAGGTCATTGCGTCGGATTGGAAAGAAGGCGCTAATTTTGGCGCCCTGATTTGACCCCTTAGTTTGCGAGATGACGTGATGGTCAATCCGGTTTTCTTTCACGTGTATATTCGAGAAAGGCGCGTCAGCAATGACTTCAGGTTGCTTGTAGTAGAGAAAGCGACATGTCCTTGGTGGTCCTTGACAACGCACGGTATTTGCGACTGAATGTTCGAACTAACAAGGAAAGTAACAACCTTCTGCTGACCCTTACCCTGCACATGGACAATAGCTGAACGAATACGAACTGCATCAAAGGAGTGAGAAAGGTAAGTGGAGAGATCTGCCTGTACTCCTCCATCTCTTGTAGTGAGAGTGCCATCATCTTCAATTTGATAGGCTTCGTAGTTCGTACTCCCTACAGTTTGGAGTTCGACATACCATGAGTCTTGACTTTGACCGGGTTCAAATTTGCATTGGAAACACCCTTCTTCCCTTCCAAAAGGGAGTATGATGTCTGCGTGAAAGATGGCCTGCCTGAAAGCCTCAAGTGTAGCTCCTGCCGTGTAGAGAACCAAAATGGATCTTTTCTGAAAGTGATAATGAATATCCATAGATATAAGGATCTCTTGTATTTTGCTGAAAGCAAGGCTTTGAGGTTGCTTGGAGTACCGCCGACAGTCCAGGAAAGTGACGTACCGATGCTGGAAAAAACTCGAACCAATACTCTTGCTACCTACCCAAATAAGGGGAATGATTATTTGAAGTTCTTGCTTTTCAAGGCCATCAATTTGTCTCTTGAGGAGTTGGAAAACTTGTTCAAGATTGCTAGAAACATCTTCAAATTTGGATTGCGAAATACAGAAGGAGACACAGCATCTATCAGTGACTCCAAGCGTTGTTTGAACTGGGACAACATTCGTGTGTAGTCGGAATCTGAAGACTTCCGGAATTGATTTGATCTCTTCATGAGCTTTTGGGGTGAGCACCGCACTATTGCGCAACCAAGTCTCGGAGTATTCAATGCACGGCGAAATGACTTCAATACTTCCTGTCGTGAAGGAAGAATGTATAACTATGTAATAGATGCTTTTGGTGATCTTCTTCTTGTTTCCATCTGGCGAGTAGACAAAATCCTGGTATTTGGAGATGCTATGCACTCGGGAGAGATGTCTGCGAAGTGTGATACAAACTGCAGTGACCAAATCAACGCTTGTAGCGTTGACAAAGCATTCGTGAAAAAGACAGACACACGAGAGCTTCTCAGCTTCATGGTACAACTGCAAAATGTTCTCTTGAAAGTGTGCTTGCACCTGAAATAAGACCACTGAAATTCGTTGAGTGCCTGCCAGGGCAGACAGTAGAATTTCCATCTCATCTTCACTGACTACTTTCAGGTCCTCATGATTGTGCAGGGTATTAATTACACTAGGAAAGCGGCAAACGAGAAAGATTTTATGTGACGTGACCATGGACTGTTCAAAGTGTCGTTTGAGTATTCCTTCTTCATTAAACACAAAAATAAATCATCGTAGATGGCCTGAGCAATAAGGCAAAAAGCTTCCTTGTCCGACATGTCAATACTGCTTACGAATGAGCCGAAGACAGTAACTTGGGTTACTGCTCCAGCAAAGCGTAGGTGCAAAGGGTTCGAAAGCAGCGACCGAAACAGTATCTTGGGATACCGTTAAGGCAGAATGTCAGGTGAAGCGCAGGCTACTAAGCAGCTAAGAGGGGTTCAAATCACTCTACCGAGGAAGTCTCTTCTCTTCAAGAGAAACCCTTGATCCTCCTGCCCATCTATTAGATGGGTTTGAACCGAAAAGCTTGAGCCAAAGGGCTACGGAATCAGCGCCAGACTTCGGCTGGTATCGCTTGGAGCAGCCTACACTGCACCTTCGGCCGGGATCTGTGCTGTTGTGCAGCATTCTCCTGACTGTTGCCCTTCTGGGATGACCAGCCATTCCGGTGTTTGGGAGGCATCTAGAGCATACCCATAAACGAGCCCGTGCGCAGCCGTTCGTCCAGGGAGGTAGGGCCCATCCTGCAGGCTAGATGCTTCAGCTGTCAAGAGGTGGGATTGAGTGGCTAAGACAAGACGTAAGCGCCTCTAAGCAGACAGGGAGAGCCAACCCATAAAAGCGGCAGTGGCTTTTCTCACCTGGATTGCCGTGAGGTCAAGGGAGCCGTAGACAGTTCATCAGTGTGTATAGTTTGCACTCCATGCAGGAGGGCAGCCAGCGCCTGCACAGCGCCTGGCATTCCTTGCATATTGAGTGGGCACGCAAGGATGGTGAGGTTGGTAGCGTGGCTATATGCAACATTAGCACGTGTAAAACATTCTTGATCGAAGTCGGTATTTTGCCCAGCACCACTGAGGAAAGTGGACTGTCCATGAATGACTATGCAGTGTTTGGCTGTGGCTCCTGCTACTTTGACTGACGTTTCAGCATTAGCTTTCTCCCCAGTGATGTCAAAGTAGTTGCGTAGGTTTTGGGCACCCTCGCGAGTAGTCGTGAGGGCAAGAATGGCGTCGTTGCCCGCTCCTGCCCGACAAAGTTCATCTTCGAGATGTTGATACACACGAACGGTAGGATTATTTTGGGGGTCTTTACGTGCATCCACGTTATCCGAGGCATGACGCCAATGGACGAAGCGGAGTCCTGAACCAACTAGTTGATCTTCTCGGATCGAGGCTGTGCCTATTTGCCATGTGTCTCCCAGCCGGCTGCAAAGCATGGGGTACTGTTGTAAACTTCCTGGGCAACCCTCGCACTAGTTGGTAGCATGAGGCTCCATCGGTGTTGACCGGCTACTCCCGATCTTTCTGCTGCACTCTGCGCTAGGTGGAACTAGCGGCTTTTGGCTGACTGCGTCAGCTGCTTGCTCCAGGTCATCTTGGCGAAAGCCTTGACTGTGGTGAAGTAGCGCGTGAAACACTCCAGGAACCTCATGTGGCATGTGCCAGGCATGCGGGGCTCGCAGTCCTATTGGGGCCTTGAGAAGAAGCGTACGATGAGCTCTCTGATCATCTGCCACTCCGCCCGGGCTTTGTTTGGGATCACCTAGCTTGGTCTGAAGAACGGTTGCCGGGGGACCGCCGGGGCAAAAGCTGACTTCAGATCCATGTCTTGCTGGGCTTCTTCGCTGATGAGGAAGTCAACATTCTCCATATGTGTGTTGAGCGTCGAATGTGCCTGTCCTTTTTGGTCCCAGACCAGCCCCGTGGTGACAATGACAACACGACTGCCTGGAATATATGAGGTTGCATGACTAGCTTGTAGGTCATAGACTGTGCTGGCGGTATTGGCCTCGGCTTCCTCCCTGCCTACCGGTCGAATGAAGTATCGTTGATGGTCAGGCTCCAGCTCGAACGTGGTAAGCAGTTTCGTGATGGCTCGGCCAGCTGGGTTTTCTTGACGCACGACTGCAATTTTGAGATGGGTGGTGAGGGCTAACCATGCGAGCAGAAACGTGAGGGATCGTGTCTTGCCTGCACCAAAAACACCTGCTACTGCAAGGATCTACCTGATCGCAGGGCGAACGCTAGGCTGGAGGCAAGTGAGGCAATGTGCCCGTTATCATGACGAGCCGCCGTGCCAAGGGCCTTAGCGAAAGTAGCCGCCTGCGGACAATACGTAAGCGTATCACCCGTGGCCAGCAGCCGAAACAAAGCATGCAAACTCTGGAGTAGGACAATCGTGCACTCGAGGTGGTACGGAATGGGCACGTGACCCGGAATGCCCAGGACGGTGGGTTTATGCTCGGGTGTTAAGGTGGCCATTTGAATTAGGTGATCAGCCGCAACCGTGCCCCCTACTTCCGCAATGGCAACAACTCGAAACTTGGTCGGATTGGATTCTAAGATGCGGAGGCTAGGCGGGAAGCTCCAGCTGATAGGGCATGCCAGGCCAGTCTCGGCTTGGGTAGGCAGGGGCGCAAAGTCCTCAGGGAAGGGGACTAAGGCGACGTTTCAGGCTCGTGGGCTGCTCATTCGCCGGACTTTGTCATATGTCGATTCGTCACCTTTTTGGTTGGATTTCTTTCCGGCTGCGTTGTGAAGGCAAGCAGGAGCGCAAGGACTGAAAAGCAACTGTCTCCTTCTAGCAGAACCACTCTAAAGGCCTTCTCTACCTGGCAGCCCATGTGCACTTCATTTGAGGAGCTGTTCGCCAACTGCTCAAAGTCGTAGTGGTGGAGGTGGGCTGGGCAGAAGACTGCAGCTTGCGACCACGGGGGAAAAACAACGCGATATTCGCGCATTCCCTGCAAGCCAGCTGCTGTGGGTGTTATGTCGACCTGGAGGCCGTGCTTTTGGACAGTCGGGCTGGCCCAGAGGCTTTTCTGCGTGCTCGCTCCATCGAGGAACGGGAGTTGCGGAAGGAAGAGGGCCAGAATAACAAATACTTCTCTAAACGGGATTGGCGCAAGCAGATTCTTGGCCATGTCGGTAGGCCATTTTGCACAGGCACTCTGATTGTCTTTGCCTACTCTGAAGTTGCGTAGCAGTAGCGCCTGCGCTTCTTCCATGGAGGCTATTTTCTGACCAGCGACACACAGCTGGAGAAGCCGGAGGAGTTCATGATCCGGTTGGTGAAGATTTGACACAAAAGAAACTTTCTTATAAAGTAGGTGTTTGTTTTTGTTCAGTGGGTGTCCAAAGTTTGCCTGGGGAGTGGTCACAGCAGTCCAATTTCATGTTGTCTCATCTTCAGATTACCAGATCTTGATGAAACTTCAAAAGCAAGCCTGGGGTTTGGCAATCGCAATACACTTTAAAACACCTGGAGGTTTTTGACTTCTGCTCTTTAATTTGGAAGAGGTCTCAGGCAAAATACAAAGTCCTCTTAAAGCAAGGACCATGACCACCGGTTGGCAATCTTTTTGTTAGTTAATAGATTCACAGCTTGACAAAGACACATTGCGATTTCACAGCGTCAACATTACAACTTCATGCTGCTTGGCCTGCCGCAGCATTGTTTTGGTGACCCAAATTGACCGCCAAGTTGCACCCCGCAGCTGCCATGTTCATCGCCTTCAAGGAGAAGCTGGACCAGTGGCCGAATCAAGCCATGCGAGCATGGATCGGGGCCCACCACTTGGAAGTGGTAAAAGAGACTTGCATTCAGGTGAAAAAGATTGTTTCCTGCCAGAAACAATACCAGATCTTGGACCAGGTTGAGATGTTGATGTGCTTTGGCAGGAGCTGCTGCTGTGAAGCTGATGGTCCGGTGCCGCTGCCATCAGATGATGCTTTGAAGCCGAGAAAGGATGGGCCCACAATCCTCTGCCAGCCCCGTGAAAGCGTCCGAGACAAAATTTCGAAGTACACAGCCCAACGGTTGACTGTGTTTTTTGGCGATGTGGAAGCTGCCATGTCTGTCATTGACACCGGCTTGCTGGGAGACAATGGCCTATTCAGGTGCCATCCTGAGATCAGGTCCCTCTTGCAACAATGTTCGGTGATCTTGCAAGACCACCGGGACATCTTGTGCGGCGTGATGAGCGGCAAATCTTTTGGTGGCACCATGTCCCTGGACGAAGCATTTGTTGCATGAGAGGACTATTGGCCATGACATTGACATTGAGCAGGCCCGGCTTTTGTTGGTATGAAAAGCCGAGGTGCGTTCTACCCAGGTTTCCGGCAAGCTTGCTTGCTGGAGACTCAGGACAGCTTGCTGTTCTTCACAGTGATTACCAGATTCTTAACAATTTGTCGATTCGTTTCAGTTTCCTGCTCTTCATCAATTCGATGTGCCTCATATTTGCAGTGTTTTGGTCATCAAGCTTTTTTGCGCCGCGCATCTGTATCATCATGGCTTGCTCTAAGATCTCTAAGAAAAGCAGCAGCACCAAAGCACAGCCAACAGACCTGTCAACTTTGATAGTGAAGCGAGTCAGGCTGCCCGGCATTCAATATGACGAGGTTACGCCCGAAGACTTCCCGGAGTACTTGGTGGCCCGCTCCGAGAAAGGAGCGCGCGACATGATGAGCTTCATTTGGTACTCGGCAGTGTTGGAGAGCGGAGACTGCGTCGTGCTGACAAACAAAGGCCCGCGCAAACAACAAGCGCTTCTTGTCCCTGCTTTCAATGGTTTGACATCATGATTCCATGTAAGATTTGGTTGTCATCATTATGTTTGACTGAGTGACTTAGGTTGCTCCTACAGAACTTTTTGATCTTCAACGAGGACAAAGATTGGAACTACATGATCCAGCCTTTTACTGCTAGAGTTGCAGACCCTGATGATCGCAAGGCGCCAACTCAGCTCATTTCAATTTTGTATCTTAAACCATCCAGGCCAGGTTTCGGCTCGGGGAGACATAAGCTAGGCTAATTAATGTGTGCGGCGTCCATTTTTTTCAATCATATTGCGTCGTGAGAGTTTATTGTTTGCAATGGGTAATAGTCAATGTATTGTGTTTTACTGCGGCAGGTCCATGTCATGATCCCCGGCAGCGATGTTTGCGTGGATGAGCTGAAGATCATTTGCGACGGCTCCAAGACCAAGGACTGCCCATGCGAGTACATGACCGACCCAAATCCGCAGATCAAGTTGTGCCCCGAGAAGTTTCACCTCTTGGTGTTGTATGGCAACAAGCGCCGTATGTGACAGATCATCAGCAGCGACTTTGGCTACAAGAGCCACGATTTTGATATGCCTTGGAGGTTGGCATGTTACGTGATGTTTTGGAAGAAAAACGACAGGCAGCTTGCTGACTGTCACAATTCAGGTCAGCTTGCTGGCCCATTTTCCCTCATTCAGTGAGACACCAAATCAAAGCAGCGCCACACTTGACAACCAGTGATCTTGTGACGATCTGTTTATTCGCTATGTGCCTTACTTCTGATGTGGCTGCAAGAGACTGTTAGTATTTGGTAGGTTTAGATTAGGCCCTTCGCTTTCACAATGAGCGCCTGCGACCGGTATGTGATCAAGAAACTTGTCTTGCCTGGCAGGAAACATGTGTCTGACATAGTGGACGCCGATTTTCTGGACACACAGCTGGGACAAAGACCAGAGGATGTATTCTTTGTCCGCTTCAGCAAATGTCAAGTGGTGGATGAGAACAGCCTGAAATTCACACTGGAGCAAGGCCAAGACACACATTATGTGCCCCTCAGCTCATTTCAATTTTGTTTCCTCAGCATTCTCAGCATGCTGTCACCTCAATATCGATGTTTTGTTTCTAAAAATTAAGTCCAAGGATGTTGATCAAGCACTATGTTGTGATCGACCACCACGAAGACTTCGCAGTTCACCCACAGTATACCAGCCATGTTTCTTGGATTGCGTTTTTTATGTGGTTTCTCTCCTCGGTTTCCTTTTTTTGGCGCTTGTGGAATGTTCTGGAATCATTTGCCTCTGTCATTCAGGTGCACTTGTGCACTCACAGCACCACAGTCCACCTCGAGGAGCTGATTGTCAAGCGCGTTTGGTCACTGAATTCATCTTCAGCCCCAGTGTTTCGCGAGCCTAATGTGCTTGAAGTCTCTTCCGAAAAGCGCGCGAATCTTCGAAGGTTCGTTACAGTTTAGAAATTTGTGACCATGATTCGATCTGGCGCAATGGCCTTGAAAAGTTTTGCGCAGTCAAAACAATTCAGAGCCTGGCAAGCCAGCTTGCTGGTAAGCCACATGGGCCAGCTTGCTGGAGTCTTACTACAATAAATAAATATCGCTGTCCGAACTAAGTTCAGTGTCAAGGGCTGAGATTTTCCGAAAGACTTTGCAATCAAAATAGCAATTTGACACGGTTCATGTTTTCCATTGTTTCTAACAGAGACAATCACAGTGACATTTTCATCGCGCATACCAACATCCAATCCAGCCAACATGGATGCCGGTCCCCTCCAAGAGGGCGAAGCCAGTGACTCCGACATCAGTCTGCCGGATTCTGTTAGGTCCGATGATGGGCCACCAGATGAAGACGAATGGTCTCTCCCTCCAGACGTCTGCGAAGATGATCACGCTCCAGATGCTTGCTGCAAAAAAAGAAATTGCAAAAGCAAATTTCAAGAGAGCGAGCTGCAAGCATATGAATTGCAATTTGCGAATTGCAGCCAAGAACTGCGACTCAAAAAGGTCTATGAGCAAGTTCGAGAAGTATTCAAAGCAGGAGGATCTGACCCCAAGAAGTTGATGCCCTGGTCTGTCTTGGGACAGCCGGTTTGCAGGCGTTTCTTCGAAGGCCTTCATGGAATTGGGCACGGGTCTTTGGACAAGTTAGTGAATCTGGCCAAAAATGGCCATGTGGGTGTGCCAACCCGAGGCCCCCGTTTGAAGCGAGAGGCCCCAGCTTTGGCTACTGTGGACACGTGGTTTGTCTCCATCTACAGAGATCTGGCTGAGCCCCTTGCCTTACCAGGGTCTGGGAATTTAGCAGAAAGCGATGGTCCTGATCCTGGTGCTTCTTCAAAAGATTCTGACATGGTGGAGCACGAGATAGTCGCAGCCGATCATCCTTTGGCAGCTCTGAGTCTCAATCTCAGGCAGTCCAACGCAGATGCTGATCCACATGGACGTGTTTATGTTCCGAAGAGATACTTGAATTTTGGCAGCGAACAACAAATTTGGAACTTCTACCAAGAAGATGAAGATGTTGCACATCAGATCTCCAGAAGTACTTTCCGGAAGGCTTGGGAGAAATGGCGCAGATTTTTGCCTCTGAAAAATTCTGGCGAAGGCAGTAAATGCAACGCATGTGCCTCTTTAACTTTGCAGCGCTCAGAAGCCACTGAGCCATCAGAACGTGTTCGAATAGATGGCCTCAAGCAAGCCCATCTGCAAACAGTGATGGCCGACCGCAACTTCAGTGTAAGGTGCAACAAGGCAGCCTCCCGCCCAGATGTCTGGCAGACAGCAAAGAATCAAAGTCTCTTTTGCAAGTTGGAAATAGATGGGATGGACCAATCAAAATTTTCCATCCCCCGCATGAAGCAGATGGCAGGGACATCTAGTTACTCTAAGTGCTGGCGACCGGCTGTTCACGTGACAGTGGCTTTGCTGTTTGGCCAAATCGAATACTATGCTGTTATGAGGCCAGATCTGGCCAAGGACTCGAACATGAACGCTACCATCACATGCCGGGTGTTAGATTTGATGCAAGAGAAATTGGATGCCCTTGGCGCTGGACATAGCTTCCCCGGCGAGCTGGTCGTCATGTGCGATAACACACCACGAGAAGCTAAGAACAGCCATTTTGGCTGCTTTCTTTCTTCCCTGGTTGGGAGATCTCTCTTTTCTGCCACAGAGGTCCACTTTCTACAAGTGGACCACACACATAATGAGTTGGACCAGCGATTTTCAACACTTGCATCCCACATCAAGCAAGCTGATGTCATTGAAGACATTGCAGATTTGGTCCTATACTTGCAAACTCACGTCACTGCAGCAGCCAACCGCACTCTGATCGTTGAGGAGTTGAATTCTACAATGGACTTCAAAAAGTATCTCAGCAGTGTGAACTTACACCTGTCGGGCCTGACATCAACGCACATGAAGCCCAATGCTAACCACATGTGGCGCTTTGCCCACAGGTTGTCCATTGACGAATCCCACTATGGAGCCATTGAATGCCATCACCAAGACTGGACAGGATTGCAACAGCATCCTTCGGATGTTGTTTTGATTGTCAAGCAATTTTTGTCTTCCCCGTCCCATTCCCAAGCACCTCAAGTCGTTCTTCCCTTGGAAATTGCAGAAGGCTTGACGGGCAAACTGGAAGCAGCTCCCAGAAACAAATTCGCTGAGACCACCCTGACCGAGTTCCGCAAAAGCGCAATGACCTTCGGCAATCAGCCGTGGAACTTGTTGAAGGCCAAATACTTTTTGGAAGAGCTGTGCGATTTGAATGAGAAGGAAGAGCTTCCACCATGTGTGGACCTGAAGTTCTTTTTTTCTGCCGAACCATGCCAAGTTCTCGTGCCACAAGCAGCAGATCGACTCTTGCCTGAAGATGGAGAAGATGATCAGAAGGACGAGTCCGCCGAGCCTCGTCGTGTGATTGCTGGCCGTCGTGGGGCTGGTAAAGCTAAGGCGGCGAAGGCCAAAGCAAAACCAAAAGTCAAAGCTGCAGTCAAGATGGCCGCAGTGCGCAAACGTCCTGCAGCAGCAGTTGCTGTTAGTGCTGATGCTGCTGAGTCAGAGGCTGGGGCCCCAGTCCGGAAGCGTCCCTCAAGTTCAAGCCGAGACAGGCTTGATGCTGCTGTTGCTGCAGAATTGCCTGAAGACTTTTATTTTGGGTGCTCGAAATGCCGCCACAGTGAGAATGGCTGTGCTGAGTGCCAGAACAAAGCAGATGCCTCCAGGAGTGGATGGAAGCGCCTTTCCAATGGCATGGTGATCCGTGCTCTCCCAAGTGCCTGACTGTTGGATTGTTTCACTGTGCCTCCAGATTTTGCAAAAGGCTTCACCCAACGCATGACTGTAGTCAGCTTGCTGGCTACACTTTGTGACAGTCAGCTTGCTGACTTTTGTTTTCGCAATCGTCGCACACTGTGCTTCTGAACATTGATGATATTCATTCAAACCCGGCTTATCAGTTTCACAGTCACAAATAATACTAAATTTATCTTTTATATTATCTATAAAATGTCACCATTATTTGCACAGTGTGAACTTTGAACTGTAGCTAATGATTTTTCATTGCGTTGCATTTGCATAGCTTTAATATTAGGAGCAAGTGAACAAAGACTATCTTAACTTTGTTGCAAGAGATCTTGATCAGAATTGATGGCGTCCGATTCCGGATCAGATGTGGTCTTTTCTGACGCTGAGCATGACTCTGATGTGAGTTTGCCTTCTGACATCGCGCAAAGCGATGCTGGGCCCGCCGAAGAAAACGATGTGATAGAAGGTTTGTCTGGCCCCAACTTACCATCAGACGTTGACTCTGACGGCTTTTGGTTTTCGCCAAGTGAGGATGGGTTCGGCTCTGAGCCCACAGCTTCAGAGTCAGTGCCTTCAGTGAAAGAATTCCATTTGAAAGGAATGTCGCTCTTCAATTTTGCAGCAATGGAAATCTATTCTCCTCCGCGCGTTTTGCCCATGATTGATCGCTGCCCGCGCCGGATGTCTCTGGATATTCTTACAGGCTGGAATTTGTTGGACGCTTCAGTGAAGCAAACTGTGATCAAGATGTGGGAAACGCAAGAAGTGAAGATGCTCCTGCTTTCTCCTCCCTGCACCATTTTTAGTCCTCTGCAAGTTTGCTTTCGGAATTACGAGAAAATGGATCCCGAAACTTTGAAGAAAAAATGGGCAGAAGGACTGCACCATCTTGATTTCAGTGCCATGGGCATTCGAAATCAGTTGCAGAAAGGGCTTAAATTTATGTTGGAACATCCACAGCGAGCCTCCTCCTGGGAGCACCCTCCCATAGCAGAGATCCGAGGTCGCCCAGATGTTTACTGCGCTGATTTTGATCAATGCATGCTCGATTTGAGAGCCCCCAACAATTTGCATATGAAGAAGAGGACACGCATCATGACCAACTGCCATTGGTTAGCTTCCACATTGAGACAATATCAGTGTGATCGGAGCCACATTCATCAACCGATCGAGGGTAGCATGGCGGGCCATAGCTTGTCTTGGTGGGCGCAGCATTACCCACCAGATCTTTGCCGCATTTTAGCTGAGAGCGCTCAGCGATTGCTGTGAAAAGCTGAGGCCAGGCCAAGTGCGTTGATTTGGAACCATTTTCCCGCTAAATATGTTTCAATCATTACTATTTTCAATTGAAAATTTTCAAGATCCGACGGATTTTTTCCAAATCCCGCGATGTCAGACTTGGGTTTTGCCCCCCCCAAGATCCGAAGATTTCAAATGAAATCCCGCGATATCAGGGGTAAAAGTCTGAATGCTGCGAAGTCAGGGTTGGATTTTGACCTCCCCTAGATCCGGAGATTTTCACTTACACCCAGGATATCCGAGGATTTCAAATGAAATCCCGCGATCTCAGGGTTGGATTTTGCCCCCCCCAAGATCCGAAGATTTTAAAACATAAAAATAAAAAAAATCCCCGGATATCCGAAGATTTCAAATGAAATCCTGCGATCTCCCTGTGTCCCAGGCTTGCTCCGAGAAAAAGATCCGACGATTTCGGGCCAGACAAAAGATCCGACGATTTCGGGCCAGACAAAAGATCCGACGATTTCAGATTCCAGACAAGATCCGACGATTTTATCAGTTCTGAGCCAAAAAACAAATTGCTGCCATTTTGCCTGTGAGTCACTTGTCAGAGCTTGATTTCTGATTCTGACTTGCCCTTTTATTTCCAGCCATTCATTGATTTGGGGCGCAGATTCATCGGAATGGGCCCACTGACTGTCAGGCTCATCCGTTGTTTTTAACTCGGGCATGTTCGGGCTCAAGAAGCAGCGGCTAGTTGTGCATTCGAAAGCCATTAACTACAAATGGCTATGATGGCTCAGGACCCAAACCTTGGCCAGAGTCCGGCGACCCCTTTTTCTGCTGCTGCTGATTCAGCAGCGGGATGGCTTGCAAGTCCGGCAACCCCCGCTGCCTCTTCAGTAGCGGGATTGCTGACAGGCTCCATGGAGCCGGCTGAAACTCCGAGCGCTGCGATTACACAGTTGGAGCACAGTTGTGAGAAAGCTTTGCAGCAGTTCTGCGGCCCTCAGCAGTACCTGATCGCCAATCTCAGCAGCCACGATGCAGTGGAAAACTTCAGTGAGTGGCTTCGGGTAACTTTCCCGGAAGCAGATGACTGTCTCTACTCAGACAAGCCACTGTCCAAGGTTTCAGGGCAGAACCCAGATTTTGCCTGCCAAATTCCTTTGTGTCTCCACGTGTCCATGCTGGGCTTCACAAGCGCGTGCACGCTCAAGCCGCCACCAGGCAGTGAGCACTGTAATAACTTGATCCAGGAATTCTTGAAGGATGGCTTCCTGACAGCGTCTGACCCCCTCTTAGTCATGGAGCACGACCCAGACTGTGCGCCCTTTGATGTGCCCATGCACCCTTCGCAAAAAGCTCGGGCGTTTTCCCTCGCCTACCTCAAAGGCTATGCCCGTTCGTGTACCTTGCTGTTTGTTTTGCACAGGATCAAGTCTTTGGGCCTGGACTTAGCTGAAGATGAAAGTTTGAAGCCTCTGATGGGCTCAGTGGTGAAGATTTGGGCCCACTGCGTCCATCACCCGTCTCGGATGGACGAGGCTTTGCAGAACATGAAGCTGTCTGCCCGAGGCAGCTTGCGCCACGCCAACAATCTTATTCAGTGCTGCTTCATCATCAGAAATTTGCGAGGCAAATGTGGGCTCAGTGATTCCTCTGTCTTTGTGAAGAGATGGAATTCGATGTCCACGAAACAGTTTCAGATCACAGGGAAGAGAGCCACCGCCCTGAAGTTCCTCCTGGATCAAACGCCGGAACATGTCCTCTCATTGGTTCTTGATCATGTCAATGACTTTGGTTGGGACAAGAACCTTTGGAGCGATGATTCTTTGGCAGTCAAGAAAATGTATCCAAATTTCCAGTTTGCCTGCGCGAAGAAGTCATGGCTTCCCCGTATGAAGACAACAGAGGAATCCATGGAGCTTTGCATCAAGCATCTTCAGAACGGCTTCGTTGCGAAGTCCTTATACTTGCGCAGGAAAGTGGATGCCCAGACTGTTGAGGAAACATCGCAGCGCGCAGCTGTAGTATGGCACCTTGGACAAGAATTGCTTTCGCAAATTCCCATCGACCCAGCCAAGATCAAGGAAGTGTGGTACGACAGCTTTGCAGCAGGAGATGGCCCAGTCGATGCGGAGATCCAGGGGATTCTCATGGATAAGTCTGAAAACTTTGATCTTCGCCGGGACAGCCCAACCCTGAAGAAGTTGTGTGACCAGCAAAGCTTTGCAAAGCCTGTCTGCGCCAGTGCAATTGAGGAAGCAACCTTGCAAGTTGACAAATTTGCATTGGTCATGAAACAGCTGCAGTATGACTTGCAAGTCTATGAAACTTGGTCGCGCAAGACTGCCAGTGTGAAGAGCGCCCAGGAGCATCAGCGCCACCTTTGGATGCTGCAGCGCCGCAAGAGATGTGAAGCAGCTGCCCAAACTTTCCTCAGCCGATCTCTGAAGCTTGTTGTTTGGGACAAGCGCCGGGCTGAACAGTCCATTGCAGAGTGCATGAACTTCAAGAGAGAAGTTTGCCAACAGCAAGGCATTTCCCCTGATGACATGTACACTTTGCTGTACTGGAACTGCAGCGCTCCGTGCCTGATGCCTTCAGCGTCTTACAACAATGCCACCAATGTGGTGGCCTGGGCTTTGAATGACCAGATGAGAAGCACAGCTCTGATCCTCACGCGGACTTTCAGCTACAGCAAAGGAAAGGTTTTTCTGGAAGAGCAGAATCTGCTCCAGAAGCTGTCAGCAGGGAATCACATCTTGGATTGGCAGTTCCACCTCCTCTTCAGCAACAAGCCAGATGCCAGGGATCTCAGACCAATGGTCTATCCAGGCAGATTCGTGTTTCCCTCTTGGTTCCAATGCGATCTGAGAAAGGATCAAAGGACTCCAGAAGTGAAACAGATGCCAGCCAAAGAAATGCGTGAAGTCGAGTCTGTGTGCGAGGACGATGTGCCAAACTCCGTGGATGCCTGAGACGGAGTTACGGGAGCCGCCAAGTATTGGCAAGTTGGCACCAATGCTTGCCACTGTCTGTTGACCAGCGCGCTCACTGGACTGACGCCAGAACCCCAGGGAATTTTGGTGATGGACCTCTTTGTTCGCAATGGAGATTTCACAGAGGCGTTCTGCCAGGTGAAGAGTGGCAGATCCAACATTCACTACCTGGGCTTCTGTGAATCCCAGGATGAGATCATGTATGTGGAGGCCTACTTGAAGGAGACCTTGGCACAGTCCTACGAGAATGGCCAGCCCACGCCCACAGGTGAGAAAATCGAGCAAGACATGAGCGAGGACTTGAAAGAGAAGCCGCCTCCTCACCCAAGACTGAACTTGCTGGTACTTTGGCGGCGTTTAATCTGCAATCATTTGTCTTTTTTTTGAAAGGCATGGGTCAAAGAATGGCTCAAAGGTTCTATAAGACTAAATACATCAATCAGTCCTCTGCAGATTCTTCGATTTGTTTTCAAGCTTCGGCGACATTTTGTCAAACGCCGTCGTTTTGTTAGGCCGTCCATGAGTTAGCGCCATGGAAAATGAGATAGTATTATACATTTTTTACAGTTTCATATTATATACTTGCATATTGGAGGATCTGCCCTACTATGTCTAAACGTTCGGGTTGTATAATCATCAGCTGGTGGAAAAGTTTTGTCCCACTGCCTCCCGAATCGATTCTGCATGTCAGGTGTTGAAGAATGAAGAGCTTGGTCTGCCTGTGCAAGTGATCCGGGAATGGCAAGACCATGCGACTTGCGGACCTGAGTTTCGGAAATGGCTGGAAGGTTTCCAAGCGAAACACAAAGTCATTGATGATCGAGCTGAGCAAAATGAGACTGACCCACAAGGACAGTCTTCTGATGGCAAGAGAGCCAATGGAGGCCAAGTTGGCCCCTCTCCAAAGAAGGCTCGCACTGATGTTCCAGCCCTGGAGCCTAGCAGAATTATCGAAAGCTCGAAGATCACCAGCGCTCTGATCAACGAATACAGCTTGCCGGTAGGTAAGGATGTGGCAGTATCTTTTCACATGCGAGCAGAGAACCAAATGTTTTTGGTGAACAAAGGCTCCAAGACATGGAGTGCATCTGACCCTGCCATTCTTCATTTTGGAAACGGCTCATGGAAAGTCCTCAAGGCAAATCAAGATTTGCCGGACGGGGCTGTGGAACTGAAGTTCGCTAGCTGCGATGACAAGATCTTGCTCAATGGCGCCGTGCAAACTTTGGGGCAGGTAATGGCCGACATGCGTCAGAAGAAGCCCGACGCCAAGATTGCCTACCACCAGATCCAAGAGACGGATGACATCAAGCAGTTCAGTTTGACCACCACGCACCGTGTGGTTTTCGTGTGCAAGACCGAAGGATCCGAGTGGTCTTCCAAGAATGTGGCATCCAAAGTGTGGAAAGCCGGTATGGACGGTGGCCCCCTCAAGCTCATCTGGTACATGCGATGGGCCACCAAAGGATTGGTTCCCATCAAGCCCGTTCTCCATTTGCTGGGCCACGCTACTCTTACAGCAGGACAAGCTGCAGATGTGACTGCGCGCCACGGGTCCTGAGAAGTCGCAGCCGCTGAGGGCTGAGAGTCGGCTTTTGTTGCGTTTGGCATTGGGCATGGCCTGGGGGCCATCGCAGATTTTGAAGATTGCGCCAGGCAAATGATCTCTAAACCAGCCAATCATAGGCTTTTCTTGATTGTGCCCATGTAAGAAAATTAAAGAAATGCATGTTTCTCAGTGGTGGAACCAATAGTCATGGCGGTCTGTTTCTGCGCCTTGCCATTCGGCTTGAACTTAGTAGCAGCGTCTGCCGCGCCTCTGTTCCATAGCTATTTGCTAACAAGATGCTGATTCAGAACGAATTCACTCCAGTGGGTATCAGTAACCTCTGAAGATCCTGATGGACATCGATCTGTCATCAACAAACCTGTTTGTTTCAGGACAAAGTGCGCCGCAGCCAATCCACGCTTGACCCATTCTCCGGGCAAAGGTTCCAGATCAATCTTTTTTCTCTCCATGAGTTTGTTTTCGGAAAGTTTTTCCTATAATCATGTGTCAAATCCTACCACCAGCCATCATAGCCAAGATCATGGAGCCTTTTTGTGGCCATGAGTGGGCCCATTTTCCATATGGAAAACAACATGGGATGGCCATCGTAGGATCCTGGAGGCTCAGCGCGTGTGTGAGAAATAAAACAGCTGCACTGGCCAGCTTGCTGGCCATTTCTCAGGTTCAGCTTGCTGAATCTGAACGTGTGGCTTCAAGACATATTGAATTTTTAATGCCAATCTTGCTGATCTCATTTTGCCCATTTATAATGGTATGCAATTTTTGAGCTTCAGCATGAAGCCAATTTTCCAGAAAGAATTCCTATATACATTTCAACGCATTGTTTTTTATGCGTGAGACAGCTGACTGAGAGCGGCTGACTACCATTTGTAGCGTTGACCTAAGGTCATCGATTTGTCTTTATTCAACCTCCCTGATTTCTCGCACCCGCGTTTGTAAAAAGACAGAGCAATCTGAGCCAGCTTGCTGGCAAAGATTTTGCAACAGCCAACTTGTTGGCATTAAGTTTGTAGCTGCTTGTTAGCCAAGATGTAAGATGACTGAGCCACTGCTGTTACTTCATGTCACAGTCTGTGTCCAAACTAATTTAACAAACCCACAATGAGCACAAATTTTAAACACAATGCAAGCCATTCGGTTTCCACAGGACTTTGCTTGAGTCATTTAGCAATTTGACTCGCTTTTGCGCCATGGCCGGCAGCAAGGATGATTTCTCCGAAGCTGTTCTGATGCAGCGGCTCCGGGTCGCCCTGGATCAAATGGAGCCAACTGCCCTCGACGACAATGTCACAACCTGCGACGCTGAGAAATGAGAACTGGCGCGCAAACAGGTCCACGCCGTCGGAGCCCACGGCTGTCACTGACGAGACCCAGTCTGTTTTGTCGGTTCCGGTCACTCAGATGGAGGCCGGGCAAAGATTGACGAGAGTTTGTTTATCATCATCACCATCATCATCATATTTTAAAGTCATGTGTGTGTAGGGCACTTTCTGTCAGACCCAGAGTACACATCATGAAGTGATTTGTCATGATTTGCCTCAGGATTTCGGAGAGACTGCAACTTTCATCGCAGAGACTATCCTCCCAGAGACTGAAACTTTGCCCGGAGAGACGGCTCCAACTATCATTGATAAAGGCTGCATGACCGAGGAGAATACTGCGGGCATCATTGCTGATATTTTTGCTGACCAGAACAAGGCCACAGTCGAGCAGCGCCAAGAGCCTGCGTCCAGCTCATCATCATCAAATCCAAGGCTGGTGGAGAATCTCGGGCGCCAAGTCATGAAGTTGGAGGCGGAGAAGTCTGCCCTAGCACTTCGACTGACACAAGTTCATTTGAAAGCTGAGGCCGAGAAGTCCGCGCTGGCTGCCCAACTGTCTGGCTTGAGTCAGGCAGCTCAGAAATCGCTGGGCCAAATGCAGGCCATGGCTCACCAGTCGGTGGCCTTTGTGGAGCACGCAGCTCAGGGCGCTGTGGCCCATGAGCGGGCGTTGCGGATTCAAGCTGAGCAGAAGATCCCACCAGCAGATCCGATGGTGGCAAAAGGAGGAAAGAAGTTCGCCCAGCCCAAGTCCTTGGCTGAGTGGAGGGAGAGAGAGCGCCGGGATAGAAAGAATGCCAAAAACGATCGGCGGCGGAAGCGAAAGCGCAAGCCGAAGATGGGTAGGCCCTGCGCGAGAAAAAAGAGGGCGGGTCCTCTGCCAACTTGCTGGCGGGGTGACGGCAGCCAGCTTGCTGGCCTTAGGTTCAGGTCAGCTTGCTGGCCAGTTCTGTGGCCAGTTTGCTGGCTTTTAGTTGTCAGTTTTTTTTTGAGGTTGCCAACCGGTGAGTCCAAGGTTTATGTTGAAAAGTTCAATATCAGGTATTTGAACACAGGCGATAGGAGCAATTAAAAGCTTGACCGCATCCGTTGTCCTTTGCTGTCATTGTGGTTTCATTGAGGTCATCATTCTGACAGATTCCCCCTCGCCACTATGCTCCGGTCCACTACCATTATGATTGGTTATGCTCCGCTACCATCTAATGTTGTTTGCTGCTGCTCCGCTGCTCCGCTACCATGCTCCGGGCCGCTACCATCATGATGTCAGGCTCCGCTGTAATCATTGGCGCAAGATGATGGCTGATAACTTCCGCACTATGAATGATCAGAGGACACCAGAAGTCACAGTCAGTGTTAAACGCATCCTGGATTAAGAATGGCGACGTCGTGATTGTCTGCAAAACAGCCAGCAGGCTAGCAGCAGAATCAGCTTTGAAGTTTCACCAAGATCTGGAGATCTAAAGATAAGAATGTGAAGAGTGACTACTGCAATGACCAGCCCCCAATCAAACTTTGGACACCCACTCAAAAAAAACAAACACCAACTTTATAAGAAAGTTTCTTACAAGCATGCTGATTGCTCCTTCCCAGTCATCACTTGCCATGAGAGTTTCGAAGCGAATCCAGGAGGCCAACCGCATAGGCGCAGCGATCCTATCACGGTTAGGAATGACCTCGGGGTGTGTGAGTTTGAGGTCCGTAAGGCTGACTTGCCCTTGGGGGAGATGGCAGCGCAGCCAATGCCAGTAGTTATGTTTACAACTACCCATCCAGCGCGCTGATTCCTCCACGTAAGTGATATGCAGGGATTGCTGAAGCATGCCGAGCTCCTTGGCATCCGGCTTCCAGTCACACAGGCAGTCCTCTGCTGCGTGGACAAGGTAGTAATGGTGTCTGTCCGGGTCAGCAGTGGCTATCAAGGCAGCCAAGACCCCCTTGGGCATAGCAATAGCTCCCAGCCTTGCCGTGACCTGGCAGGCCATGGACAGCGAATTGCTAAGGCAATCACTGCACCAGTATAGCTACCTGCACTAAATCCATTGACTGTGAAATGAACTGGGGCAGCTTGCTTCACTTGTCGGAAGCAGCTGAGCATCGGCAGGCAGGCGATCAGCTGCAAGGGTTGCAGAGAGAGCAGTTTCCACCAAAGGCCACTGAGGAAGGCCTTGTGTGGGAGTCTTCTATGGGCCGGAAGGAGAAGAGCGGCCTTCAGCACCTCGTTGCGTGCGTTGGTACAATAAAGCAGCCTTTCCAAATCCGATATCTTCCCACCTGTGGCAGGGATCTTGAGTGTGCGAAAAAAAGGGTGGCAACCTCATGAATGCCTGTTGTACAGCCTGCTGCAACTGCAACATGCTCCTCATGGGCAACATCCGCCGGTGAGAGCGATGGACCATACACGTGGCTCTCTCCGACAGGCGGGCACGTGCAGTGGAAGTGCGGTGGGATATTGCCCTCCAAGGCCCCCCCTCCGAGGCTGCCACAGTTAATTTGCAGCACGGGGGGTAGCGGTAGGGCATCATATCCTATCCAGTACTCGTTTTGTTGAGCCACCGTCCACAGGAGGGTATTCCAAGAGAATTCAGCTTGTTGTCTCTGGTACATGGCTTGAAACACTTCTGTGGCGATTTGTTCCAAGGGCATGACCTGATCTTGGAGCTGGTCCAGGAGATCGCGATCATATTCCCCGGGCAAACAAAACTTGTTCTCCAACCGAGGTCCTCTACCCAAACCTACAACCAAGAACCAAACAACACCCAACAGACTTACGCAAAGCCAACCTTTTCACGTTCACCTAAACCAACAAACGACAAGCAACCGACCAACCAAAAAGAATGGTTGAGCGCGAAGTACACTTGGAATGCCTTGGCGCAAGTGTGGAGCGCCCCGTTTGAAGAAGCGCCGGGACTACAATGTTAAGGTTTTTCGTGGCTTTCCGTTGGTCTTTGTGTTTTCTTGGAAGTTCCTCACTCCGATCCAAGTAAAACTTTGTAAAACCCAAACGGGGTGTCGGTACCGCGCATTGTAATAGAGGGCCCGAGCGGTACCGAAGCGGTACCGAGGCGGTACCGCGCATTGTAATAGAGGGCCTGAGCGGTACCGAGGCGGTACCGCGCATTGTAATGGAGGGCCCGAGCGGTACCGAGGCGGTACCGCGCATTGTAATAGAGGGCCCGAGCGGTACCGAGGCGGTACCGCGCATTGTAACAGAGGGCCCGAGCGGCGCCGAGGCGGTACCGCGCATTGTAATAAAGGGCCCGAGCCGTAATGAAGTGGTACCGAGGTGGTATCGCGCACTGTAATAGACGGAAGCCTGGCGTAGCTTGCAACAAACATCAAGGACGCGAGCTCAAAACCTCAACAATAATATCTTTTCAAAACCCCCTCCTTCACAACATGCATCAAACAACGACGTCAAATAAAACGAAACAAGGTTTCCTTGCCATAGTGAACGACCAGAGATGGCTCCTGTGAACATACGCAAACATGACAGGCTCCACGGCGCCAAACCTTCGCTTAACATCTCCCCACCCTTCTTTCCTCTCATCCAAAATTAAGACAGACCACAAAATACGAAGAATGGGTTCACAACGGTTGGTCTCAGGGCGCTAGGTCGACTCACGGCGGATGTCCACCACAAGCTTGTAGCAAACAAAAATGCACCAAGCGTGCAAGGCTTCAATCAGACTGCCGAAAGCAGCTGACCATTGATCCGTAAGCTTGCTTTCGATCAAGAACAAGCCAAACGCTTTCTCCCCAGCAATTCTCAACCCTCACAGGTTTTCCAAACTTTTTGCTCCTTCAAGGGATCGAAAAAAGTGATTTTTCTGGACACCAGTTTGGGGTCCAAAAACCCTAGCAAAAACCGGTCCCGCCACAGAGGGCCTCCCCAGTATGGCATCATATGTATATGTTTGTTCGTGTCACTGTGTGTTTTCTGCTTTCGGAGGAGGAGTGAAGTTTGTGAATGTTTTGAGTTGTACATCATCAGTGCGAGAGAGAGCCCCCTGGTGAGCTCTGGTGGCTTCAAATCAATCTTTGTTTATACAAGAACCATCTAATTATACGAATGCTCTGGATCTCTGCAACATTCTGGGCATGTTTGTGCAATCTTGTCTGCAACCTCCTGGCGTATCCTTTGTGGAACTAACAAATAGTAGTCTAGAATCTTCCAAAGCACACGCCGAAAAAGGGCCTGCCGCAGCCGCATGCGCAGCCGGTTGGCAGACTGGCGGACGCGCTGCTTGCAGTTGCGCGCCGCCAGCCAATGCTCCGTTTCGACCTGCCGTGGAACCCAAACCCCCGTGTAGAGAGTCCGAAGACCACCTTGGACTCTGGAGACCATGGTGAGTTTCCAGCCATGCTAACCAACACTCCAGCCAATTGCAACTGACACTTTGAATTGCCAGCTCTTGTTGGTTTAAGCGCTGAATACAGTGACTCATTCTTGGTGAATGACCAGCCTTGCGTGCTGCGACGCGGTAGGGGTCCGGCTTTCCGCGACGCCTCGGCTTTTGAAGAGTCCGCGCTGCGGTATTCTTCCCAAGACGAATGTCAAACCGACAAAGATCGGATCGGATCCAGGTCGACTGGCATATGAAGCAAATGTGAATCATATATAACTTGGCATATTACAGTATGGCATCATATGTATATGTGTGTGTTTTCTGCTTTCGCAAATAGTAGTCTAGAATCTTCCAAAGCACACGCCGAAAAAGGGCCTGCCGCAGACGCATGCCCAGGAGGTTGGCAGTCTGGCGGACGCGCTGCTCGCAGTTGCGCTGAATACAGTGACTCATTCTTGGTGAATGACCAGCCTTGCGTGCTGCGACGCGGTCGGGGTCCGGCTTTCCGCGACGCCTTGGCTTTTGCTGCAGGTGCGAGAGGCTCTGCGCACTGCGCCTGCCGCGAAACCTACACTTCAGGTTCACCAAGCGTTGCGCCTGCCACGGAATCTACACGGCAGGCACCCGCGGGCCAGCAGCAACCACGCGCGCCGCAGCTGGTCCGGCGCGGCGGGCGCAGAGCGAAAAACAAGGAACCTAGAGACTGCCTCCCCCCTCTCCTCCCTCTCCACCCCTCTTCCGCTTCCGCTTCCGCTTCCGCTTCTCTCTCTCTCTCTGCGTAGCAACGTAGAAGGGTTTCTTCTGTATGAGCGTGCAATTTGCACCGCACGTTAACACCCCGACCCCACCCCACCCCACACTCAGTCGTTCGCATTGCGTAGCAACGTAGAAGGGTTTCTTCTGTATGAGCGTGCAATTTGAACCGAACGTTAACGTGCCATCCGACCAAAACCCTCGGAATCATGGCACAGTTCTGAAGTCGTGATTACAGTGTGTTTTTACATCGACCGATGAAAACACGCGTGGTAATTACGCGTAAATACCGCGCTAAATTCCGCGAACGGATGCTCAAAAAAACGCGCGAATAGCTATGAATGTACATGTGAGTACAAAACACGCACAGTCTTAAGTAAACCCGTCTAATATATAAATATTTATCAAAAGATGACCAATGACAGAACAACCCAAAGACCACGCATATCCAAGACTACCTCCTTGAGCAATCGCATTTATGATCCCCTTGCCTTGAGGTATGCCAAAACCAAGGGCATACCAGTGCCGCAGTGATCATTGGATTGAGAGTGGCCTGAGCTTAGACCACTTCACGGACAACGAGACAAGTCCAGGAGGTGGAGCCCCTTCGAGCAGTGGAGAAGGAGAAGAAGAAGATGATCGCAGTGAAGATCCAATGGAAAGAGTGGGCCAGAATGGGCCGATGGAAGAGAGTGAGGGCCCAGATTTGCCGGCAGAGATGCGCTATTTCCGAATGGATGCAGAGAGCGAGAATGAAGAGAACGAGGACGAGCAAGATGGTGGAGACGCCAATGACCAAAATGGTCGAATTCGGAAGTTTGACGAGGAGAACGGTTTTCAGGACTGAGAGGGAGAGAGACAGAGAGAGAGAGAGAGAGAAAGAGACAGAGAGAGAGAGAGAGAGAGAGAGAAAGAGAAAGAGAAAGAGAAAGAGAAAGAGAAAGAGAAAGAGAAAGAGAAAGAGAAAGAGAAAGAGAAAGAGAAAGAGAAAGAGAAAGAGACAGAGACAGAGACAGAGACAGAGACAGAGAAAGAGACAGAGACAGAGACAGAGAGAGAGAGAGACAGAGAAAGAGAGACAGAGAAAGAGAAAGAAAAAGACAAAGAGAAAGAGAAAGAGAAAGAGAAAGAGAAAGAGAAAGAGAAAGAGAAAGAGAGAGAGACAGAGAAAGAGAAAGAGAAAGAGAAAGAGACAGAGAAAAAGAGAGAGAGAGAGAAAGAGCGAAGCCACTTAGGCTAATTTTCACAAAGATTGGAACAACCAAGAAACTGGTTGTTCCTAGGGCGGGGTGACAAAACTCAGCGTGGCCCCCTGCAGCAAGGATGACACACACATGTGCAGTCAAGAGGAACGGTGTAGTATCTGTTCTTATCAGTGTGTGGCCGCTGTGAATCAGTGGCTCGAGAGCGCTTCAGAAAAGGCGCGATCTGTGAGAGTGAAGGAAGTGCTTGAAAGGGTGGCGATAAAAAGAAACCGACCACCTTTAGGTGGGGTGTTGCGTACTTTTAGACTTGTGGACATGTCATGAGAACATGATTGAGACTTCACTTGCACCGGTCACGACAGTGGCCCAAACTAGCACGCGAAAAGATAATAAGGTGCTCGGGCGCGAGTTGCTACTTCTTCAGGCTCACAGCAGTTTCCAAAATGAGGAACAAAAAGGATTTAGTGAAGGGAACCAGCCACAGACTACAGGCACAATTGGTGATTGGGATTTGCAACGGCCAGCATCCTGCTTGCATTGTGCAAATACCTTACGATGCAAGGATTGTCTTCAAAACCATTTTGACTTTTCTCTGCACCATGGCCATCAACTACGTAAAAGTGCCTTGGCAGCAGAGTGCAACCGAGTTTCCATTTTAGTCAGTCGACGTTGAATCCTGAAGACAAGACACCAAGATATCATATTGCGACGATAGCAATATCAGCAGGCCCAAAATTCATTACAGTAATTTTTTTCCCTCACATTACCTGGAATTTTTTCTACCTCTTGTTACGACATGAAGTCTTTGTTCCATGGCTTCGGAAGGGCCCATCTGGGCCCGGTGTATTGCTCCCGTCACGTTCCGAGGCATCGCACTTGGGTCCCACAGGCAGGGGGTGACCAATGGCAAGCGAATGAATGCCTTCCGCTCGGATGGGCTGCCAGGTCCGGACTGGACCCCGGTGACGTTGAGTGGCGTCCGAGGCTCAGGACGGGTCGAACATCGCAAGGATGCGTGGGCCTCCTTGACGAGCGTGCGGGCATAGCGGAACAGCAGGGAGAATGGACAAACATGCAAGTATTTGGCAGGCTGAAGATATAGTAGTAACAAGAAGCTACTAGGAACAAGTGCATCGCTACTAGTAACAAGTGCCTTAC